>CAJGYO010000010.1:125532522-125892715 GCA_904845875.1 Miscanthus lutarioriparius
TCGGCACAGATGGGAGACGACAGCAGGATGGTCGTGACAGAGTGGGGAGCGATCGGGCCAGCGGGCATGTCTGGCGAAGCGATGGCCTTGTGACAAGCAGCGCTAGCTGCGAAGCGCCCATGGTGAAAACCTCTGGTCGGGAGTGGAGGATGTTGGCAATGGGGATGAGTTGGGGAGGCGGGGAAGAAATGTTCGCAACAATAAGGTGAGTTGGGGAGGCCATACCCGTTGTTAGGGCCCAATCGTTGCTTGAAACGGGCGTCTGGCGGACGTACATCTAGACGGACACCCTACCCACAATATTATCATTATTTTAAACTAGAAAACATGAAACAGTAGTACTAAAATATACGAATAGTGCTAAATGCATTCCGATATATATAACTAGCCCATGGACCCATGCACTCACTGCATAATAAGTTAGCAATTTCAAGAGACATAATTAATTTACAGGAGAAAAACTATCGGAACCAGCTGGCCCTCCGATCCTGCACGTACGTGATTTTTTCTTTTCCTTTTTGCTTTTGATTTTGCTGAAGAGTGAAGGAAGCTTGCGCATAGCGCTACTCTTTTTTTATCATGACGTGATGATGTTTTGCGTGACGTACGTACGCAACATAGTTGGCACTTGATAACTCTATCGGCTTTGTTTCGTAGCATATGTTAGTTCATAGCCTTTTTAATATCATCATTAGTACTCTTAATACAAGATTTTGTAACATTTCACGCGCGGCTTTAATATTTATGCCAGCCTATAAAAATTGCATTATCTTGAATAATATTTGCATCAAGCAGTGGATTTGTTCAGAATTGAGGATGGATCGAGACAAATATTTTTATATGAGATAAATACTTTTGGATATAATATTATGGTGGCACAATTAATCATATTGCCCCATAAATAAATTGTGTCCGTGAATACAAATTATATATGGGCTGACTTTGGACCCCAATGAAACATGACTCAGTAAGACTTACAAGCCATGTTAATGATTTGAAGATAAAAATATTTAACCCAGTGATCACCACAGTCATTAGCTCTCAAGGGATTCAAAGCACTTGCAATAGTGTGTGATTATTGCACCATTATATAGGCTAATTAACCGTTATAGAAGGTATATGCACTTGGGCTATTCAACCAATTAGTCATGCACGTATGTATTGCCAAGATAATTAAGCAAAGTGCATGCAAGGGAGTGACATATATATATTATACATTTATTGGGCTAAAGGTGATCAGCAGCCCATGTGGCATCATTCATCCAGCATCGTGTGGTCATGCATTGGCCCAATATATACACACGTAGTACGTATACGAAATACGCGGCCGTATAGACATGCATGACAGCATGCACTTTGATCCCAACGGCAAGTGCACAGGAATCGGTAAACGCCATCTCCGATTCAGATGCATGAAGGAGCCTCAAAACGACAGGCCAGAAAGAAATATCAGCCACAGCCGCAGCTTGCTCGGTCATCCCTCATCCTCGGACGAAGCGCTCCCCACGACGCGAGAAGTGCTCTCCACGACGAGTGGAGCAGCAGCGCTCGCCTTGGATTCCTTGGCCACCGCTCGACTTATAAACAGAGCTGGTTCTCTTCTGTGTGGGGGGAGGAAGACACACGGTCACACGCACAGCCGTCAGGCTGCTGCCAGCACCAGCTTCCACCATCTTCATCACAATACACCACGCCGGAGCTCACGCAGACGGCGGCCGCCAGGCTGCCACCAGGAGGCGATCCTATCTGCACACACCAGGAGGCTGCCGCACTCACGTCCAGCTGCTGCCCACACATCCTGAGAGATTCATTCAGGTGAGAGAGAAAAGCCGTCAGCAATGGTGAGCACCAGCTGCCGTTGATAGCATTCTTTCCCCTCCCTCTGCTGTTGTTGCCTCGGAATTGATTGGTTTACCAATCTTATGTTGCCTCGGAATCAATTGGCTTGCCGATCTCGTGTTGCCTCGGGATTGATTGGTTTACCAATCTTATGTTGCCCCGGAATCGATCGGCTTGCCGATCTCGTGTTGCCTCGGAATCGATTGGTTCGCCAATCTTGTGTTGCCTCAGAACTGATTCGGTTTGCCGATCTATTTATGTTGCCTCGAGAAACGATCGGCTTGCCGATCTACTTGTGTTACGAACTTACGATATGATGATAAAAGAAACAAGAGGCTGCCGGAGATGAGAATGCAGTAGTGTCGTGTGTCATCCATCAATCCAGTGCAGAGGCCAGCCAAGCAGAGCAGGCCGCCCTCTGTAGTTTGATGCATGTGAAGAAGAAGCAGGGTAGTAGCATGTGTGTTGATGTGGCCGGCGTGTGGTAGAGAAGGCTGCCGTGGTGTTAGTTGTGCGCATGCATGCAGATGCAGATCAGCAGAGGAGAAGTAGTAGATGCCATGCTCATGCAGTCACAAGATTAGGCTGCTGGTGTTGTCGTCATAAGATTAAGGTCCAGGAGTAGGTTAGAACAGCTAGTCTTGAAACAGAAGTAGTTGTGCTGCTGGAATTTGATGGAAAAGTATGTTGTTGATGATCAGAGTAGCAGATGGTTGTGCAGATGGAGATCAATATGCAGTAGAAGGGAGAGAGCCCCAATTGCCGTGGCAGTATAGAAAAGAAGAATGGGTGGTAGTAGGTTGGAGGCAAGCTGGTGATTAACAATGAAGCTTTGTAGCAGAAGTGCATGCAAAGAGCTGCGGGTGTGGTGATGCAGCACTTGTCCGCCTGTCTGTGAGAATATGCAGTGTTGGGCAGAGCCGGCAGATCAGAAACTAGATTATGAGATGTGTGGGCAGATGGTGCTTAGTAGTGATGCAGTTCACACATGTTGATGAAACATTGATAAGGTGGCTGATTAGTTAGCGAGGAGCATAGAATTAGCATGCCGTTTAGAGGTGAGGGTAGTCACTTGCAAGCAGTACTGGGCGTGAGTGAATGTAGACAGTTCGCCGGCCGTGTAAATTACAGTGCGAACATGGGAGGCTCAGCGTTGCAGTTTGTGCAAGCCGCAAGAGTAGAGTGCAGCCTGTGGAAAGGAGATGCTGGCCGTGTAGTTTAGATAATCAAGTCTGAATAAGGGCAGCAGTAGGTTGCAAGCGAGGTAGCACGAGATCAGTGTCCAGAGGCTTTGATGTAAGCCCTGATATAGAAGAGAAGATGCATTTGTGTAGTTATAGATTATAGATCAGAGAGTAACATCATGATAAGTGTGAAGATCAGATAAGCAAGAAAAATAGCAGAGTAGTGTTTGAGCTGTTTACAGATTTGTGTATTCAGTAAAGCAAGAAAGTCTGAATTTTTGTGAGATCACAGGCACATGCAGTGGCGAGTTACAGACAGTGCCAAGCATGAGAGTGATGTCCAGTAAAGAAGAGTGCCTAAATTGACAGTACTGTATGTGATGCAAAGTTGTAGGCTCACTCGATCAGTGCAATACTAAAGCTATAGATTTTGCTAGCAATGAGGCTCAGATCAGAAGGTAATGCAGCTCACCTATCAATTTGTTGGATCCTCAGAGCTGGCTGATTAGATTTAGCGTACCGGCCGCAAGATGAATCCAAGATCAGTGTTAGAACAGGCAAGCATGCCCAGTCGTGATGGCAGCCACAAAATACAAGGAACCTGCGATGAAACACAAAGGTTGTTAACATGTGGTGGTGGTGATCAGCATGTTGCAAATACAGTTGTGGGTAATATTAGAAATAATAGTGCCCAGCAGTATATTCTGCTGCAATACTAGAAATAATAGTGCAAGCATTATGTTCTGCTGCTGTTCGTGTTTGTTGAGTAAAACTGCAGTGCCGACTGATTAGCTTATTAGTAGCTCCAAGATGCATATGGTGGCAGCAAATTCAGATTGTCAGTGAAAGGTTCTGTATCTGACTTTCAGAGATTTAAGGAAGAGCTCTGGTGGTGAGGCGACCCTGTTAACAAGCTGGTGAAGCAGAGCAAGTATGACCATTCATCACCTTCGGTAGTAGTCCAACGGAGCAGAGATATGCAGATAAGCCATTGGTGATGCAGCCCACGCTCAAGAGAAAGGCTGATGCTGGCCATTGAGTTTGATTGATTATGTCAATACTATGAAATAAATGATAACAAGTGCATCAGTCCAGGCATGCTAGGAGCACTAGCACATATCAGCATGAAGATGAGCCTGCTTGCCGCGTGAATTAGAGATGTATGCAGCCTGTTAAACATTGGTTTTGACCAAGGAGCTTATCACTTATCAACGTGCTTGTTTTCCTCACCATGGCGGCATCGGTCGAGACATCATTGAAAACAACTGATGAATGAGTAACCATAATGTATATTTAGAAATGTATAATGTATATTTGCTAGAAATGTCCTGTACAAGATGCCTATCTCTTGCTGTCACTATTATTAAGAAATGTAGGCTGATTTAGCTAACAGCCAAATCAGCTTCAAGATATGGCAGCAGTTGAGTCCCTTGTGTAGAACACTTGAGGATGTAACATGAATATGGAGCAATGCTTGTTAGTGTGTGCCTGGTCTGGTTATTTGAGATTTATCTATGCCTAAATTACAAACTATATGTGCATGATCTGTGCTTATTGATTTGGAGTTTTGGTCTCCTATATTTACGGAACAAGTTGGAGTTGTGAGTTTCGTTTACATGTCTATTTGTAAAGTTAGCTTCCAGATACCTGCTCAGGCAAGCAAGCGGCAGCACGCCAGATTACTCTGGCTGCATATGTTTGGCGTGCATTAGTGGAGTTGAGTTCTCCTAATCTTGTTAGGCATTTGAAACCTGTCCATACATGTTTTGCACAAGTTTTCAGACATGTGAATAGCCATTGGACATCCCGACAATTAATTAGTACGTACAAGAAGCTTGAACATGCACATGCTCCTAGGAAGGCTGAAATCCTCTTTGCATGCCGAAGGCTTGACACACGCCGGCGCGCGGTCACGTAGTCTGACATTAGAGTTGGCTCTTTGAGCCCTCTTTAGTGTTTTTTGGCACAAACGCCGCCTCGATGATGCCTGCAAGTTAAGGGAAACGAGCAGATCAATTAATGTGGATCTTTGATATGCAGGGTATGCATCCTATCACGCCATCGTTATTATTTGGTGAGCTTTATTTGAGTTTGTTTAGTATAATGCTTTGAAATGAATCACGCAACAAAAAGTGTATAAATAAATGAATATTAAGATATTCACTGTTAGAATGTTGGCCCTTGTACAGACTCAAGATAGCGCCATGCAGACTCCAGATGGCCCGCCAATTCATTTCTGTGTTTCTCAGAATATTGCATTATTTCAACATGTAGAGCCTTTCTGAACTGTGAGGTTAATGATATTTGCTCAGGGCTTGCACTCTCAAGAGGATGGAGTTGATGACAGTGGCTATTTATTTGGCCTAAGACAATTTATGGTACACTTCAATCAATGATACTTTGTTGTAGTGGATGTATTAGAAACAATAATGTGCACCATCGGTGGGAATATTCGCTTGAAGCTTTGTAATTTATCGAAGAATTAATAAAGATCAGAGTTTCCTTATAAAGTATCTGTTGTAACCAACCTCATCTCAATACTATTTACGAGAGGTATCTTTGGCGGCGCCGATGTAATATTATTATTTCTCCTGACCGACGAGGCCTGGAGATCATTAATCTTTCCGCTGACTGGATGAGGGGCCAACATACATTTGAGACTTTATTTTGAAACAACTCTCTTGTGCCGAGATATTTTACCAAAGACCGACAGGGCTCTTTTCAGTTGTTGGCAAGGGATGAAACCCATTTACACTAGCAGGATACCTATCTAGATTAGAAGATTTAATTTGCACCATTTGAGCAGCTACATAGAGGATTTCAAGATCCAGCACCGCTGATGTAATTAATCATGCTTCACGAGTATTCCGAGCCAAGAACAGTAAAACTCTCTGACCACTTTGCTTGTTTCTGGCGTGTATTGGTGGAACTCATCGTAATCCAGATGGGAACGTAGATGTGTACTTCTCTCTTGGGCTGCTGCATGCTCTTGTGTGCCCACACTCTTGTGGGTCTTTACTGTAGAAGCTGTATATCAAGTTCTCTAACTTTCAGAGTATCAGAGCGATTTTCCTATTTATTATGATTCACTCTTTTCTAGCGGAGGAGAATGAACTACTTCTCTGAAACGCCTCTTAGGTGCTATATATATGAGTACTTCTTATGTTAAACGGATCACAAAGACATAGAACTCTGTTTCTTTAAGAAATCCTGTAAGGATCATACTTGCAAGTGGAAAGAGATTTATACAATGCTAATTTTCTCACCTCCATTAGACATGGCTGATGAGAACGCCCTTGGTCCCGAGAGGTCACCTCCACATCCGATGGTCTCAGACCTCCTTTCCTGTGCGCTGCTCTCACCGATCACCGTGACTGTTGATACTCCTATGGAGCTTGGTGTTCACCTACGACCCACTGATGGTGTACCACTTGCTGATCATACTCGCTATTGTCAGCTTGTTGGGAGTCTTATCTACCTTGGGATCACTCGTCCCGACATTTCTCACTCTGTGCATATCTTGAGTCAGTTTGTCTCAGCTCCTACCCAGCTCCACTATGCTCATCTCCTTTGTGTTCTGCGATACGTTCGCGGAACTATCTCTCGGCGCCTTTTCTTCCCTCGTTCTAGTTCTCTTCAGCTTCAGACGTATTCTAATGCGACCTGGGAGAGAGATCACTATGATCGCTACTCTCGCTCTCTGCCTATTGTGTTTTCCTTGGCTCCTCCTTGATTGCCTGGAAAACCAAGAAGCAGACTGTAGTTTCTTGCTCGAGTGCTGAGGCTGAGCTGTGTGCTATGGCGACTGTGACTGCGGAGGTGACATGGCTACGATGGCTTCTTGAGGATTTTGGTGTGCCTACCACTGCACCCACTCCTCTCTCTTCTGACAGCACCAGTGCGATCAGTATTGCTCGAGACCCAGTCAAGCATGAGCTCACCAAACACATTGGCGTTGATGCTTCCTACATGAGATCGCAGGTGCATGATCTGGTTGTGACGCTCCACCATGTGCCTTCAGAGGTCCAGTTAGCTGATTTCTTCACCAAGGCACAGACCCGGGCTCATCATAGATTCCTACTCTCCAAACTCAGTGTTGTCGATCCACCATGAGTTTGAGGGGGGTGTTAGATGTATATGAGGTGTATGTGTTTTTCCTCTACTTGGAGGGCTTCTTTGTATATGTACATTGTGTATACTTGCCCTCTTGAGCCTTGCAATAGAGCTGGTTGGTCATTCTCTAACAGTATCTACCTGTCGGTGCTTTGGTGGTTTAGCGGGTTGTTTTGTTGTGGTATTGTCGAGCTGTCGCTTATACCGTGAGGTTTTTTTTGGTGTATGTTGTTGTTGCTCTTCCTCTCTATTAATATATGCCCGGTGATTTTCTCGACCGTGGATTTTCAAAAAAAAAGAGAGCATATATATGTATGCAGTGATGATGCATGGGTGGCCAATGCCAATTTGACTCCCATTCCATGAACGAGGAATCATCGACCGCAGTTGTGACAAAAAGTTTATATGATTAAACATTACCGAGTGTTGGAAGATAGGTAGATGGTCATCACATGAAACCACCGGCCATTGCACAACACAAGCCTGAATAGCCATCATATCATCATTGGCGCTTGACGGGCTTGCCTTCCCTCGTCCTGCAGGCCACAGATGCCTGTTTGTTTTTCTGTAAAAATTATCAAATATAAAAAGTTTTGATTTGAGTTGGGATAGAAGTTTGAAATCGATGATCTGTAGCTCTAACAGAAGTACGTTGGCAAAGAATACGACTTGAACGAGGCGACGCATGGACACGGTTTTTTGCAACAGCTTGCCGTTCTAGCGGCAAAGGCCCAAATAAAAGCAGCAGCACCCCCATGCCACAGCCTGCTGGGCCTTAAGAATTTTTTGATGCTACGATGGAACCATGGGCCGTTCAGCAGACTCGTGGGCAGGCCTGGCGAACGCCGCCCACTGGAGTAGTGGAGTGGAGTCCTGAAGTGAAGGCCAAAGAAACAGCAGCAGGAGTAGTAGAGGATTTCAGTCACAAAAGTCCAGCAGCTCCTAGCTTCAAGTGCTGGACTAAAGCTGCACCTGCAGTAGTCCTGCACGCAGGGAATGGAGTTACTGTCGATGGGAGGCTGGCATGAGCTGCAGCTGCATGCTTGCTGCTCTCTAGCCCCGCACCAAACTCTGATGACTACTAAGTGCAGTATTAACCATCCATGCCATGGATGATCTTCTCCATGGGATCGCACCAGACAGCAATATATATAAGAGCCACAAGAAGGTCTACTTGGCCTCTGCCCTTCTCAGCGGTCAGCGCTCAGCCTCATACTGGGCCATCGCTGCTCAGTTGATCTCAGAATTTCTAGCTTGACAGTCTGCAGGCTGCAGATACATGATTTCCTTCCTCATCAAGACGTTGGAATGAAGATAATGTTTACTCATGACTTTGATTCCAAGGGTACAAAAATTCGCTTTTATTGGATTTTCATATATATGAACATAACATTCGTGATATATAATAACTGGTATCAATTTGTCCTAAAAAAACTGGTATCAATGTGTAATTCATTTTTTTCTCGAATACGCAGGAGAGATGCATATCTTTGTATTATAGAGAGGAAGTCCATGTATAATTCTGACAATCTATACAATAGGCATGAAGATAATCACATCCAAATATTTCAAAGCATTTCGTCATCACCTGCCAAGACATACGTGAAAATGGCACTAGCATATAATCATAGACAGAGACAGCAAGAGCCCAAGAAAGCAACACATATACACACCTGCAATATTTAAGGTTCACAGATCCGGCATTTAGCCAGCAGCCAACTCAAAATGGAGTTCACAAATGACAATTGCTGTAATTCAGTGCAACCATCGAGACCAAAAACAAAGACAAGGTAATTACAGATCATCATCTCTCACGTAAGCTTTACCTAGATATCGTCTCAAAGTTTTGCCTCCCCTTTGCCTGATTGGCTGAGAAGTGAAGTCACGATCAGACTCATGCGAGTTTCCAGCTTCACTGATGCTCTCTTGGATGCTATGGAGCTCGAGAAAGTCGTTCATGTTGTTGCCACCCGGGACTTGATACGCCCGGGCCACTGGCCGGCTCGTCGACGGGGCAGAGGAATCATGTGAGGCATGTTTGCAGCTCTCTTGTAAGCCTTAATAGCTAGAGATCGTGTCAAAACTTTACCTTCGCCAGGCCTGACTAGCCGAGAAGAGGCATCATGATAAGACTCATCATCTGAGCTTTCAGCAGATAAACCTGCACTACTGATGCTGCCATGAAAGTACTCCAGCTCCTGCTCCAGGTCCCTGAGTACCCCTTCCATCGATGGCCGCTCCACTCTATTTTCTGCCAGGCACTTCAACACAATGTTGCAAAATATCATCAGAGAATGTGGGCTGATTGTGCCTACAATTTTCTGATCAACGATTTGCTCCAGCTGGTCATTCTTCAGCATTCCCGTTACCCACCGTGCCAAGTTCACCTTGTCCTTGGGAAGTTTGAGGTCAATCGCTGGTCTGCCACATAGGACCTCGAGCAAGACAACACCGAAAGAGTAGACATCAGACTTCTGGGTCAGCTGCAGCGTATCATAGTATTCAGGGTCAAGATACCCAGGGGTGCCCTTCACTTGAGTGATGACATGAGTTTCGTTCAACTCAGGACCATCCTTGGATAGCCCAAAGTCAGCAATCTGGGCACAGAGGTTCTCACCAAGCAAGATGTTTTCAGACTTGACGTCACGGTGGATAATGCCCTTCTCAGAACTAGTATGAAGATAGTGCAGTCCCCTCGCTGCTCCCACACAAGCCTCCAGCCGCTCCGGCCAATTGAGGGAGGGTTTATCAGAGCCATAGAGATGGCTCTTTAGAGTCCCATTTTCCATGTATTCGTAAACCAAGATCATTTCATTCTCTTCATCACAGTACCCAATCAGATCAACCAAATTGGGGTCTTTCAGCCTTGCTAACATGTCAATCTCCGCTCGGAACTCCTTCTGACCTTGCCAAGATGCCATCTTCTTCCGTTTCACGGCAACCTTGGTACCACACTTTAACACTCCCATGTAAACGTCTCCAAAACCTCCAACTCCAATGACCAGTTCCTTGTCAAAATTGTTTGTTGCTTGTTGGAGCACATGGAAAGGAAATGAACAAGGCCGATTATTTTCCGGAGCCTTTCCCTTTCGCCTAGCAGCTCCCTTGATTTTCTCAAACAAGCGAACCATGATGGTATATAACCTGAGTTAAAGTACGTGATGTTAACCTGAGTTAAAGTAATGATGACGATGCTGAGGTGGAATTAGTAAACGAAAGAGAAGACGGCCTACGTACTAGGCTAATAAGTAGGCCGCAAGGATCATATTGAATAAAAGTGACATATAATGGACCCAACTAGATCAACTATGCAGGGGTTCGTGATTTAGTGATGGAAGAAAGTTCAAATGGTAATTTGGACTGGAGATTTTGGGCTATTAAACATGGAAGTCATTGATTGTTGTATTCATGGCCAGATCAATCGTGATAGTGCATCCAGCCATTATTGTAGCCTATCTGACAATATAGAATAGCTATCAGTATTGTGATCTCATTGTGATAACACATGTGCTGTAATCTTTCATGTATACCTCATGCATTGTAATACATAAAGTGGATCAACCCAAAGGGTTGATATAGTTGCATAGAAAGTACTTAATGATAGAAAAGAACAATACACAAGAATCCCTGACTGATTGCATGACTAGTCGAACTACAATGGTTTTTAATTGCTCAATTACCTATTGTTTGTAATTTTGGGGCAAAGTTAGATAAGGAATTAGATCAATTCCTAGTATTTGACAACTAGAGAAGCTTGGATGTCAATTGTATGCTCAACTAACATGATGTGGGTGAAGTAGCAAACTCAAAGGTCGTTTGGAGAGATTTCTGCTCTTCCTCTTGGGATGTTTATTTTTTTTAAAAAAAATAGAGATGAATTTTCTGATTTCTCGAATGTCAAGTTTTTTTCTGATTTTTTTTGGAATTTTAGAGATGGATTTTGGATTGTTCTTGCCCTTACTTTTAAAAAATGTGTAGGCTACAGGAGTAGCCAAACCAAGCCAATCTAAGGGTCGGTGTCAAAGGAAATGAACATATCCTGGGATTAACCCCAAAGATGGAAGGGGAACAGGTGGGGGAAGTGGATCAACCCAATTCGGTTTGGTTCTCCCTTGGTTTTTGATGCACATGTGGTAGACGAAATCTTCGGGGTTTTTTTGGATAGATCTATATATTCTTATTAGGTTCTCCCTCTCCAAATAAATAGATATGGATTGGAGAGTGAGAAACCAGCATGGAGAAAAGAGGTTTATCCAAACAATGAAGCCCTTATTATTACACACATACACTTAACGACGAAGCCTTACTATATACTGACGGGAAAAAAAATAAAAGATGTCCCCAATGCAAGGTAGCTTAAATCAACCGACCCAAGCAGAAAGCTAGGCTTACTCACCAGAGAAGTGAGGAGAAGATGCGGATCCGATTCCGAGCGGCCAGTCAGTCCAGGAAACAGCCAGCGGAGGTCCAGTCCAGGTATAGCTCGCGCGACGCGCTTCTTCACTGGGACAAGAAATTGGTGGTGGTGGATGGAGGCCCTGAATTGCTTTGACGGCACCGCTGCCGGCGAGGTCGCCGGCGACGCTGAAGCAGCAGAGAAGAAGTGGAGGCGGTAGGAGGAGATAGCAGGAAAGACAAAATGAAAGCGAGTGGGCGGGCTCTGAACCGGATGTGCGTGAATGAAGGAAAAAGGTCCTGCGACTACAGGAGCTCTGGAAGAAGAGGCCGGGGTCCTGCTATGCTATGGATCAGAGCAGAGGTAGGCCGGGGCCTCAGTCGTGGGAGGCTGTGGCGGCCACGTGCGGCATGCGCATCCAGCCGCCTGCTTTTTGCGGGCTTTGCGGCGGCGGTCTCGCATCATGCCGTAGTACCGACGCTCTGGGGAGGGGAGTGTGGGGATAATGCTGCGAGCTGCTGGTACAGCACTCCAGAGTTCAAACCAGCGAAGTAGCCGTCTCTCGATCGTATGATTCGCGTTGGATGTAGTAGCCGCGTTGCTTATTGCTTGGTTAAATATACGTAGTAAGTAGTACTAGTAATTACTAGATCTGCATTTGCATGTGCTGGAAGACCGAGTTGACCATCTGATCGAACAATTCTCATCGATGTCATGTGCACTATTCAGCAAGCTTGCATTGGTGTTAGACTTGAGTATCATCATGTCGAATGCGCGCAGCCAAAGTGAGCCCGCCCGAAAATATGCACCTCCATCCATTCAAGCGCAATTGGAGTGAGGATCGGAGAGGACATATATGCATTCTTCATTGCTTTATTATATATATAGTAGTATAATATAAATATATTGCTCTCTCTCCCTGTACCGTGATGAAGAACGAAGGAGAAATTATATATATAGAGAGAGGGGGTCAGGCTAATCTATGGCCAGCCATAGAGAAAAATTTATTCTACAACCACTTTGATTTACAATAATATTTGTACTGTACTAATTTACGATAAAGTGAGTATACATTTACGATACGTACGTTACTATAATTCTTGATGATATTTACCATAATATTATAGTAAATCACTTAGGAGAAAATTTCACTAATCTCGTAAATTAGTACAGTAATTGTCATAACTCAAGATGGTCACAGAATAAGTTATTCCATGTATGGCCAACTGTAGAACAATACGTGTGTGTGTGTGCATATATATAACTACGTGTCCCGATGGAGAGCTAATAACTATATTAATAATAAGGCGCCCTTGCCCCCATAAAATGACGGAAGAGGGCAGGAGGAATATCGATCTCCGCAAAGTTGGCTACCTACTGCTGCTACTAGTCATCAGTATATTATAAAAAGAAGCTCTAGCTACGATCTGTTTCATTCCGATCCTCCTACCACCAAAGTACCAAACATATAGGTCATGATGTATTTCATTTCTCATCAGTTCTTTCATCCTTTGCACATGTCAAATTAAATATATAGGTACTACGAACATCTTCTGATTTATTTTATGGTCTTTATTTATTGATCATGTTGTTGACTCCTATCTATATATATGGAGAAGCAATTAGGTAGGCGGCTACGTACTAGTACTACTATATATATATTTAGCCTAGCATCAAGATTTTATTATATGGCAAACGACGGCAGATGGGAGATGGGGATGCCTGAATTTAATTCAGGAGAAAATTCTCTATTTGACATCAAAGGATAGAGCCCTTTGTGACCCTGAAAGATAATCCATGTGTAAAAAAAAGAGAGGTCTCGGGGCATTTTAGTCTAGGAAAACTTGAAGTTACGTGGGCCAGTCTTAGTGGAGGTTTCATGTCCTAGTTTTCAATACATCCATATTTTGGAAACAGTGCAGAAGAGTTTCATCCTCGTGAAACTCTCTACTCTGATAAAACTATTATCATCTCTTTCTTCATCAATACGGTGTCACATCAGCATATTTAATGCTCATGAAACTCTGATGAAACCCATTGAGACTGGCCTAACAAAATGACTTGACGGACCCAACAACCTATATGGGGCATAAAGTTACACTGGGTGTAAAAAAGGCACGGATTATCTTACAGGGTCACAAAGGGCACTACTCTATCTTTTGATGTTAAATAGGAAATTCTCTCTTAATTCAGTGCTGCTCATCTAAGGCTGTCATATGTACTGCGAGTGTATATATATTGGTTGCTTAATTTTGTTAGACTTAGTTACTCATTATTTTATGTGATATCCATCATACATGTGTGATCTTTGAATTCGGTTATTGCTTAGTTAGTGGCACGCACCTCATCATCCGCCGGTACGTTTAATGATAGGCCTGAGGAAGAAGGCGAAAATATAAAAAATGCGGCCGGGGAAAGCTTGTATAGTGTTTTATATTATTTTGTTTTCTACTTGTACTACGAGTGGTCAGGTGACAACAATGATGAAGCTCTCCTAAAAAAAGAAGGCCCAACGCATGTTTGGCTTCATTGAGGTTTCAAGGAGAGAGAGAGGGGGGGTACACTATCTGAGCTCACTACACAAAAAGAACTAATGTGCCTTTTTTTTATCTATCCAGGGGCGTGTTTAGTTTGGCAAAGTTTTGCATAGTGCACGATTCTCTACTGTAGTATTTCGTTTGTATTTGTGAATTATTGTCCAAACATTGACTAATTAGGCTCAAAAGATTCGTCTCGCAAAGTTAAAGCAAACTGTGCAATTAGTTTTTGATTTCGTCTACATTTAGTACTCCATGCATGTACCGCAAATTTGATGTAACGAGAAATCTTCTTTTGCATAGTGCACTTTTGAAGAACTAAACAAGGGCTAGGACTGTGTGAGGGGCACATCACCCTCCCAACACATAGGGTTCCGCATTGGAAAAAAAAGTACGGTTCAATCCCCAAGGTGCTTTATCTTCTGCTCCTCCGTCCCAAATTATAGGTTACTTTAACTTTCTTGAAGAGTCAAAATATTTCACGTTTGACTAAAATTATAGAGAGAATTATAAAGATTTATGACATAAAATATGTATAGTATAAAAATATAATTAATGATCTAAGGATACTTATTTGTATCATATATGTTATTATTTTATTATATAAATTTTGATCAAAATTGAGATGTTTTAACTCTTTAAAAAGTTAAAATAACTTATAATTTAGAACGGAGGGAGCAGTAGAGTTAGTAACTGCTCGTACTGTTGAGGATGTGCTACGATTGGACTCACGACATGGGTGTGGCCGTGCGTGAGTTGGCAACTACTCGTACTGTTGAGGATGTGCTAGGATTGGATTCACGACATGGGTGTGCCCGTGCGTGAGGACGCTTGTTGCCTTGAACTATTGGTCTAACAGGATACTCTCTCCACCCCTTTTTAACTATCGTGCTCACCTCCCGAGAAGTCAAACATGCTTAATTTTGACCAAATATATAAAAAAATATAAGTATTTATAGTACATAAATCATTAAGTCTATTTTTCATTAAACTTATTTGAAGATATAAATATTGAAAATATTTTCTATAAACTTAGTCGAACTTAATAGAATTTAATCGGCATAAATACCATAGTGACACTTAAAAAGGGTGTTTTCAGGTTTATATATACTTTTTGGCCATTTAGTGCAGAAGAGAACGTTTGAAAGGTACTACTGTACTACTCCTTTCATCTCTAAAGAATATAATTCTAAATTTAAGACCAGTCAAACTTTTTATTTTATAGACTACTAGAAAAATATATATTATATAAATTAATCTAATGATACTTATTTGATATAAAAATATTAGTTTTTATGTAAAATTGATCAAAAATTTAAAATTATCTGACTCTCTTCAGGAATCGAGAATTGTTTTTCTTAGAACGGAGTAAGTATATGATAGTAGTACAAAAGATGTTGGCTCGACTCAAAAAGCACTTGGAGTTACACGCACGACACTGTCGACACGATATGACGCAGCGCGCAGCCAGAGGCCATCTGCTTATAGACCGGGCGGCGTCGTTGGTTCTCAGCAAACGTACGGGAGTGCACTGCTACCAATGCACTGACTGATGACAGAGGATTTTTTTTTCCCGTTTTACCACTTTTTTTCAGCCGTGAACAGGTACTGAAATTCTTAAAGAAAATTCTACGATATTTCAGGCACTTTTATCCTTCGATTTGTAAACCTACGTGATGTACTAACTAAATGTCAGTGAAAGAAAATTCCGTTCCTTTGCTGGGAAAAATGTCAGTTGCCTACACTGATAGTTACAAATTATGTGTATCATATATGCTTCCGGATGTAGTAGCCATTTAGATCTCTCTGTCAGTTTGTTAGTGTGTTTGTGGTTCGCTTTTGAATCGGTAACCCCGGCTTGGACCTTGTTTAGTTGGCGAAATTTTTTGGAAAATGGTACTGTAGTACTTTCGTTGTTATTTGGCAATTAGTGTCTAATTATAGTCTAATTAGGCTTAAAAGATTCGTCTCGTGAATTTCGTCTAAATTATGTAATTAGTTTTATTTTTTATTTATATTTAATGCTTCATGTATGCGTCCAAAGATTCGATGTGACGGGGAATCTTGAAAAATTTTGCAAAATTTTAGAAACTAAACAGGCACTTTGTATCAATATATATTAAGTTAATCTCCTCTCTAAAAGAAGATTCTGCACTGACCGTTTTGGGTGCAGAAGTATTCATGCCTTTTGGCGAGGTGCAAATTTTGCACAGTAAAAGATTTTCCACTGTAGCATTTTGTTTGTATTTGTGAATTATTGTCCAAACATTGATTAATTAGGCTCAAAAGATTCGTCTCGCAAAGTTAAAGTAAACCATGCAATTAGTTTTTGATTTCGTCTATATTTAGTACTCCATACATATACCGCAAGTTTGATGTAACGCGAAATCTTCTTTTGATGTAGTACACTTTTCGAGAACTAAACAAAAACCTAACCATGCATGCATTTAGAATGGATGGACGTGGGTGTGATGTGACGCTGCCGCAGTAGTCCCGCTACAACTCGCGGACAAAGAGCAGCATGGGACAATATACCGAGTGATGTGACAACTGACGACAAGGCAAGGTCCGCTCGCATGGTTTGCAAAACGGCCACACATGTTCGTTGGTATAGTACAGATTTTTGGCTTTTGATTTTTCCAAATAGGTGGAAATAAAAAGATATATCATATTTGTTTCAAGAAAGATAGAGAGAAGAGAAGCTTTATATTTATTTTAACCAAACAGTTTCTACAGTCTTTCACAACATATAATTAACAATAATTTTTTTTATAGCTCATAGTTCACGACAGTTTTTTTCACCGCTCACAACTCAACCAAACAGACTTTTAAGCTATATATGTACACCAATTTAATTACTAACGTATGACGACTGACGTACGTAGAGTCGGAGGATTGAAAATGAGTATCCATGACGTGTCCTTCTCGGCTCTTAGTCAAGGCCTCACGTCTGTGGTCAACGGATCGGATCTTCGATCAATCAAACAAAAAGAAGATACTTCCGTCACACTACCCCCAATCTTTATTCAATTTGTCTTTAAGCTAATTTTTTTCTAACTTCAACTAAGTTTATAAAAAGAAATCATCAATATATTCAATATTAAATTAGTTTTTATTGAATTGCCTATATTCATAGCCCAGCATATCCACCGGATCACCTTCGTCCTGTGCACCACCTCCAGGCGACGTTGGCCCAGCAGTCAGCGCATCCTCCATGGTGGGGCCAACGGGATCCACAGTAGGCGACTGCTCCATGGCGGGGGCGACCAGGTCTGCTCCTGTCTTTAGAATGTAGCGGCGTCCTGTACAAGGAGTCATTAATTTGATGGTAATCCAAAAATATATGAAAATATATAGGACTAATCTACGTGGCTACTATATAATAAGGAGTTGATCGTTAATTAACGACTGCTCAATGCAAACATAATAAGTTTTATTAATTAATTACAAAGCAAACATAATATCTTTATTGGTCTATGCTTTTCTATGTACAAGATCTGTTAGATGATCTTGAAGGTGTGAGTCTGGTCTTTCTTGAAGTCCGGTATTATTGACTGTTTTCTCAACCGTACTTTGATTACCAGTATCTCAAAGGTTCCCCTGACGCCGCTATTTGGTAAAACACTGACGACAAACCTAAATTCTAGTTTATCAGTGCAGATATCTCGGGTGGTGTATCAGACTTTTTTTTAAAAAAAAGAAAAAAAGGGCAGGAGCTCTGCCTTGCATTTTTAAAGAGGAAAAGAAAGACACAAAAGGTGTGTATCAGACTTATCATATTGTTTGAGCAGCTTTTTGCATATTTTCCAACATCAGATTAACCAATAATGGAGACAAGGATAGAGCATGAACATATGCTGACACAAGACAATGTGATTGACAACTGGTGAAGCTACAACTACAATAATGGCTCTAGCGAGGTGTTTGAGAAAAATGCTTCTTGGGTTTGTTCAACGGCATTTTTTCTGCACATGACATCAACATGACTGGCCCAAAACACTAAGGCCCCGTTTGCGTGCCCTTAAACCCGGTTTGATCTGCTTCTTTTTTCATCCAGAACCGTGTTTTCTCTCACAAATTCCTCCAAAATTCCTCCAAGCAAACGGGGCCTAAGAAGCGACCAGATACATGCATGTTACGTGCATATAACATTTTTTTGGAAATGCAGTACCACCATATACTAGAGTAGTCGGTACAGACTCCATTAAGAGGAAATAACAGTCAAACATGTCGTCCTACATATTCATAAATGGAGCTTTTGATTAATCTATGAGCATCAACATTCGAGCTCCTGCTTTCATAGACGATATCCACCGACGCGAAAACTTGCCATTCCTGCCTTGATCTCCCTGATGATGTGGCCATAGGGGCTCATCCCAGGGCCACGCATCTTCTTCACTACATCCACGTCGTTGGTAGCAATCATGACCTTCCGTAGCATGAGGTCGCTTGTAAGTGCTAAAACCTTCTCTGCAGGCCAACGCTTCCACCGTCTCATGGTCTGAAACACCTCCCATCACAAATTGCAGACGCTCCCAGAAAAGTGCCTGCCTCATTCCTTGCTATCGCCGCCACCGTCGCAATACAAGAATTCTTAGATAGTGCGGCATCAACATTTATCTTCATCACGCCCTGGGGGGGTGGAATCCTGCCTGGGGGTTGAGCCTGCCTCCCTCTCTTCTTCTCCACATTTGGCGGAGCCGATTCCAGGCCTGCAATGAAACGCTCAAAAAAAAAAAAGAGTCGAGAACGAGAGAAGAGGCCAAGGAATGCGTGTGTGGGCCTGGCTCCACGAATCAAATCAACCCGACCACGACCTGGGCTGGTCTGGGCTGGAGCACATAGGCCTACTACACGAGCGGGCCAGGCCCACATCTGATGAATCCATCTCTCTAGTCTCTACCGAGGCGAGCAGAGAAAGGAGGAGAAGCCATCTGACAAATCTCAGGAGCGGAGAACCCAACCACCTCCACACCTCTCTCCCCCCAATCCGTCTTCCTCTTCCCCATCCGTCCTTCGCCAGGATCGCCAGGATCGATTCGCGAGGCTTCTCCCGTCCGGATCGAGGTTCATGGTGAGGAAACTTCCCCTCCCTCTCTAGTTTCCCCACCCTAGGATTACTGTTTTACTTCTATAGTTCTATTCCATTCCCCCCTCAAATCTTGATCTTCCCTCACCTGCTCAAACTCCTTGTCTGCTAGTTCCATTAGTTCGCGCGTGTATTAATCTGGTTTGATCTCTGTACCGTCTGATTAACCAATCACTTCCATTCCTTTCGTTGGCAGGTTTACATATGCGCGCGTGTTTACTGATGCATATCACGGGCACCTGATCCGGATGTCCTCTCCTGTCCAGCGGACAGATCTGCTTCCTTGGAGTCCAGTTCATGTATGAACTCGATCGCATATTCCCTCCTTTCCCTGGCACACTGATAGATACAAAAGGGTATTCTCGGATTTAAAAGAACCAGATATCCATGTCTGACCAGCAAAGGCACTACGGCAGCTACGAGCTCCTCCCCGCTCAGCCAGACGTGCAGTGCCTGGTCTGCACGCGGCCTTTCACTCTGGACGCCGAGGTCACCGACAGCTTCGAAGCTTTAGCCATATGCAGGGAGTGCAAGATGACCGTGCTTAGTGACAGCAACAGCAACAGGGACGAGACTCCCAGGACTAACCGGCAGAGAAGATGGCGAAGGCAGAGGTCCTCCAGGGTGACAGGGCATGAGCCTCCCACGGAGGAGGATGCTTTCCCGCAGCAGTTCTCCCAGCTGATCAACTTGGCTAGGCAGGGTCATGAGGCGGATGCTGATTCTCCGACAGTTCCGCCGCGCCAGCACGCGTCTTATAGCTCTACGCCGAGCCGGTCCCAGAGATGGCACACTTCAGATGACGAGAGTGATGCTCTGAGTTACGCTGATTCTGTGTTTGGTGAGATTGAGTCGAACATCAGTTTTGGTGACGAGGGTGGGGAATCGGATGCTTCTGTTGATCGCCACGCCATGGTTGGGAGGGAAATTGTCATTCAGCTTGACAATGAGAGCTACATGAACACGGATACAGATATTGATCCTATGAATGCTGGAATATACCAGTGGGATTCAGATGATCCTGAAGATGATGATGAGGATGAGCAGTCAGAAGAGTCTGATTTGGATGAAGCAGATGACACCATGCAGGAGCACCGGCAGCAATGGCATGATATCGCCCCGAGTGGATTGAATGAGCAGGAAGCTGAAGGTGCTGCGTGGACTTGGAGAATAGCTGGAAGCCAAGGAGTTAACAGGATTGATCTGAGAGACGACATGGAAGGGCGAGAAATCAGGAGAGTTTTTATTGGGAATCCTGGAGATTATGTTGATGCAAGACAGTTTGAAATGCTTCTCGAGCAGTTTGCTGAGGATAACAATTCCAGAAGAGGAGCTCCACCTGCAGCGGCATCTGTCATTGAAAATCTTTCATCTGTGGTCATCTCCAAAAGCTATGAGATAAACGGTGGTGTAACCTGTCCAGTCTGCAAAGATGATATGCCTGTCACCACTGTAGCAAAACAGCTACCATGCATGCATCTATATCATTCATCTTGCATCTTGCCATGGCTTAGCTCTAGGAATACATGCCCAGTTTGTCGTTACGAGCTTCCTACAGATGACCCGGAATATGAGAGGTCCAAGCGTGCCACAGTCAATGAGGGAGGTATCCATTGGGTGGAGCGTACCCATCCATGAGGAAGTTGTTGAAGAAACTTATGAGCCTGAGGTTGATGGAAGTTCTAATACAGGTGGTGATACAATGGAAGAGACTAATACACGTGAACATGCTGTTCCTACTGCACAGCAGCCAAATGGAGCACATGGGCGTCATAGATGGTTATTTATTGCAGCAGCTCCAGTTGTAAGTCTTGTCAGTTTAGCTCTAGTTTTGTGCTTCACCAACCCAGCTGGCAATGTTAGAAGGCAATTGTGCCGTAGATCCCAGACTACCACTACAACACATGTAGACACAAGAAGAAGTTGGTGGTCTATGTTCTAAATATTCAGTGCATACCTGCTGATACCAAATGTCTGTGTGATGGCGTGTGCTTGTTGCCAGTGTTGTGTCACTTGTGTATGAAAAGGTTCAAGATTAATTTGAAGTTCAAACTTTGTGTCTGCTGACGTGATCCACCAAGGAGTTCTTGTACCCAAGTTCAGTCAGTTCAGCAAAACAAATACTGATGATTGCTGCTGTTGATTAATAGTTTGTATGTTTGGTTGCTTAGATTGTAACTTCAAGCATGTAACTAACACTCTGCCTGAAAGTTTACCCATGCATTCATCAGTAAGTACCTAAAGTATCTGTTGTCTTGTAGTCTCATTGTGCATGATGCTTGTTGTAGTTTGACTGGTAATTTGCAAGTCCTATGAAGCTTCTGCTTTAAATTAAATATGCTTAACTCTCCACTCCAAAGTTTAATCCATGCCTTAAACAATCTATTGCTGACCTTGTTGTTTTTTTTCTTCTGATATTTGCCTTATGTTAAAAAAATATCTGTTCCAACCATGAGGTAATTCCTCATTTATTATTTGAAGCTCACTCGTGTTTTATTTGTGACTTTTTTCCTCATTTTCTTTCTTTCTTTCTGATATAAAACTCTTGCCTAGATTAATCTAGTCTACTGGGTGTGTTTGGCAAATACGTTGGAAGAGGCATGGGAATAATTGGTGGGAGTTGATAGAGGGAATTAAGGTGGGAAATTGACTTTTAGTCCTAATCCCTTGTTTGGTTCGTGGAGGGAAATAAGAAAGGGAATTGAAGAGGCAAATCATGATGAACGGTAAGGATCTACTTTTATTTTAATAAGAGCACAATTCCCTCCCAATTACCACCCCTCCCCTAGGGAATTGATTAGTGGGAGTTGGCCCCCTAAACTCCCCTTCCCCTTTCCACCAAAACTCCCATTTCCACAAAACAAAGAAAATATTTGTAAACTCCTACCTCTAAACTCTCATTCCCTTCTTTCAATTACCCCCAACCAAACGAGCCACCTGTGTCATGCTAGTTACATAGTGCAGAGTTATATGTAGTAATAATATATGGTGGCTGTATGGTCTCACGAAGTAACACTGGAAGGGAAAAATTTGCAAGCAGAAAGCCTTAAATCAAGTTGCTAAAAGTCTAGTGATGAATACTTGCCATGTTTTCAAGGTGGCATGTCTCTGAAACTACGTGCTGGAAGTGATCTAAACAATTAGAGAACGTCAGTAGGTCAGGAAAAGGACAATCATTCACCATTATTAAAACAAGTATATGGGTAAATGGGAGTCAGTAGGTCAGGAAAAGGACAAACCACCACTCATTTCTTCAACAAGTATGGGAACAGATGGGAGCTTTTTTAAAACTGGAATATATAGGAGTTCATTACTAAGTATTTTAAGCTAGAAGACTATACAAGTACTGATTGCCTTGTCTGTTTGACATAAGACTCATTTGTTCCTCTCATACTTCCCCCTCTAATGGAGAAACTACTTGAGATAGTTGTAGTTGTTTCGACCATACTTCTTGGCTTAGCTCTAGTTTACTTATATGAAGTCCTATGGCTGAGGCTGGAGAAGATAAGGAAAAAGTTGAGGAGGCAAGGCATAAACGGTCCTAAACCTACTTTGCTCTATGGCAACACCCAGGAGATGAAGAGAATCCGACAAGAACTCAAGTGTGTGCAGAGGCAAGACAAAGACATGAACGGCT
The DNA here is from genome assembly GCA_904845875.1 of Miscanthus lutarioriparius. NCBI lineage: Eukaryota > Viridiplantae > Streptophyta > Magnoliopsida > Poales > Poaceae > Miscanthus > Miscanthus lutarioriparius. The sequence goes on from CAJGYO010000010.1 coordinate 125,555,318, forward strand.
ACATATCCACCATCTTCCCTCATTTCCTTCTCTGGAGGAAGACATATGGTATGTATAGAATCCCTTGCTTTTGCTTATCTGTTTATATAAGGGTCACTGCAATGAGACTGATAAGCATGATCGTGATTGTTTACTTCATTCTGGAACCACAACAGCTTTCCATAATCGGAAGCTAGAAACATAGTGTTCATAAAAGGCTAGACAGTAAGGTTAATTAACTATCAACAACAACAACAACATAGCCTTTCAGTCCCAAGCAAGTTGGGGTAGGCTAGAGTTGAAACCCACCAAGAGCCCCAAGTCACGGTTCAGGCACTTCAATAGCTGCTTTCCAAATACTCCTATTCAAACATAGATCTCTAGGTATATCCCAAGCTTTCAAATATCTTTTTATTGCCTCCACCCATGTCAATTTCGGTCTTCCTCTACCTCTCCTCATATTATTAGCTTGGCTTAGGACTCCACAATGCACTGGTGCCTTTGGAGGTCTCCTTTGGACATGGCCAAACCACCTCAACCGATGTTGGACAAGCTTTTCTTCAATTGGTGCTACCTCTAGTCGATCACGTATATCATCGTTCCAAACTCGGTCCATTCTTGTGTGATCGCAAATCCATCGCAACATACGCATTTCTACAACACTCAGTTGTTGAACATGTCGAATCTTTGTAGGCCAACATTCTGCTCCATACAACATAGCCGGTCTAATCGCCGTTCTATAGAACTTGCCTTTTAGCTTTTGTGGTACCTTCTTGTCACAGAGAATGCCAGAAGCTTGTCGCCACTTGATCCACCATGCTTTGATTCTATAGCTAACATCCGCATCAATATCTCCATCCCTCTGTAGCATCGATCCCAGATACCGAAAGGTATCCTTCTGAGGCACTACTTGACCTTTCAAACTCACATCTCCCTCCTCCTGTACAACTCCGCCAAAGTCGCATCTCATGTATCCTCAATCTAAAACCTTTAGACTCAAGGGTCTACCACCATAACTCTAGTTTCAGTAAGGTTAATTAACTATGCTTGAAGATAACTTTGCATCGGTCTCCCAAATATGAGGATGGCCAGAACCTTACATCATATACTTAGCATTTAAGTAAGTCTTAGATTCCTTTTGCGATGTTAATCATCTTGTGTGAGTATGCTTTTCATGTCCAGAAATCCCCAATAACAAAGATGACAGATTGATGGAAGATCATTCAGTCTTTGCCACTGTGAGTATTAGGCTATTATCTTGTTTCAGGATCACAAACAAGAATGCAGTTTAAGTATTTATCCCCTTGCCTATCTCTATCTGTCACTGTGCAGCTAGTTCTATACTTGAAGCTATGGACCTCCATTAGTAAGTTCCCCTAGGAGAAAATTTAGAAGTTCACTAAATAGCATGTTCTGAAGTCTGAACTGATAGTGATAGCCAGATTTTGTATCAAGTATGGTTTTTTCATATGATCAGATATTTACCTTAATTAAATCCTTACATTTAGTTTGTGTACAGATAGTTGCCTCAGAAAAGACATCCATGAACACTTTGTTTTCAAGTGGACCCAAATATTAAGAATGTGTACTCTACTCTCTGGAGTTCAGTACTGTAAGTTTGTCCACGAGTAACTAAGTAGGTTCTGTAGAAACCGTGGTCTAACATTAAGAAATATTTAGCTAAATGATTGTGTAGCTGTCCTGGGAATTTTGGACCTTGTTGGCTTGTTGTAGCTGAGAGATGCTTGTGACTTGGGTTGTCCTGTCTTGTGAACATTCTGTTGAACTTTCGCAATCAATGTATGCAGTTATAAGTGGTTGACTTTTGATTCATTTAAGTTTCCATTATGTATTGCTCTGTCATTATCTAAATATTTCAGTTCAGTTTGTTATGTCATTACATGGTGTTTGAAAATTGGAACAGGGCCCGTGTTCCTTTACTCAACAGGAGTTTTGGAGATATTGCATGTTGCTCAGCCAGAAATGGTAAAAGACATGGGCCACTGGACTCCATCAGAGCTAGGGAAGCCACAGCATATAATGAAATCACGAAAACCTCTCTTTGGATTAGGTATATTGATAGCGAATGGCGACCTTTGGGCCTATGAGAAGAAGATCCTGGCACCACAATTCTTTGTAGAAAAAATTAAGGTTCTTAAATTTTACTTAAAAAAGCCCATATAACTGTATCATCAGCCTAAGCCTAACTGTGTTGTTCCTACCCTAAGCCTAACTGTGTTGTTCCTACAATGATAGGGTATGATAGGGCTGATTGTGGATGCAACTGTTCCGCTGTTACAATCATGGGAGAATATGCTTAATAGCACGGGAGGTAGTCAGAAGATCTATGTTGATGGATACCTGAGGAACTTTTCAGCGGATGTGATTGCTAGAGCTTGTTTTGGGAGCAATTTCATAGAAGGAAAAGACATATTTTGCAAGCTCAGGCAGCTCCAGAAGTTAATTTCTCAACAGGATACATTTGTCGGGCTGTCTGCACTGTGGTAAGGGACTTTTGATTTTTTTTTTTTTTGAGAAATTACGAAGGCAATGGAAATGAACACCCTGACTGGTTATTAATCTTGTTCTATTGCAGGAAATACTTGCCTACCAAGAGAAACTGGGAGATACAAATGCTGGATCAAGAAGTCCGGTTACTAATCCTGGATCTCTCAAGGGAACACAGGAGCAAAAGCCGCAGCAATGCTGTCACGCACATGTCCACATATGACAACCTTCTGCATGCCATTGTCGATGGTGCAAACCAGTGCCCAAGCTATTCCAGTGCCCCTGAAGATTTCATCGTCGACAACTGCAAGAACATCTACTTTGCTGGGCATGAAACTACAGCGGTCACTGCCACTTGGTGCCTGATGCTACTTGCTGCACACCCAGACTGGCAGGAACGTGCACGGGCTGAAGCTCTAGAAGTGTGCTGTGGACAGACAGTGCTGGACATTGACGTCCTTCGTCAGCTGAAAATAGTAAGAGACTCTCCTCATTCCTGCAGGTCTAAATCTTTCTTTGGTGATGCACATTAAAAGTGGCATTAAAATCTTTTGAAGCTTACAATGGTGATACAAGAGACTCTCCGGCTGTACCCTCCGGGCATCACTAATCATGCGTGAAGCCCTGACAGACATCAGGCTTGGTGGAGTTGACGTCCCTTATGGTACCATTATCCAAGTAGCCATTTCAATGCTGCACCTTGACCTCGAAGCCTGGGGTCCAGATGCTAACGAATTTCGTCCAGACCGTTCGCGAATGGAGCTGCTGCGGCGTGCAAGCCGCCCACATGTACATGCCGTTCGGATACGGACCAAGACTGTGCACCGGGCAAAACCTGGCAATGGCAGAGCTGAAGGTTCTTCTTGCACGCCTGCTGAGCAAGTTCTCATTCTCATTGTCACCTGGGTACCAACACTCTCCGTGTTTCGCTGACCATTGAGCCTGAGTTTGGCATGCCCTTGTGGTGACAAGGTTGCCATGATCTCTGTTTCTGAATAAGTTGCTTCCTCTACGTGAATTGAACTTGTACAATGTGGTCTCGTATATAATGTTCAAGGAGGCTGACCTCTTTGATGCACTTGGGCTCATCAACTAGTGCTTCAGTGGAAGCGACCACGAGTCAACAAACCTGCAACACCCAACCACCATCACCAAACACCGAATTTGATGTCTGGTTGTGCCTGGTGCTGCCACTTTATTTGAAGTTCCTGATGTTTCATCTATATTAGTTTGTTCTTGTGACGAACTCAATCACATATTTTCCTACACTACAATTTTCTCGGCTCAGGAGAGCAGACTATATTTGATACTTTCTATTTCTCAACTGTGCGCCACTTATATGTTCAAAACTTGTGCTGTAAGCTTTAGTTAACTGCCAGCTTAAAATTTTGAAGTTTAGCCATCCTCCTTTGATTCGTCCCATGACAATGTGGTCCTAGAAGACTCAACTTGCCTTCAGCATGCCTTGTTTTAAGATAGGGTACCATCCAGTGGTGGCACCGGAGGTAATCATATTTATATTCTTTTAAAATAGAAACATATACTTATTTTGTTGCTGTTCTTCTTCTGCTCTAAAATGTGATGGCCTGTCACTGAAATTCGACCAAAGAAAGACATTTGACTACCCTGTATTTTCAAGCTATAATTGACATTGTGAATTGAAAGCTAGGAAGAAGACATGTATCGTTAGGTTCTGTATGTATATATATACAAGAACAGATGGGAAAAAGGCACATGGAAAAGGAGATAATATTTTTTTTTTTAAAAACCCTGGTTTGCAGTATGGGACCTTCTTTGCAACGCGTGAATTTTATAGGAATTATACTTGAATTTTATAGGAATCGATTCATTTTATAACAGAAAAACCACAGAAACCAGGAAAAATTTGTACGGGCCTTAGCCCACGTGCAGACGAGCTAGGAAAAACCGCCGGCGTCACTACTCGCTAGCAGTTAAAGATGGCAATAGAGACCCGATACCCGACGGGCCAAAAACTGAATAACTTCACGGCTCCGGAACGGAAACCAACCTAACTTGAAAGTACAAGGAGCTGACAAAACGAAAACACAACTGCAAAAACTGCTGGCAACCTAAAAACAACCAACTATAGTTGCACCTCTGTGAAACCACCACAGCTTGATCAAACAAACAGAAAAAAAGTTGGCAACTACTCCTATGATAAACACCAGCATCTCCGGCAAACAGCCACGGCTTGTTTTTTTCCTGTCCCTTTCTTTCCTTGCTCTAATTTTCCTTGGGGATTGATTAGCTAGGACAGGCGGCAACCTCACTCACCGGGACCAACTCTCATCTATGCTCTGTTCGCTTGGCTGATAAGCCATGGTTGAAAGTATTGTTGGCTAATTTGTTGTGAGAGAAAAATATTGTTCGTTGGCTAAAAAAGTACGGCTTATAAGCCAAGCGAACGGGCGCTACTCCTTGATTAGTAGTAGTCTATCTGAAGTATAATAACCCTTCTCTCTGCTGTCTAGTCTTAATCATCATTTTTTTCTCTCTGAAAACTGACGTCACTACCATTTAGGTGGTGTTTAAATTCATGGGCTAAAGTTTAGGGGTGTTATATATGAATGTTCAGATAGTAATAACAAAACAAATTATACAAGTCCCGAGTAATCCGCGAGACGAATTTATTAAGCCTAATTAATCGGTTATTAGCACATGTTACTGTAGCACAACATTGTCAAATCATGGACTAATTAAGCTTAAAAATTTCCTCTTGCAAAGTAGTCGTAATCTATATAATTAGTTATTTTTTAATCTATATTTAATACTCTACGTATATATGTAAATATACGATGTGACAGGACTAGAGCGTAGAGAGAGGAACCACCTGCTCTCGTCACAGCAAACAGACAGAGCTGAGCTTGTCCGTGTTCCCCTAGTCTTTCCATTCTCTTGCTTTTGCTTTTTTGGGTGCGGCACCCGGGAGCTTTATCTCCAGCTTTCCAGGTTCCCTGCTCACAGTCACAGACACAAATGGAACATGCCTGCGTCTCCTCTCTGCTAGTGCTATGGCTGAGCCTGCTGCCTCCGGTTTTGATCTGCATCCTCCTCCTGTCCTACCTGTGGACCTTCCAATGGCTGAGACCGGAGAGGATCAGGCAGAGGCTGAGGCGCCAGGGAGAGAAGGGCCCCAAGCCTTCTCTCCTCCTGCGGAACATACCGGAGATGAGGAGGATTCAGAAGCAGCTGGCCGAATCTGACCAAGAACAACAAGAAGCAGCAGCAGGGGGCAACCATCGCTTCTCCTCCAATTACATGGCCGCATGGCCGCTCTGTTCCCTTACTTCCACCACTGGAACAAGGTCTACGGTATGTCAGCGCCACTTGTGCTGAATTGAATCGTTGCCTATTTCATTCCGAATACCATTTTTTTTTTAAAAATGCTTTTGTTTCGAGCTAAGCAATGGTTCTGCTTTTACTCACTTTCCAGCAAAGAGAGACATATCATGTTTCTGTCATAACAGAAGCTTTAAATATCATGCAATCAATTGTCACATTGTGCTAGGTTCCATCTACCTGTATTCCACTGGAAGCATCCAGTCTTTGTTTGTGAGGGATCCAGACATGGTGAGGGAGCTGGCCAACTGCAAGTCTTTGGATCTTGGAAAGCCTCGCTACTTGCAGAAGCAGCTTGGAGCGCTTCTTGGCACGGGAATCTTGACGGCAAACGGTGACCTTTGGGCACATCAACGGAAGGTGATCGCGTCTCACTTCTTCATGGACAAGGTTAAGGTAAAAATTCAGCCTTCGTAATGAACCTGTCAGTTGATTGATGACAGAACGATTCACATACCTAGCTAGTGTTCTGGAACTCTCCTACAATAGAAGTTATTTGTGGTTAGCGCTTACATACTGAAATAAATGCCCTGTCATGAGAACAGTTTGTTGCGGTGGATATCCACAGGGAATGGTGGATTTGATGGCGGGGTCTGCAAATGAAATGCTGGTTTCATGGGAAGATATAGTTGACAGGGGAGGTGGCGGTGCAGAGGTGGTGGTTCATGAGTTCTTGAGGAACTTCTCGGCTGATGTCATATCAAGAGTTGCTTTCGGGAGCAGGTTTTCACATACTCAGCAAGATTCGACAGCTTCAGGTGGCAATGGCAAAGCAAGATATATTTGCTGCTCTTCCTGGTAGTAGGTATGCTGAGATTAAAAAAAAAACTTCATTTGCACATTTTTTGTTTGTTTGTTGAACTAGTATCACCGCCATATGCTATTACTTGTGATATATACGATTTAGAAATCAAAATGCAACCGAGGGACAGAAATTGAGAGGGTAATGGAAGCAAAGGCTTCTTTTCTTCCTGAACTAACTCTGCATTATGTTCCTTCAACATTAAAACGAAAAACTCTGCAGCACATGAACTCCTCGATTAGAAAATGAGCTTATCGACATGCCTGATGAGGCACATTATCATGCATCCTGCATTGATCCCTGCAAAACTTTTCCTCCTGACCTGAATAAGATGTGGATTCAGGTACTTACCAACAAAGCGCAACCGAGAGATTCGGAGGCGCGGCGCGAGCATCCGCGACCTCATCTTGGACATAGCGAGGAGGCACGAAGAAGAACACGACCCGCCGGCGACATCATCTGCGAGCAACAGCGACGGCTTCCTGCGTTCCATCGTCGAGGGCGCCAAGGCCGCCGCCAGCGCTTTCAGTTCATGCACGCCCGAGGACTTCATCGTGGACAACTGCAAGAACATCTACTTCGCGGGGCACGAGACGACGTCGACCACCGCCGCCTGGTGCCTGATGCTCCTCGCCGCGCACCCAGAGTGGCAGTCCCGCGCGCGCGCCGAGGTCATGGAGGTCGTTCGCCATGGAAAGCCTCTAGACGCAGACACGATCCGGAAGCTGAAGACGGTGACGATGGTGGTGCAGGAGACGCTGCGTCTGTACCCGCCGGCGCCGTTCGTGACGCGGGAAGCCCTACGCGACCTTACGCTCGGCGGCCTCCACGTCCCGAGCGGCACCGGCGTCCGGGTGCCCATAGCGCTGGCGCACCGGGACCCCGCCGCCTGGGGCCACGCTGGCGGCGACCCCGACGGGTTCGACCCGGGGCGGTTCGCCAACGGCGTCGTGGGAGCCTGCAGGCCGGCGCACATGTGTACATGCCGTTCGGCGTCGGCGCGCGCACCTGCGCTGGGCAGAACCTCGCCGTGGTGGAGCTCAAGGTCGTGCTGGCGCTCCTCCTGCCCAGGTTCGAGCTCGCGCTGTCGCCCGGGTACGTCCACCGCCCCGCGTTCAGGCTCACCGTCGAGCCTGGGAACGGCGTGGCCCTGGTGCTTAGGAAGCTCTGCTCTGCTGATTGATTACATAGCTTGCCTCTGTGCGTACGGCCGGCGGCGATGCCCTGCTAGGCTGCTACTCCTCTGTTCCTTCCATTTGGGACAGATGCCAGCATCCCAATGACAATGCCGTCAGGCTAAATTCCACTCCCTGGCCATGCCACTCCGTGCGATTAAGGCCCATCACACAATAGACTGAGCTCAAATACCACCAGCGTAATCACATGCCCCGTGTCCAAATGTTCAAAATGATTTATTTCATTTTCGGTAGTATTTATTTAGTACTAGCTAATATGGTGGCACCAATATCTCACTGACGGCTGATCCAAACCCGATTCTATCGATTTTTTCTTCCTAAATTTATCTAAAATCAGGCTCTATCTATTCATACCCGTTTCTTCATTCTTAATATTATTTTGTGCGTGTCTTTCTTCAAGGGCCATGGACACTCCATGGTGTTCCTATAGACGATGGTCTTGTTACAGAGGATCTCAGACGTCAGCACCTTGAGGAGGCCACAAACTAGAGCCTTGAGACTCGATCATACCATGAGGTGATAGGAGCGCGACGATGGTCTTCTGTTTTTTTTATTTTTATGGTGTCTGCTACAAGATAGCCTAAGAGGTATTCGGATATGGTGGAATCATCTAGTTGATTAGGGTATGATCCTACAGTGCTAATATGTCGAAGGGTCACGCATGACGCCAGGCTCATCACTGTCTATGATGACAAAGAGCTATGACTAGAGTTTTCGACAGCCAACCGCACGTGACTTTGGCAGCGGCGGTTTGGACCTGCGTGACAATGGCTTATCTAGCGTCCAATAGGTGATTAGGCGTTGATGGATCACGAAATTGGCAGTTGTTGGGCACGTTAGTAGTCGTGTACTTTTGCAGTGGCGGACACTGGTGTTGGGTTGTGGCCGTACTAGTTTCTGAGTGTAACCAGTGCTTTGAGAAAGTCAACCAACTCCCAGGAAGGCTGGTATATCAATTGATTCAAAGTTCATTCACTCAATTCCCCTGTAGTTAGTTTTTTGCTCTGTTCTGTGGAAGCTCCGCGCATCTGTCCAGAACCTCCGCAACGAGGTGGTTCCGCGGATATACTTGAAGGCTCCTCGATCTAACAGTTTCTATTCAGATTGTTGATTTTAGAAAAATAGGTCTATTCACCCTCGCCCTCTAGGCCCTTGCGAGATCCTTCCAATCCGACATGCACTTCTGATTTGTTTGAAGCATATCACTATTTTAGACTATGCTGCTAAGGCCAAAGAACCATCTCTCTAAAGTTTAATTCTCTCTATTTCTATGTCACGGTCGTATGTATTGTACTCGTCAACCAGAGCCCCCCCCCCCCTAATTTAAGGTGTCTTTCATATATTTTCTAAATAGGATTTGCCTTGTTGGTCTCTCCTTAATCTTTTGTTGCATCTCCATGTTACAAAAACTACATACTTGTATTGACTTTCTCCGTCATCAAACTTGTCGGGTATCGATACTAGGCATACCCGAAGAAGGGATTTGAGGACCGCGGGCGACAACCCGTCTAAATAATCAAGGACGTATTTCAGTCTCGACCGACCCTGAAGGGACGGTTTCGCCTCGCCAGACCCCTCGGGCACGGCCCCCCGTGTCGCCCGACCCCGAGTGTGCGGGAGCCCTCTCGCCCGACCCCTCGGGCGAGGGCCCCACCTCATCCGGCAGGGTCCGTACCACCCCCAACCACTACGGGTCCAAGCGTGTGGGATTGGGTCAAGCCTCTGACACCAGAAGGGCGCGGGCACACCTTGACGTGACCCGTGGCCACGACAGGCCATGCCCGGGGTTCGCATTGCCAACAGTGACGGGTGCGTGGGCGCTGTGCTGCCTAATCCCTGTACGGCCGCTGACAAGCATGTCGGGTCACCACACTGTCCGCCGGGACAGGATGGAACACCACGACAAGCTGATGACGTCGAGGCATGGAGCCAATGGTGAATAGGAGCACGACGTGGAGCCGTCCTCGTCAAGCATCTATAGCATCGGCGGGACCCGCATGAAGGAGAAGAAGGACACGGCGGTCCCAGAGGGCTTCTTCTCCTCGATTTTCTCCCTCTTTCTCCATGGCCTAATGCTAAGTGCTCTCCATGCTCTCCAATTTTTCTCTATTTTTAAGTGCTCAGCACTCTACAAATTTTAAGGATTTTATTCTTTTTACAAATATGAACAACGTCCAAATAAACATAAACTGCTCTGCGGGATATAAGATTCACCGATATATTGCTCCTGATAAACTCCGCTCTGTTTTCTTCATCACCGAATTCATCATGTACTACCCATCCTACATATTTGTATTGAAGGACTATCGTGTAGGTGGTCACACCACCTGGCTTTTGGATTTCTCTGCCGATCAACTGGTCGGACCGCTAGGTTCATGACTTCGTTGCCAACCAGTTGGTTGGACTGTTTGGCGTTCACATCTATTCGACATTATTTCAACACCGACCAGATGGTTGGGGTGCTCGATGCTTGATTCTTCACCAACCAATCGGTCAGATTGTCCGTCACTTCATCGTTAGTGACGATGGGGGCTCGCCTGCCACGCTGAGGACTCCTCGGTGTTCGGATTCTTCGTGCAAGCGTCGCTAGCTAAGCTGAGGACTCAGCGTTCGGGTTCTTCGTGCAAGAGTCGCCGGCTAAGCTGTGGACTCCCTTGGTGTTCGGATCTCGCTACGTCTCATCGATGTGCTATCAAGTTGCTCCATGTTATTCGGATCAGGGTGCTGATCCTAGACAGCACGTCTAGGTCTTGATACGTACATGTCAGATGATGTCAGCAAGCTTTCAGACTTATTTTCTTTGACCCTACTACAAGATTCATTCTTCATCTTCCAGTAGGCTCAAGGACTAAGTGGCTACACTTCACCTGATGATGAATGTAGTGCTTATTTCCTAATTTACCCTCCTTATTGACTAAGTCACGGATGATAATCATTCGACCTTACAAACGGAGTCTAAGTGGCTACACTTCATCTGAGGTGAATAATTTTTAAAATTAATCTTGAGCTCCTTATATCCTTTTGGCAAGCTTTACTTGGCTAAGTTTAAGGTCTTCTAACCAGTTAGACTGGTCGGCTTCGACTTCCACCGTTTGGATCACCAGTTAAACTGGTTGGCATTTTATTTTGTTGATTGGATTACTAGTTAAACTGGTCGAATTACCAGATTTACTGTCTGACTATAAGATAAATTGCTCGGACTTGCTCAAGATGACGATGCTCAGCGGATACAAGGCGCTCGGGGAATAGCTGTGGGGGATATAACCCCAGGTACCCATGGCAGTAGACATGGGCCGCACCACCAGGAGAGGTCCAGCCCTTAAGGAGAAGGCGTGTGTGCAAGACACCGATCGGCATGCATCATACAATTTCAGGAAAGAATCTTGAAGATAGAGAAGGATCTGTTCGGATATGATAGATATCGTATTCCTTGTAAATACTTACCATATAGCCGAATAGATCTAGATCTAATCGACTTGTAACCCTACCCCCAGACTATATAAGGCGGGCAGGGACCCCCTCGAAATCATCTCATATTCAATACAATCCAACAAAGACACAGGACGTAGGGTATTACGTCGATCAGACAGCCCGAACATGTCTAAATTGTTGTCTTTGCGCCTTGTGTCACCATCTGGTTCCTATTACGCACACCTCCACCGATCATCTACTACCGTGGGTATACCTCTCGATAGACTGTCGACCAGATTTCGTCGACATTGATGCGCTGCGCAACCTCGCTATCGTGGAGCGGCCCCTGGGCGAGCACCGTCCCATCGAGCTACGCGTCGGGCGTCATCCCGTACAGCGGGAGGGCGCGCGCCATCAGCGGCGCCACCCTCCTTGCGTGATATGCCCTGATGACACTGGCCCCGCGAAGGCCGTGGCTCTTCAGGAACATGATGGCATCAAGGATATCGCACATCCTCTTCTTTTCCTTCTCGGGAGGTCCCCACGACCACACCTGCGGCGCCTCTTCGATGAGGCGTCTGGTGAAGTCCAGCTAGGGGGCGGCGGCGTTGTTCTTCACGTAGAACCACTACGCATGCCACCCCTTGTTGAACCTTGATAGCTGGCAGGGCATGTACTTGGTGGCCCGCTGCCTCGGAGGTGGATGCCCGCTCAGCCTATCGTCACCGGCAGGTCCCCAGCTCTATCCCTCTTCTTAAGTAGGGAAACAGAGAAGAAGTACCTCCATAGTTCGAAGTGGGGTTCGATCCTCCGATAGCCCTCGCATAGCGCGATGAAGGCCATGATGTGCTGGATCCCGTTGGGGTTCAGATGCTCTAGCTCAATCTGGTAGTGGTGCTGCAGTCCCTAGAAGAACGAATGGGGAGGAATCGTGAGTCCGCAGTCGTGGAAGGGCATGAAGGACATGACGTAGCCATCGTGCGGTGCCGGCGCCTCCTCGTGACTGGGCACGAGCCACTCTGTCGCGTTGGTCCTCCCGCAGAGAAGACCACGCTTGACGAGGCCCTCTATGCGCGCGTGGGTAACATCGGAGCGATACCACGACTACATGGGAGGCAAGGGTGAAAGAACGAGAGCTACGCTGGTTGAGGAAGAGCGAAGGCATTGGATCCGAATGCTGGCGGCAGAGATGCGGAGAAGGCAAAGCTTCGGTTAGGCGTATCAAAAGATGAAGGGAAAGGCCGCTATTTATAAGGGAAGGTGGAGCGAGAGGTGAACCGTCCGCCTATATATGCGCCCACCGCGCCTCATCACATCGCCTCTCCGAGAAACATGCGCATGCCACCTCTGGCTGCTCCCTCGAAGGACGCGCCGGATGACAGTTTGCCCCATTCAATGGGCTGAGAAGCGCCACAGGTAAGGAGGGATAAGGAGCTGAAAACACTCTCACGGCCCAGTCAGGCCTAGGAGTTCAAATGTTGGCCCACCCATGGGTTCACAACCGCTTTGAGGTGCCTTTAGAGTGAGGGGTGGAAAGGGATGGGCCTGCTAGCAACCAGTACCTGGGCGCACGAGCGCCGCAGGCATCCCGACCCACGTTCGAGTCTTGGTCGGTTCATAGTCCATGTTTTTTCTCGAAGAAAGGCAACGAGCCCTTGGCATCGGTTGAACGAACCCAAGAACTATATGGATTGGCCGCCAAGAATCTGGAGTCGGTCACCAGCTAACCCATGTCGGACTCCCACGAACGGGAACCCGCGGCCCACTAGGACTAGCCCGTTAACAGCTCACCAAGCCCCATGATTCGTCCATCGAGGAAAACATGGCGCGGCTCAGCCACCACCATTTTATTGAAAAAACGCTTGAGGGAGGACGATCACAAGATGAGCTGACCACTCGACTGGACCCCTGCTACGCATGGGGGCTCAAAGAAAGTTGGACTCATAACGAGACCGAATACACGGTCGCATGACGATGGCGGATCGATCGGATCCTGGGGAGGGATCGGAATCAAGAGAAATCTTTTTCGGCCCCTCGAACCCCGTATCTACATGTTTCCAAGGAGTCCAATCATGATAGAAGGGAATCGCAACCCTACCAAGACACCATGTGGGCTACAAAAGGGAGACTGAGGCCCTCAGAGTTCTCCCGCCTGAAAAAAGCCTCCAAAGGAGTATTCTACTCCTCCACATGCTCGGAGGCTACTATACGATGGTGGATCGATCGGATCCTAGGGAGGGATCGGAATCAAGAGAAATATTTTTTGCCCCTCGAACCCCGTAGCTACATGTTCCCAAGGAGTCCAATCGCGATAGAAGGGAACCGCAACCCTACCAAGACACCCCATGGGCTACAAAAGGGAGACTGAGGCCCTCAGAGTCCTCCCGACTGAAAAAAGCCTCCAAAGGAGTATTCTACTCCTCCGCATGCTCGGGGGCTATTATTGGATATCGATATTAGGGATACCCGAAGAAGAGATCTGAGGACCACGGGCGACAACTCGCCTAGATAATCAAGGATGTATTTCAGTCTTGACCGACCCTGATGGGACGGTTTCCGCCTTGCCAGACCCCTTGGGCATAGGCCCCGTATCACCTAATCCCAAGGGTACTCGAGCTGGCGCACCCGAGCTATGATCTCGATGGCATGGGCCGCAAGCGAGCTGGTCCCCTCTGACCGCACCACCTCAAGGTCATCGTAGACCACTCTGAGGGCGACGCTCAGGATACTGAGCTCGTCACTCTTTGCCTGAAGATTCCTCCTCGCCTCGGCGAGATCCACAGCTAGCCCTGCAAAAACACTCTCGGCCTCCAGCTTCTAGGTCATCGTGCTTTCAAGCTTGGCCTGGAGGGAGATGACCTTCTGCTGCACATCGTCGTGTTCTTGGCAGGCTTGGTCACGCACTCAGAAAGCCTGGTCACGCTCCTTGCGAGCCACGCCATGTTCCAAGCAGAGCCTCTCCGAGGTTTGGAGCAGCTCATCCCACTCCTTGCATAGCCGAGCGACCGCTGTGGCATCTAGGCTCGCCCTCTTCTCTAGGGCCGCGAGCTTCTCCTCGGCCCCCAGCTTCAGTTCCCTTTCCTTCTCAGCTTCGCCTAGAAGGTTAAGGATTCGCTGGTGGGTCTCGGCGTCCTTCTGAAGCAACTCATCTTGCTCCTTCCTGACCCTAGCAGCTTCCTCCTCGTCCTTCCATGACCTCACCGACAGGGCCTCAAATGCTTTGTCGGCCTTATCTGCATCCCGACGGGCCTTGGCCACCCACGATCGAAGATTGTCCACCTCCTCAATGAGGGGAGTCAGCTTGACCACCCTCTGTTGGGTGGCAACAAGCTGAGTTGTTACCTCCATGCGTAGCCATGCCTCCTCGATGAGGTGGTCCTAGGTATCCTTCTATTGACGAAGGAACCGAGACTTCCCCTGGCTTTGAGCTATAAGGGACCACAGAAAGACAATGGTCAGAATACAAAAAGTATATAAAGGAAGATAAGCGCGAGAAGTAGGACCAAACAATACTTGGCCGGAGGGAACAACAACGTTGTGCAATGCACCCATAGCATGGTTTAGGGCTTCGAGCATGGACGTGATCACGACGTCGAGGCTCTCCCGCTCCATGCTCTCTGCGGCGGCATCGAGGGTGAAAAGCATCGACGCTAGATCCTGTGGATCCGCCCACTGGAGCAGGGGCTCACCCCACGTAGGCGAGCCGTTGCCCACCGACGTCAGGGCAAGGGACGACTCCCTATCGGCTCCAAGCACCGCCGACCCCTCTCGCCATGATGTCCCCACCAGGACGCCCCCTCCGGCCATGGAAGGGGTAAACAGTGCGGCCGTCAACCTCTCTCCTAGCACCACAACTCCCAAGGACCCCTCGGCCGCGTCCCCCTTCGTTCGGCCTGCGCCAGGTGCTGTCGCTTGGGCCGCCGATGGCATGGGTCACGCCGGTGTCTCAGGCACCGCTGCGGTTGCGCCCGGCTGTGACCCACCTATCACGGTCGCCACCACCTCCACCTGCATTGGTGGGGTAATGACCAGATGCGCCGTGCCCGCCACAATCGGTGCCATGAGCGCGGTCGACAGCCCCATCCGTCCCATCGTCGACAGCGGTATCGCGGCCATCATCGGCTGCTCCGTGACCTCCGAAGGCGCCCCTTGAACGCCCGTGTCTGCCCATCCCGCCGAGGGCACGGGCGCCACCATGGGCAGTGCCTGATCGGCCAGTGACGCGGTCACATTGGCGTCGCTCCCGCCCGAAACAGGCGCGACACCAGCCGACGGCTGCCGCCTCGATTAGAGGGTGATACTCTTCCTCGGCGCGAACACCAAAGGATTCTGCTGCCTATCGACACTGCAAGGGATGAAAAACATAAGTCACGATGAAATCCAACTAAAACAGGAAAAAACAGAGGAACTGATAACTCACCTCAGCGTCGTCGGGCGACAGATGTGTTTGGGGGCGAACCCCCCGACCCTCGCTCTGCCTCATCGAAATGAGGCCGTTTCAAGCCCTCCCCCTGCTCCAAAACAGAGGGGCTCGCTCCCCTTGGCTCTTGGGGCATGACGGCGAAGCCGCCCGCCTCTGCTGGCACCTCGGGCGCGATGGCATAGCCACCCACCTCTGTTGGCACCTCGGGCACGACGGCAGAGCCGCCCACCTCCCTTGGCTCCTGGGGCAGGCCGACGGTACGGCCCGCCTCCGTCAGCTCCCTAGACGTGCCCTCCCATCCATGGAACGGGAAGGATCCTAATGCCTGTAAGGACGAACCAATACCTGTCAGTGCATCCTCGCTCTCTAGGTTGTCCCACTCGATATCATTGGCTACCTTGTCATCGTCTCCATTGCCGTCATCATCATCATCGCTGTCAGTGTCCTCCCCTCATTCCCGTGCATGCAGCTTCCGCAGCTTCTTCCTCTTCTTGTCCTCCTTCGCCTTCCTCAGCCGCTCACCCTTGGCACGATTCGCCGTCCTCATGGCCCAATCCCTCGGTAATGGCGCCGGGTGATCCATGAGGATCAGGTCCCTCAGCTGGTCCCGTCCCTCTCAAAGTTAGAATCAGGGGGTCGGGAAATCAATTGAAGGGAAGGCAAGTGAAAGGGAAACTTATGAAGATGACGTAACCTGGCTCTGGACGCATCGAAGGATGCCCCGACACCGGGTAAACAAAGTCGAGGGTGGCACCCGTGTCATCCCATAGAGGCTCCATCGCCTCCTTGATCCGTTGCGCGATCTCGGAGTTGGAGAGCGTCCCCTTGGCAAGCGTCGTTCCACCGAACAACACCTCGGGCGCCATCACATATAGCGGGAGTGCGCACGTCATCAATGGTGCCACCCTCCTTGCGTGGTAGGCCCAAATGATGCCTGACCCCTTCAGGCCGTTCTCCTTCAAGATGTGGATGGCGGCGATATGGTCTCGGATCTTCTTCTTGTCCTTCTCTGGGAGTCCCCACTTCCTCCATGACTTCAGGGCATCTTCGATCAGGCGCTCGGTAAACTTCGACAGAGGGGTGGCGGCGGTGTTCTTGAGATAGAACCATTGAGAGTGCCACCCCTTGTTGGACGTCGAAAGCCGCATGGACAGGTACTCGCCAACCTGATTGTTCTGAAGTTGGATGCCGGCACACCCCATCGGCATGTGCAACTCCTGCTTGCTGCTCTTCTCCCTCTTCTTCTGGAGGGCGACGGTGAAGAAATGCCTCCACAAGTTAAAGTGGGGGCTGATCCCTATGAATCCCTTGCATAACGACATGAACGCTGCCATGTGCTGGATCCCATTGGGATTAAGGTGCTGCAGCTCAATCTTGTAGTAGTGCAGCAGCCCCCGAAGGAATTTGTGGGCTGGGGTCATGAGCCCACGCTCATGGAAGTGGGCGAACGACACCACGTAGCCATCGGGCGGCGATGGCAAATCCTCCTCGCCAGGCAACAACCACTCCTCGGTCGAGGTCCATGCGCGGAGAAGACCGCGACGGACGAGGCCCTCCAAGCACTGGAATGTGATGTCGGAACTGCACCACGGATCCATTGGAGGTGGGGGCGGATGGATGCAGGCTCAATGGCGGTGGAGATGTGGAGGCAGGAAACCTAAGCGATGGCGGCGATGGCATGGCTACGGAGGCAAGGATGCAAGCGTGCGTATGAAACTCGAGGGGGCAACCCTTTGGTTTTATAGGGGCGACGGGTGCGAGGAAACCAACAGCCCGCCTAGATCTCCGCACCTGCCACGACCTGCCATCACGTCTCGCCGCGCGATGTGCGCACGCAACCTATGTCCGTTCCCTCAGAAAACTCACCGGATGTTTCGCCTCCCCGAACGGGCCACGACCCATCACAGGTAAAAGGGATACGGAGCGAAAAACGCTTCTATGGTCCATCTAGGCCCATGAGTTCAAAGGTTGGGCCACCGATGGGTTCGACCACCGCTCCTGGCACCATTAGAGTGGGGGTGGAAAGGCATGGGCCTGCTAAGCAGCCAATAGCAGGGCGTACGAGCGTCGTGGGCATCCCGGCCCATGTTCAAGTCTCGGCTAGATACGATCCATGGTTTTTTCCTCGAAGAAAGGCAGAGAGCCCTCAAGACCGGTTGTACGGACCCGAGAACTATATGGATTGAACGCTGAGAATCTAGAGTTGGTCACCAAGCTGACCCAAGCCGGATCCCCGCGAATAGGATGTCGGGGCCCCACTCGGACTAGCACATTAATAGCTCACCGAGCACCATGATTCATCCATAGAGAAAAATCATGGCACGACTCGCCCCCTCTGTTTTTTATCAGAAAAAATGCTTGAGGGAAGATGATCACAAAGACGAGCCGACCCTCGATCGGACCCCTACTATGGGCGGGGGCTCAGGGAAAGTTAGACTTGCAAAGAAGACCGAACACGCGGTCGTAGAATGACAGACCCCCGAAGGGTCCGATCGCGACGAAAGAGAATCGCCGTCCTCAGGACACGCCGTGGGCGACAAAAGAAGGCCAAGGCCCTCAGAGTCCTTCCGTGCGAAAAAACCTTCGGAGGAGTATTCTACTCCTTTGTAGGCTCAGGGGCTACTGTCAGGGATCAATACTAGGGTACCTGAAGAGGAGGAGCTAATGACCATCAATATTGATTCATCCGAGCAGTTAAGAGCTCAACTACAGCTCCAACCGACCCCTAGGTGCGCGGGCTCCGCCTCGCCCGGCCTCTGGGGAGGGCTCCGCCTCGCCCGACCCTAGGGTCGTGCGCTCCGCCTTGCCTGACCTCTGGGAGGGGCTCCGCCTCGCCCGACCCTTGGGTTTGCGCTCCGCCTCGCCCGACCTCTGGGAGAGGGCTCTGCCTCGCCCAACCTCTAGGAGAGGGCTCCGCATCGCCCAACCTCTGGGAGAGGACTCCGCCTCGCCCGACCCCAAGGCCGCGGGCTCCGCCTCGCCCGACCTCTGGAAGAGGGCTCTGGCTCGCCCGACCCTAGGGTTTGCGCTCCGCCTCGCCCGACCTCTATGAGAGGGCTCCGCCTCGTCCGACCCTTGGGTTTGCGCTTCGCCTCGCCCGACCCCAAGGAGAGGGCTCCGCTTTGCCCGACCCTGGAGCCGCGGGCTCCGTCTCGCCCGACGGGGTCCGTACCGCCGCCAACCACTCCAGGTCCAGGCATATGGGCCTGGGTCAAAACTCTGACACCAAGGAAGAGACCGGCACGCCCCAATGTAACCCGTGGCCATGACGGGCCATACCTAAGGATTCACATCAAGAACAGCGTCGGGTGTACCGGTGCTGTTTTGTCTAACCTCCGTACGAACACTGACAAGCGCGTTAGCTCATCATGACGTCTGCTGCGATGGAATGGAACGCCATGACCGGCAGACGGCGCCTGTGCATGACGCTAGTAGGCGGACAGGGCCGCGACGTGGAGCTGTCCCTGTTGACATCTACAGGGTCGCGCGGGACCCGCATGAAGGATGAGAAGGACCCGGCGATCCTGAGGGACTTCCTCTCTCTCTCTCGTTCTTCTCTTTTCCTCCGTTGTAACCCTTGTTTTCCCTTGGCCTATAAAAGAGAAAGCAGGGTGTCTCATGAAGGGGGCCGAAAAACGAATCGTATCAACCGATTCAGAACCGATTCAAGCCAAGCCGAACCACGAGATAACAAACACACAAGCGCACGGCTGAGCAGCGACCGAGCTCTCAGCATCCGTTCACTCCTTTCACCAGAGACTTGGGACATGTCCCTCTCTCGCCCGTTTGTAACCTCTACTACGAACTTTTGATGCTAGTAACACGAGCAGCAGCGACGAACTGGACGTAGGGACATTCTTTCCGAACCAGTATAAATCTCGTGTCCTCTAAGCACACCATCCGAGCCAGACGCGTAATATTAGAAATTTACTCATCGATGGTGACTCGAAACACCAACCCATTTTTTTGAAAAGTGAAAATGATACCTTTTTAGAAGGAAGGTGTCTAAAAAGCCAAAACAACCTATAATTTGAAAAGATATTTAGTAGAGGGGGGAAAACGTGAAGTTGTGAGAGAAGGTATAAGCAAGAAGAGCGCAACCACCTGGCCAGCTGCAGCTACAGCTGCAGATCCAATAAATAATCCACTCATTTGTCCGATTCTGTCGTTATGTACACGATCACCCAACCAACCATGATTAATCATGTCATACAGAATGATGATACTCTACAGAATATTAACAGCAGTGACGACAGACTAGAGTATGCAGCTAGTCTTCATCATTACATCAAAGGCCCTGTTTGGATCCATAAAAGTTATCTAGCTAATAGCACATAGCTAATATTAATTGGATAACAAATTTTTTTTGGAACAAGCTGGATAACAATTCACTATCTACCTATTAGCTGAATTAGTGTTTGATACCCAGCTAATTAACAGCAGATGCATGTGCCCATACGGTTCTGGACTTCTGGTTCTCGGCGTGTGGCAGAGGTGCTGGTGCTGCGCGCCGGGATCCTTGCCAAACCAGAACACGGACGCCCGGCCGCACACGCCCGCCGCGGCCACCACGGCCTGCATTCCCGACGAGTAGTGGAACATGCCCTACTCGTGCCGCGTGCCCCAATCCTCCGCCGGCCGCCCCGTCTCGCTCACGAACCGGCGCAGCGATAGTACGTGACGAGGCGCGCGGACAGCACGTCCAGCGAGTTGAAGATGGGCACGCGGTCGCCGTAGGCGCGGCAGTACCGGCAGCCGGCCGTGCGCGCCGCGCACCGGCTCACCAACGGCAGCACCGGCTGGGTGAGCCACGGTCGAGAGCCGAGGTAGGAGACTAGCGGGATGGCGTCGCCATGGGTGGTGGCCGCGCTGGCGGCGTTCTGCGGCAGGGGGAGGCGAGATGCCGCTGCACGTTCCCGCACGGGCGCTGGCGGCGTTCTGCGGCACGTTCCCGCCGAGATGCCGCCTCAAGCGGCACGCGGATGGACGGGAGCGGCTCCACGGGGCAGAGGTGCAGGGGACCGAGAATGTCGCCTTCGCCCCGCAGGGCCGCATGCCGTACACGGGCGTCGCCGACGGCCGGGTCGTCTTCTGGGACGGCAAGCGGTGGGTCCCCTTCGCGACGGCCTCCCCGCGCTGGACGCAGGAGCTCGTGCAGGCGAGGAGGCGCCCGTGCAGGTGGAGCGGAGGTGAGGAGGCCCCGTGCAGGCTGCGCAGGCAGAGGGGACGCCGGCGGAGGGGCGCGGCGAAGCAAGCGAGCACCCCGGCGGCGCTGGCGAGCACCTCACAAACGCCCACGCCGCGCTCGCCTCCAAGGTGCCTGGCCTCGGACGTCCTCGCCGGCCGTGACGACAGGGCTGCCGTGGTTAGCAGCGCTGTCGAGCGGCGTGGAGGCCGGCGCGGCGTCGCCGGGCGTGGAGTTGGTGGCGGCGTCCGGGTCGGCGGGGGCCACGGCCGAGCGTGCGTGCGACAGTGACGCGGATGGCAGGGAAGGTATAAGATTGGGGAAGATTGGGCTGTGGGGCCCACTTATTAGCGGCTATTATCTGATTTGATCTCACTAGTTAGATGGAGAGATAATAGTTATATAGTACATATCTAGTTCACTATCTGTTTGATAAAAAAAGATATTTATTAGCAGAACTAACATGGCCAAAGTATATATATATATGAAATGAAATAAACCATCTCTCTGGCTCACTCTACGCTACTCTATTGGTGATCAACACAGTTACACAGCACAGTTAGGGGTGAAAATAATATGGATAGTTTCCGACCGTATTTGACACCGAATCTGTTTAGAGGGATTTAGATCTGTCCGTATCCGAGTTCGAATATTTAACATTCGATTCCGTATTGGTATCCGAATAATCAAATCACATATTTATAAAATTATATCCAATTATATCGTATCCGTCGTTGAGAAATCCGAACATAAATATAAAAACAGATATCCGTCGTATCCGGTCCTTTTTCGTCCGTAAGCACAGCACATGATCGACTATACTAGTCGTATCTCGTACGTGCTGTACTGTCACCGTGCCGACGGGCAGGGCCCCGCGCGGGGGTGACGGAGAAGCAAGTCCCAACTCCCAAGCCAGCAAACAAGCAAGAGAGATGCGAAACCATCAAGACGCGCTGACCCGCGAACCAACCAACACGGACGACACCACGTCACGTGACGTGAACCCGCACCACCAGCACCAACGGGACGAGCGGGCAGACGACCGAGAGAGACAAGCCGGGACGCCGGCGATGGACCCCTGTGCGGCGGTGCCCTGCGCCTCTGCTTCCCTCTGTTCCCTTGTTTTGGGACAAATGCCATCTTCAGCTAGCATCACAGAGAGCAAGCAAGCTGGAAGGCTAAATTCCATTTCCGGGCCAGGCCACTCCGTGGGCTCATGACATACTAGTTAGTAGACTATATTATAAGCTCGAATGCCACGAGCATAATCACATGCAAGCAAGACGCGTGCCCAAATATCCAAAAGGATTTATTTCATCTTCAGGATTTATTTAGTAGCCAATTTTGTGAACCCAATAATACCTCAATCAATTATCCAAACTCAATCAAACTCTATCTATCCATCACAGTTTCTTCATTTTAGTTTATTTATTATATTACTAATTTGTGTTTGTCTTTCTTCGTATGCCACAGATCCCATGGTGTCTGCTACCGACAACAATGGCCTGATCGTAGAGGAGCTTTACTTGGAGGTCAGCACATTGATGACGACTTTGGAGTTCGCCACAAGCAAGAGCATTGAGACTCATGCATACCGCGAGGTGACAATAATAGCGAGACACGTGGAGTCTAGCGGCGGCGGATGTGGCGTGGACCCTGCATTTTGTGTCAATATCTTGATTATCAAACTTGGAATCCACTAGTTTTTCTTTCTAAATCCGTAGAAAATCAAGTTCATTGCTTGCGGGGAAATTCGCTCTCCTAATACAGGATTGATAATCTTCGAGAAAATCAAGTTCTATCTATCCATACCAATTTCTTCATTTTAATATCTCAATTATCAAACTTCGGATCCACCACATTTTTTCTTTCTAAATCCATAGGAAATCAAGTTCCTTGCTTGCGGGGAAATTCTCTCTCGTAGTAGGATTGATAATCTTCGACAGAATTAAGTTTTATCTATCCATATTGCAATTTGTGCTTGTCTTTATTATTCGTGTGCCGCACGACCCCATTTTAATATTACAATTTGTGCTTGTCTTTATTATTCGTGTGCCACACGACCCCATCTTAATATTACAATTTGTGCTTGTCATCATTTTAGTATTGCAATTCGTGCTTTTGTCTTTATTCGTGTGCCGCATATCCCATGCATGGCTTTGATCGCAAAGGAGGTCGGAGGTGAGCAGCAGCAGTCACAAAAAAAAAAAAGAGTATCACTAATTACTATCACCATCACCACACGAAGGTAGTACTTGTGACTACAAAGTAAAAAGCGCAACCAGCCGCAGCTACGGATCCATCAATCCATTCATTCATCCGATAATCTGTGTTTGTCTTTCTTCGTATGCCACAGATCCCATGGTGTTTGCTACCGACAACGCTTGATCGTAGAGGAGCTTGGAGGTGAGCAGTCACAAAAAGTGTATCACTAATTCACTATCAGTAGAGAGAAAAAGAAAAGCGTGTCACCATCACCACGCAGAGGTAGTACTTGTGATGAGATTACAAAGTATAAGTAAGAAAATCCGATTCTGTGGTTATGTACATGATCGATCACCCAACCAACCATTATTCATCATATCGTACATACAGTATGATGATTATCTATACAATACAAAATACTAACAGCAGTGACGTACGACAAACTAGAGTATGTAGCTAGTCTACGTAGGCAGAGCAAGCAGTCTATGTGAAATGAAATAAATAAGTCTCACTCTCTGAGACTCTATACGTAACCAACGCAACGCAACAACAAACACATGTAACGTAACCAAGACGAGCGACGCCGACGGCGACGGGCGGTGGTGGCGGACGGAGAAGCAGGCAACCAAAGCAAGAGGAGATGCGAACGAAGCGATGCATCAGGACGCACCGAACCGCGAACCAACGTGACGTGACGGTGAACCCGCACCGAGCACGCACGGGATTCGGCGCGCGGGGCAGACGAGAGAGAGACAAGCAGCCTTGACGCCGGCGGCGACGGACCGGCCCGTCCGTCGCCCTCACCATCATCAACTAGAGCTTGGTGCGGTTGCGGCACTGCTGGGAGCGCACCCGCATCTCAGGAACACCAAAGACGAAGCTACAATCCGAGTACGCCACGGCGTGGCGCTTGAACAGGCCCAGGATGTTGACCTTCCCGGGGATCCTGGTGGCGGCCTCGAGCTGCATGGCGCCGCCCTCGACGTCGCCGATCAGCTGTAGCAGGTGGGACGCGAAGCGGTCGGCCTGGAGCGTGAGCGCGAGGCTGACGTTGGCGTCGCCGCGGCTCGGGATCCGGCCCGGGTAGATCTCCGCGGACCCGACCTGGACGCCCCGGTAGGTGAGGTCCGTGTGGCCCCCGGCGGCGTACGCGAAGGAGGCCGGGTTCGGGTTGTGGACTGACACCACGAGGAGGAGGGTTATGTTGAGCTGGAGCGAGACGGCCGGGAAGGTCAGGCGGGGCGCGATCCCGGAGAGTCGGGTGGAGACGACGCGGGTTGTGGGGTCGCGGACGCGAAGGACCGTGAGGAAGAGGACCAGGAGGGTGATGGCGAGCGCGGCGAGGAAGGCGAGGGTTATGAGGAGGCAGATGCAGAGGCAGCGCCGGCGTGGGTTGGGGGAGGTGGTGGCGGGCTTGGTGGAGGAGGAAGCAGGGTCGGCGGGGGCGGACGGGGTTGTGTGCGTCGGGAGGACGCTGCCGGAGGTGGACGCCATTGGATGGATTGGGATTTGGGAGGGATCGCGGACGGGGTGGGGCGGGCGGCGATGCGAAGGCAGGCAGAGGCAACTGAATAGGGTGTTGCCGCTTGCCGGACGGCGGCGGGGCGGGAGGGAGGCACTAGAGTTTAATGAGGAGGAGGACGGGGGAGCGGCGGACGGGGTGAGGTCGGGGGTTACGAGTATTAAATATAAACTAAAAAATAATTAATGGTACAGATTATGATAACTTTGTGATTCAAATTTTTTAAATCTAATTAGTTCATGATTTGATAATAAAGTGCTACCGTAACACATGTGCTAATGATAAATTAATTAGGTTTAATAAATTCATCTCATTGTTTATTTTTTTATTAGTATCTGAACACCCATACGACACTGTGACACCCTTATCAGTATCCGAACACCCCATATGATACTGTGACACTCTAAAACTTTACACCTTAAAACTAAACAAACAGTCTATTCGCTTGTTGATTTCAGCCAAAACTTATCAGTCAGCCAACAATATTTTTCTCTCACATTAAATCAACACCGGCCAGTCTTATCAGTCCAGAATCAACCAGTGCCGAAAGCCAAAACTGACTGATGACAAGGCGTGGGCATGGGGATTGAAATTCGTTCCCCTCTCTCTCCTGGTTGGATCGGTTGACGACGTGGTGGAGACGGAGACGGGGTTGTGTGAGCCTGGCTGACAGCGACAGCTGTGCGTCCCTCCGTTTGTAGAGTAAAGCAAACCGACACGCCGTTGGTTCGTGGAGGGGTTTCGTTCTCCCAGCCCCGAAGCCATCCCGTCCAGTTGGAGTCGCTGCTGCACTACTGCATCAGCAGAGGACCTGCGTTGTGGTGCATCCCTGTTACTGGTAATCGTATACAGGGAGTTCATTCGCTGCATCAGGAGCCGTCGCTGTTGGATTCGAGTACTCGTATTCGACGACCACCTGGTTGGCTGGCGGCAGCAAAAGTCGTCACGTTCCGTTCCGCGTCCACGTCCACCACCGCTTAACATTGAAGCTGCCGGATGGATCATTGTAGCAGCAGTTGGAAACTACTGAGTAGTATGGATATTATACAGCAGCTGGCTGCAGCACATCCCAAAGTATGTATCCGGTACGCGTTTGATACGTCGTGGATGTGTATCTGACAACGTATCGCCTCTTATATATACGCGTATCGGACGCGGCTGCCAGCATCGGATACAAATACAACACCTCAAGGCGTCTGGACTCTCCCGTCATGCGCTGGCCGCATTTGCCTGTCCAGGGCTATCAATAAGGTAGGTAATCTATTTTTAAAAAAAATTGTATTAAATCTTTCATCATATACTATACTATAGTACTTAACGAACAAGTATTTGGTATGTTATTTGCAAAACATCGCATTCATAAATAATAAATTAGGTTACAGGTTCAAGGACACCATGCAGTACAAGTGGCGATTCTAATTTCAGACTTCCACCAAATCATTTGTGAAGAATATATCTCCATTTTATCTCCAGCACGAGCGATGAATGTTGTGCATTAATAGGTTATTATTAAGTAAACTTAGTTAGTTATTATATAGAATGGAATTGTATCAATCTGACATATATAAAGCCCCGTTTGACAGGGCTTCTCTAGCGGCTTCAGGAGCCGTTTGGAGCCGTTTTCTGCCAAACGGGATAAAATAAAACGGCTCCACCGATGAAGCCCCTAAAAACGTGCTCTCACAGAGCTTTGGGATGAGAAGGAGCAAAAAATAGTGGCTTCTCTCGGCTTCACCTTATTCTACATGGCGTTCTCTGAGAGCATATTTTAAGAAAAACTATATGTGAAGCTGTTTTGCCAAACGATTACGATTTATCAAAACGGTTATAGCTCCACCCATAGAGCTGTTCATGGAGCTGAAGCCCCAAAAAAAAGCTTCATGAATGAAGTGGAGCCATGCCAAACGGGACCTAAATGGAATCGTATCAATCTGCTCCTTGCCTCGTATACTCCTCAAGTCATACCCCACGGTGACACGTTTTTTTCCTTTTTCTATAGTTAATAGTTAGTGCTACTCTTTTTTGCATTGATCGTTAAATATTTTCTCTCTCTCCGAAATCATTTTTTATTTTCATTTACATCTTTTTTAACGATATAGTGCCGGTTACTGTTTGTGTAACACAAATTACAAGCAGGTTTATTTATTATTATGTGAGCCTGTGAGGCTACATGCAGGAAACAGAAAAGAAAAAATGACACCAACAACGGCACTTAGTTCCCAATGTAACACCGTAGATTTCAATTCACTAGGGTCGGTCTGAGCGTCCACGTACAATTCTTTTGACCCTCTAGGGCACCGCTAAGGTGTGTTGTATTAAACATTTTTCTCTATCTTAATACAAATACGCGTAAACCTTTTGCGTGACCTAGAGAGAAAAAAACCGGTGGTGCGGGTTCACGTGACGTGGTGGCACCGTGTTGGTTGGTTCCAGGGTCAGTGCGTCTTCTTTGTGCCTGCCTGCAACTAGAGCGCACGGCCCTAGGGTGCCTAGTGCGGCAGCGTGGCCATCTTCTCATCTCCCTTACGTTCCACGCTCGCTCGTCCACGTACGTACACACCAACGGCTCCGGTACCAATTACATTTCAAAAATGATTCTCTACGGGCATTCGTCCCGTGATTCGATCCGGACGTGGCTTGACCTACTTAGGACTGGCTCCCATCTGTCTCAAAAAACCCACTCGGCCCATCCTCCAGGCTCCAACCCTCTTCCCTCACTGAGGCTTCCGTTCCTCGAACACGACGCGCCTCTGCCCAAGCAGCGCCCCTGCCCCTACCCACGCACACACCACGCCTCTGCCAGAGCCACGCGCGCCCCTCCTGCCCAAGTTTTGCCCCTCCCATGTCGCGCCCCGGCTGCGCCGTGCTTCATCCCTCACCGCACCTCCATTCACTGTCGCGCTCCACTCCGAGATCCATAGCGGCGAGATTCGAGCGCCTCCATCCTTCTCTGGCGCCAGCTCGTGCAAGACTGGCGGTCTTCCATCCATTGTCGTGCCCTACTCCGAGATCCGGAGCGGCGAGATCGAGCGCCTCCATCCTTTCTCCGGCGCCAGCTCATGCAAGACCGACATCCTTCCATCCACCATCGCGCCGCACTCCGAGATCCGGAGCGGCGAGACCCGAAGCGACGAGATCCGAGCACCTCCATCCTTCTTCGGTGCCAGCTCGTGCAAGATCGGCGGCCTCCCCCCTCTCTCCATACCAACGAGCCTCCATTCGCCTAAGTAGGAAGAAGATGTTGCGCTGATTTGGCATATTGCAAGGGTATGTTTGAAGTGTTTCATACGCATGTTGCAAAGTGTTTCAAGTGGGATGTTGCAAAGTGTTTCATACGCATGTTGTAAGTATTCCAGGTGTTTCATACGCATGTTGCAAAGTGTTTCATCTGGGATGTTGCAAGTGTTTCATATGCATGTCGCAGGTGTTTCAGGTGTTTCATATGCATGTCGCAGGTGTTTCATACGGATGTTGCAAGTGTTTTATTCGAATGTTGCAAAAGTATATTAGGGGATGTGCATGTGTTGCAATGGATATACACGTATGTTGCAAGCGTTTGTTTTAAGTGTTTCAGCTATTCCAGATGGATGTTGCAACTGTTTTATTTGGATGTTGCAAAGTAGATCTGGATGTTCCGTGTGTTACAATGGCTTCACATGTATGTTTTAAATTTATGTTCCAAATGTTTCATTTATTTTCAAACGCACGTTGCAATTATTTTTCTCTAAATATTGCAAAAACTTAGTTCTGGAGGATGCTGGAGGTTGTAAAAGTACATTTGCTTTCCCACGTGCGCTTGCAAAATAGAGCGAGCGGAACCAAGTGCATGCTTGGAAAGGAGCGGGTGGGGACAGTCCCATAGAGCCCGCGCGCACGTGCAACGGAGCGAGCAGGGTGGATCTGCCGCGAGTCCGCGCGGACAGGGGCAGAGTAGGGTGGTTCGTTCGGACCGTCCCGTCCGAACGTCCGGGCGTCAGGCGAGCCGATTACATTTGGCTTGCATGGGCAACGACCACCCGCAGTCCGCGCCGAGTCCCCAGGCTGCAGCAGCAAAAGTCGCCGAGTTTCCGTTACGCGTCCATGTCCAACACTTGATTCTGCTGCTTTCTGTTCTGCCGCCTCACTCTGACTCTGAGCGCGTGGCCCCTCCATCCGTAACCATCCTGGACTGCAGTTGTTGCTGCAACTGCACAAGCTCCCCCGATACTATTAATTACTATAATTATACAGCAGCTGCTTCAGCCCAGCCCAAAATAGCAAAAGCGATCGCAACCTTTAGGCTTTTGTAGGTGAATTCAACATAGTTAAGAATGATACCAACATACGTAACAATGGTACCGGACAATATCAATCGCACAAACCCAATGCTTTCACTAGTAGGTGAATGCAATCGTTCAGAGTCCAAACTCAACCAGCAGATGACTATTAATAAATTTTCTTATTAAGGAAAGATGATGACGACTATTATTATATTAGCACACATATTGGGTTATCATATGCTAACTGCTAGTGGAAAATTACTAGTTGAGATTTTCAGAATTCCTGTCACAAAGCATTTTTTTTAACTAACCAAAAAAATGAGTGCGATTTATTCAGAGTCTTAACTACCAAGCTGAGTGCTCCAGCTCGTGCTACTAGTGGGGTCCATGAAACTTGTCCATATCCTTTTACACATGGTAAATATGTTTGGGTAAGTAACATGGATTTAATTTAATTTCAATTCATATCTGTCGACGAAATATGGTCGGCAGTCCACCGAGGGGGGTGCCCGTGGTAGATTGTCGATGACGGTCAGTGCGTAATCGAGGAACCGATGGTGACACACAAGCGCAGAGAGGCAATGATTTAGACAGTGTTCGGTTCGTCCCCGTCACGACGTCGTCTGTGTCTTTGGTGTATTGTATTGAGATGTATACATATTAACTTTGTCCTCTAGGGGACCCTTGTCTCTCTTATATACTCTCAAGAGATAAGGTTACAAATAAAGTATCCAATTTGGTACTATTACAATATCTAGTACAACTTGTAATCTTGATGTGCACGCCTTGATCTTACGGGCAGGCCACCTCGGATGGTGCGGCCCATGTACCATCTTGTGGTACCCGGGGTATATCCCCACAGCCTAGTCCCCGAGCGCCATGTATTCTCGATGCGACACGCTGCTTTCAACCTTCTCCGAACAAAGGAGGCTTGAGTTCTTGACATCTCCGACCACCGTTGTCGCCGGAGAAGTAAGTTGTCCAAGAATGTATGGTGCTCTTAAGAAGAAAGAAAAAGATTTCCGTCACGGGAAGTGTGCCCACTTGTATTTCCGAAAAGAAATGTAAGTGCGTCTTGAAGCGTGGCGTCCTTGATCATCGAGGCGTAGGGTTGAAAAAACAAACACATTCACCGCAAGGTGAAGTGTGCCCACTTAGTCCCCGAGCCCGGTAGTAGGTGACGAGAGCGCGTGGTGCCGTGGTCTAAAAAAGAATTTCCAGCTTAAGTTGAGAAACGAATCGTCAGTACAAAGCGACTACGAGATGCACCGGCGGTGCATCGTACCGATGTAGTCCCCGAGCTTGGCTGGAAGGCGAGGTATGAGCCTTGTAGCAAGGTCTAAGTGAGAAAAATATCCCAATCCGTATCGCGAGTCGTCAATCGCATGTAGTCGAGACGCAAAGTCCCCGAGCCATGGTCGGAGAGTGGTCGAGCGATCCCGAGCACGTGTCGAGGGGCGAGCGACGAAAGTCCCAGAGCCGTGGTCGGAGAGTGGTCGAGGTGGTCGGAGCTCGGGCCGGTCGACGTGGTCTGCTGGGTCGGAGCTCGGCTAGTCGACGTGGTCCGGTGGTCCCCTGGGGCGTGGTCTACGTGGTCTCGTGGTCGATGTGGTCGGCTCGCTTAATGGCTCGGCGCCGCTTGGTGGCTCGATGCGCCGTCAGACGGGTCTTGCAGAGTCGAAGTTGTAGTCGGCCAAAAGCGTAGTCGGGAGGTCGGCGAGTTACCCGGCTTAGGGAGGCGAAGCCCGTGTCCGACAAGGCGAGGCGCGATCCGAGGTATTCTCTCGCGTGCATGCATGGCGATCCTTGTTGATTTGCTTGCGGATCGATGAGATCTCGCTGTCTTGGCACTTGGGCTAAATTGGGCGTCTGACAGATGTCATGCATGCACGGACGTGCGAATTTTGCCTTGGTTAAATATCTTGCATTGGCCCCGTACATTCTTCTTGTTTGCTCGTGACGAAGCGATGCTCTGGCCGAATCTTCATGGTGCTGTAGAGTAGACTAGACATATACATGGCGCAAGTCGAGGAGCAAGCGACGAAGTCCCCGAACGTAGCTCGAGATCCCTTTAGAAGGAGCGTCTGGTCGGCGATGTATGGCATTATCTGGTCGGCGTTGATGAAGTTGCCCGGCGCCCGAGCTTTCTGAGCTGTCGTCATGGCGGCGGTCGCAGTTGTCACGGCGTGTGGTCGGAGCGATGTCGTCCTTACATTAGTGGTCGATGACTCGGGCAGCTCGCGATCGGCGATGGTGTAGGAGCGAGAGGAACACGCCTTTGCGCATCTTTGAGTACTGCCGTCGTCGTTGGCTTGTGTGGTGATCTAACTTGGACTTGTACGAAGTATCAGGTGCTATGCAAGAAACGGTGACATATACATGTATACGCACTCCATTGATGCATGGCCCTATATACCACATATATGCTTCCTTGGTTGCATGGTTCTATAACATAGCACGGTGGCTCCTTGTTTGCTTGCATGGCCATGACGTTTGCATACATATACCCGTACACGATGCATGCATATATCCATATATGCATCGCCCCGCTTGCTTCCTGCTTGCTCGTAATAAGAGGAACATCTTGATCGATTTAAACCTTGACTTGGAAATTCCGTGTCGATGCCGTGTTTGGAGATGGAGACGGCGTTGTAGTCCAACTTGTGCTCGATTTTGATACTTGGGCTTTAGATCGGATCTGGTCGTCTCGTGGAGATGTGGCGCCGCCTTGGAAATCCGACGTGGTGATGTACATGATGATTCGTTGCTTTTGCTATTGTTGTAGAATCCGAGCACGGAGTGGTCTCAGCGAGAAGTCCCAGAGCACGGAGTGGTCTCGCGAGTCCCCGACGCGGAGTGGTCTGGCGAGAAGTCCCAGAGCACGGAGTGGTCTCATGAGAAGTCCTGAGAGTAGCACGGAGTGTCTGGCGAGAAGTCTGAGAGCACGCGAGGTGTCTCGGGCGAGTCCCCGAGCACGAGCGTAGTCTGGCCAGAGGTCCCAGAGCACGGAGTGTCTGGCGAGAAGTCCGAGAGCACGGAGTGGTCTCATGGCGAGTCCCCGAAACACGAAGCGTTGTCTCGCCGAGTCCCCGAGCATGAGTGTGGTCTCAGCGAGTCCTCGAAAGACGAGCGTGGTCTCGCCAGAGTCCCCGAGCACGAGTGTGGTCTGCCGAGTCCTCGAGCACCGTGAGTGGTCTTGGCGAACCACCAAGCATGAGCTCACGCGTGACCGAACTGTGTTCTGGAAAATAAACACGGAGAGCGAGAGTACATGATGATGTACGAAATATATTGACCTCTCTGTAGGAGGTGAAGTAAACACTTGGTGTTCGGTTGGCGATGAATTATACTTGGTGTAATATTCGAAAAATAACATTAGCTGTTTTTAGCCCTTTTGTTATGTAGTGGCGTAGCGCGATGTATTAACCTGTCCTGAAGAATGCGCCAGCCCTAGGCTGACCAACATCTCGTAGCGCGAGGTACGGAACGCTGCCACGCGTAGAGTGCCAGTGTTACCAGGGAGCGACTACCGACTACCCGTAGCGCAGAGGGCGGACTCTCATGCACGCGTGGGGTGGAGCCAGAGACAGTGCCGGCTCTGGGATTCTCAAGCAGGAAGGAAAACGTATCGGCGAACCATTGTAAAAACTTATACATGTTTTGAATTGTATGTATGGAGAAAATTCGACACGGAGCGCACCCTAAGGGTGGTCGGCGGAGGTGTACGATGATCGAAGAAATTTTCAATTAAAAATAATACTTAGCTTTATTGACGACCGGTGGGTGTAGTCGGCGTATTGCGATGTTCGAGAGATGGCTTGACGTGTCGTTGGCGATGAAGTTGTTCGGTCCTCGAACTTTTCGACCCGTCGTCATGACTGTGGTCGCGATTGTCGTGGCGCCGTTCTTCGCGGCGATCATCATTGCGACGTAGTCTTGTGGTCGAGGTGGTCGGAGCTCGGTAGAGCCGCTCGAGACGTGGTCGACGTGGTCCGTGGTCGACGTGGTTGGAACTCAGCGGAGCCACTCGAGACGTGGTCGGCGTGGTCCGTGGTCGGCGTGGTCGGAGAGATCGCTGATCGATCGGAGAAGCGATGCCGTATGGCGCTTTGATAGAAGACCGAGCGGAGTAGTCGGCTGTCGCGATGTCCGAATAGGTGGATGTCGCATGCAGACGGCTCACTTATGACTTGGGCGGTTCACTTGATGGCTTGGACGACACGCTTAGCGCTCGTTCGATGGAGGATCGACGCCACATCCGCGTTTCGAGAAAATCATCGCAGCGATCATGTCGACGCCGGAGAGCTTTGTCGCCACGTCGCGGCTCCAATACTTCTTTGTAGTATTCGGCTCGGATGCGAGATCGGGCATGATGCACACGATGTTGTATGCGTGTGTGTGTCATGGCTCAGATGTATATGCATGAATACATGCATTCGCTTTTCTTGATCGTTGAAGATTAGCTAGCATGCTTGATAGATGCACCGTGCATGTATACATGTATACAAGCCTCAATATTTAATTAGCTTGCATGATCCTATAGTTCCAATAATTCACCATGAGCTTCACGGTGCAGCCGTAAGGCAACACGTGATGATGACGCCTTTTCGGTTTGCCTTGCATATGATTGAACCAAGTGGCGCGTCATGTCCAATCGAAGTCCGTGGATGTGGCCTCCATGTTTGAACCGCGAAGTCAATCTGCGGATTGTGGAGGAGTTGACGAAGGCTGCCATGGATGGCGATGAGCCGCGACACTTGTCGATGGTGCGAGATGACAACGCCGAAAGATGTAGTCAGATTCACGCCAAGCAAGATTCACGCGTACATATGTAGAGATATATCCGGAGATGTACATGTATCGTAGGATGTGTTAATTGAAAGTAAAAATCACTTAGCTTTTCATGTATAACATCTAGGTACTCCGATCGATGCAAGCCCTCGGCCATGATACGAAAAGGATTGGATCAACTAGATGCAACTTCCTATGCGGATATGTTTCGACCTTCTTTGTCCCCCAAATAAGATCCGTCGCTCATCGAGCACACACGTAAAGTATGGGGCCGCCAGACGCCAAAGCGTTGTCGCGAGATGCGTTTGGCACCGGGGCTTGATCGTCGAAGTCCGCCGAAGAACGTCGCCGTGAGAACCCGGGTTGCGCTAACGTCGTTGGTGAAGAAAATTCCATCTAGTTCGCGGACGATCGAGACGCACAATCCCCTAAAGGGTCCCCTACCGCGCGCCAACATCGCCGACGAAATATGGTCGGCAGTCCACCGAGGGGGGTGCCCGTGGTGGTAGATTGTCGGTAGACGGTGCGTGTGTCGAGAACCGTATGGTGACACAAAGCGCAGAGACATGATTTAGACAAAGTTCGGGCCGTTCGGGTCGATTTAATACCCTACGCCCCGTGTCTTTGGTGTATTGTATTGAGATGTATACAGATTAACCTGTCCTCTAGGGGACCCTTGTCTCTCCTTATATACTCCGAAGAGACAAGGTTACAAGTAAAGTATCCAATTTGGTACTATTACAATATCTAGTACAACTTGTAATCTTGATGTGCACGCCTTGATTTTACGGGCCGGGGCACCTCGGATGGTGCGGCCCATGTACCATCTTGTGGTACCCGGGGGTATATCCCCCATAATATCTTTGTCAAATGGTTGTCATCAATTAACAAAAAGGGGAGATTGAAAGCTCTAGTTTGGTTTCGGTGAATTGATAAAACCCTAAGTGCCAATCTATTGCCCTAGTGATTATGAGATAGGTGGCACATCCCAAGTGATGGAGCATATGAAGGTCATGATGATGGTGATGGCATGGTGATGATCAAGGGCTCGAGCTTAGAAAAGAAGAAAGATAAAAACAAAAAGCTCAAGGAAAAGGTAAAACTTCATATGAGTTCTTTTTATTTTGGTGATCGAGACACTTAGCGAGTGTGATCACATTTAGGATAGATAGCCGTACTATTAAGAGGGGTGAAACTTGTATCGAAATGCGATTATCAAAGTGCCACTAGATGTTCTAACTCATTGCATATGCATTTAGATCTAGTGGAGTGCTAACACACTTGAAAATATTTGTGAAAACATGCTAACATACGTGCACAAGGCGAAACACTTGGTGGTTAGCATATTTGAGCAATGGTGGAGAAGTTGGTGAAGTCGAGGGGCTGTTTTCCCTCGACCGGACTCGGGCCGGGCATCCGGTTAGTTGGTGCCGAGGCAACGGTGCTTAGAGTGTTGCATCGGACGCTGAATAGTGTTTGTGACCTGACGCGACAGAGGTGCATCCGGTCAATGCTGACGTACGCTGACATTGGGCTAACTCGCGGGCCAGAGAGGAATGGACGCTGAGGCACGTCCGGTCACACATGATCGGATGGTCCGGTCAGCAAAATCCCTCTCTGGACCCTTACTGGAAGTGACCTAACGTTGAGAAGCCGCGGGGAGTAGCACGTCCGGGCAGTGCTTTGTGGCTTGGGCACACGCGCGGGCTAACTGTGCACCAGCGTGTCCGGTCTTGTTGATCGCCGCATCCGGTCCTATCTTAACCGTTGGGCGCACTGTGACTAGCCGTTGGAGATCAGCGACTCTCGTTTGAAGGAGGTGACACGTGGCACAGATCCAGTGACCGGACGCTAGTAAGCGTGGGTCCGGTCACGATTTGTGTGCAGGCAGGGGGGCAACGACTCTTTTCGAAGGGGCTCCCTATTTAAGGTGTTAGGCCGGCTCTAGCTCATTCTCTTAGCCATTTGCATTGACATAGCAACCTTGTGAGCTTAGCCAAAGCCCTCCCACTCATCTCCATCATAGATTCATCATCTTTGTGAGATTGGGAGTGAATCTAAGCACATTGCTCGAGTGATTGCATCTAGAGGCACTTGGTGATTGCGTTTCGCTGCGGGATTCTCTTGTTTCTCTTGGTGGTTGCCGCCACCTAGACGGCTTGGTGCAGTGAGTATCGTCGAGCGGAGGAATGTGATTGTCTCCGGCTCCGATCGTAGTGATTGTGAGGGGTTCTTGACCTTTCTCGAGCGGAGAGGCAAAATGTACTCTAGTGGATTGCTCATGGCTTGTGTGATCCCCTTCTTGTGTTGGTTATGCGGCACCCGATTGCGGGTTAGGCGTGCGATGCCTATTAGCGCGTGAACTTTTAAATGGGTGTATCGCCACAATGGGGACTAGCTTGCCGGCAAGTAAGTGAACCTCAGTAAAAAAATCATTGTGTCATCTTGTCACCGGGATTTCATTGGTATTCATTGTGATTGTTTGATTGATCATCGCTTGCCACGTCGGTATAACTTCACTACCTCACTCTTGTATTTACATTCCTAATTTAGTTAAACTTTTTAGTGTAATTAGTTTTGAGAGCTAGCTCGTGTCTTATCTAGTGATTAGTGTGGCTCTTTAGTTAGTCTTTGAGAGCACACTAACTTAGTGGTAGTGACATAGCCTCTTGTGTGTGAATTATAGATCATAGCAACTAGAATTGTGGATAGGAGGCTTGTATTTTTAGTAGGCTAGCGCAACACTCGCTTCGCCTCATATTTGTCTAACCACTTTGCTTAGTGTTGTTGTACAAATTTTTATAAACTATTCACCCTCTCTCTAGCCATTATGACCTTTCAACACTTCAAGACTAATTGCTCCGTCCCCAAAAACACGTCATTCTAGGATTTTTTAGGACAGATAAATATGAAGGTAAAATGACGACGATTACCTCTATTTATTAGCCATATTTAGTGCTAATTGACTGATGTAGGCCTGCATGCACTTATGCACATACCAAGTGGGGTAAAATGACTTGTTTTTTGAGGTGAATTTTGAACCCTAGAATGACAAGTTTTTTTTGGGACGGAGAGAGTATGTGGGGATGAATGTGGCCTATGGGGTCATTCATATTATGAGTTAGTTATGTGCTAAAAGTTAGATCATTATCGGAAGAGTTGCCTTTAGAGTACTTAGAGCTAGGTACTAACTCTTGGAGGAGGCCTTAGATATGTTAAGGTCGTGTTAGGATCCACTCCGGCTAAATTTTAGCCAGCTAATTTGACTAGCTAAAGTGTAGCCAGCTAAAGTTTAGCTAGGGTTGTTTAATTTGGATCCTCTAGCTAATGGGTGAATATTGACCCTATTGTCCCTTTCTTCCTCCATCCATCCCCATTGCTCCCACTGCGCCAAGCCATCCTCGCGCCCCATCCACACCACCAGTAGCTTCCTCCGCGTGCGTGGCCAGAGGCCTACGGACCACGTCGGAGCAAGTCACGAGCATCAGTAGGCCCACGCGAGCCCCATCGTGCCATAGCTCCACCTTTCGTCACAGGCGGCCACCGTGTCGTCGATGAGCCCAGGCATCGGTCCTCGCTTTCCCCATCTGGATCTCACAGGAGGCGGCGGGCTCCCACAGGTGGTGGCGACCCTCCTTCCTCCCATCGGCCACGACGACCCTACACTCCACTCCACTGGCGGCCGCCCCTCGACCCCCGATGGCGGCGCTTCCTCCTCCCCCATGGATTCTACCACGATTCCTCCCTTTCCTCGGTGGTGGAGGTGGCAGCAAGCCACCCCCTCTCCCACTGATAGTCACCCCGGTGCCCTCCCTTCCTCCCACCGGCGGCACAAAAGATTGTGGTGGGGGAAAAGAGTCACGCTCGGACGCAGATGTGCGGAAGGGAAGAAGCGGGCGGTGGGGGCGCCGATGCGGAAATAATTGATGAGAAATTTGGTCATTAGCTAGTTTTAGTTACCATTAGCTAGGTTGGAATAGCTAATGTGATTAGTTGATTCCCATTAGCTAGGTTTAGCGGTGGCCTGTAGCCAGCTAAAATTTAGCTGGTGGATCCAAACAGAGCCAAAATCAAACGTATACAAAGAGTGGTAAATACCCCTAGCCCCTAGGAAAAACACAATGAGCACAAAGGTGAAACGTAAGAATCTGTTAAAAAAGAAGCGGTGTCAACCAAGACTTGGGAGGGTGTGCCTCTCTCACCTTATGATCTTTTGTCCCCTTCTTCTTCCCTCCTGTTCTCCTTCCTATGTCTCTCACAAGCCAAACAAATATTACAAGATAAGACCAAATAAATATCATCCATTGAGCACACACAACAATTATCCAAATAAATATTACACCATATTAATGGACCTTTTTGTGTTTCATGTACCCTATTGGTAACCATAGGTAAGATTTGATATCATTATCCTATCCGTCTTAGTTTGAGTACCCGACCCGATCTTGCCCGCGGACAATATCTTGGCCCCGTTTGGACCGTCTAAAGTGCTAGTGCTAAAGTTTAGCACTTATTAGCACCAATCCCTCAATTAATGTATTTGAGTCTTGGCTAAAGTTTAGTACAACTCATTGGCACTCCTATTTTGGATGTATAGCTAAAGTTTAGCACTTGGATCCAAATATACTCTTTATACCCACACGTTTACTTATCCATAAGGGTCCGCGGGAACCCATCCCCACGTGTAGGATTGCCATCCCTTTACTGCTTAGGTACATGCGCAGCACGAGAGGAGGGGGGAGAGAAAAAAAAGGAAGGGATCCAATTCTAAAGATGAGATTTGATGTTTCTAGAAGGGCTTGGATATAAATGTCGCAAAGAGTAAATCCAGCTGGCCCTTTTCCATCCCTCGGGAGATTCGACGACCGAGACTAGCCACAGTGTGGCAATGCTCCCAAATATCATGTCATAACCGATGCTTGGCTCTCATTTAAGCTACAGTGTGGAGTGTGCCAATGCCTCAAAATAGCAAGACAAACATCATTTTATTTCTCTCCCCTCGTAACTCTTGTCAGCTCGTCATGTCACTTACAGGTGGGACCATATATTCCCTTTCAAAGCCAGCATCGATGCATCTACTTTCCTCGATGCCAAAGTTTTCGATGCCTGAATTCTCTCCTGCAGTGGGCAAGCATGGAGGCTTAGATGAAAAAAAGAAACAAGTTTCAAGCATAGGTATTTCACCACGTGTATTTAGATAAGATAGGGGAGTGAGGGGATAATAATAAATAAACCGATTAAAAAAAGAATTAGGCATAGCCCGAGGGCCCGAGGCCCACGAGCCGAGCGCATGGCTCGCTGTTGGGGTTTCACCGGTTCACCTCTCTGGCCCATTCCCCTTCCCGTTCACCTCACTCTCTTCTCCGTCTCTCATGTTCTTTTTTTCCCTTTTTTTCTAACCTTGCTCGACCCTTGCCCCGCCGCCTGGACTCCTCTCGCCCGCGGCCGATCTCCTTCATCCGCTCGCGGCGCCGCAACCCCGGAGAGGAGACTGCGCTCGGTCGAGCACCACCTGAGGCCCAGCGTCCTCGCGACCATCTCCGGCACGGCGTCCGCCCTCTGCAGCCCCGGTGTCCCTGCGACCGTCGCTGCTGTCCTACTTCGCCACTCGCCACTTTGGCCGGCGACGAGCACCACCAGGACACTAGGTATTCCCTCCCCTTGGTCCTCTCCCTTACTGCTGTGCGAAGCCGTGCGCCCAAACCTTAACGTAATTCATAGGTAAAACCGTGCGCGCAAACCCTAACATACCATTCGTAATCGGATCTGAATCTAATTACAGGTGTATATGCATGTATTATGCCTACTAACTTCAATTGCTTTGCAAAAAATTATTGGGTCCTTTACTGGGTCCGCCCCTGCTGGTTGTAACTTGTAAGCTTCGCAATTTAGGTAATATTTGTTTCCTTTTGGGCAGGGTTCTGAAACTTCTTGCACTCCGAGGACCGAAATTCTGTGAATCAATTGCAAAAGGTGTGGTTATTTGTGCTTTTCGAGGTGTGAAGAAATGGAATGCAACAGGGATGAGGCCCAACGGGCAAAGGATATTGCAAAGAAGAAGTTTGAAGCGAGGGACCTGCAGGGTGCCAAGAAATTCGCTCTCAAAGCTCAAACACTCTTTCCTGATCTTGAAGGCATTGCTCAGATGGTTGCCACCTTTGATATCTATCTTGCTTCGGAGGTGAAGGTTGTTGGGGACAAGGACTGGTACTCTATCCTTTGTGTTGCCACGACAGCAGATGACGAAACAATCAAGAAACGGTACAGGAAGCTGGTTCTTCAGCTCCACCCTGACAAGAACAAGCAAGTCGGTGCTGAGGGTGCTTTCCAGATGGTCCAAGAGGCGTATCGGTGCTAGCGACAAAACTAAGAGAGCGGTATATGACCAAAAGAGGAATGTAAGGGTATTCCAACAGAGGGCAGCTCAATCAAGTAAGGCAAGTGCGCCTCCTGGTGCGTCTGATGGCTTCTATAATTTCGCAGCTAACGCTGCTGCTGCCTCCAAACCGACAGTAAACAAGCGAACAGCAAGACCGGCAGCACCTGCCGTGCGCCCGCGCCCACCTCAACCTCCACCACCATCTGGACCCACTCCTGCAGCTTCCTCTGCTACCCCTGCACCTGGGGCAAAACCTCCTACATTTTGGACCTCATGTAACAAATGCAAGATGAACTATGAGTACCTTAGGGTGTATCTGGGCCAGCATCTTCGTTGCCCTAGCTGCCGTGAGCCGTTCCTAGCAAAAGAGGCACCAATACCACCAACTGGGACTGTGATACAGGATTCAAAGATCAGTGGTGTAAATCAAAATGCAAGCACTAACAGAAATATGCAGTGGGGTCCATTTTCAAGGGCTGCTGGTGCAGCTAGTGCCACTGCATCATCTGCTGCTGCTGCTCAAGCTGCTAATGTAGTTCATCAGACGTATGAAAAAGTTAGGAGGGAGAGGGAGGAGGCACAAGCAGCAGCAAGAAAGGAAGAGGCTCTTCGGCGGAAGTACAATCCTCTAAAAAGGCATGCGAGCATGTCAGATGTCTTTAATCCTGGAACAGGTGATGTTGCATCTGGAAAGAAGTTGAAGACTATGGTTAAAGATGCTGGAGTTGGTTCTTCATCTTTCATACAAGGTCCTGGAGCAAATTGTTTTAGAGTGCCCGGTGTGAATATATCTTTTTCAACCAACATTGGGGCCTATGAGTTTCAAGGCGTCAATGGTGGACCCAATTGGAAACCCAGGCCTCCAATCCACATAAGCTTAGCCAAGGCCACCTCTCAGTTGGATGTTAGGGGTCTTCTGCTGGGAAAAGCGAAAAGTGGGCTGAGAAACAAGCTAACAGAAATTAAAAGTAAAACATCTCAAGTTGCTGCTAGTGGAAAAGCGACCAAGAAACATGTGGTTAATGAAAATGGAAGGGATAATGAAGCTCTCGCACCAGATGATCCTACTACCAATAAAGATGTTCATGTTGATCCAAAAGAAATTGGTTCTAATACTAGCTCAGATGCTGAAAATGAAGATGATGACCCCTTGTCTTATAATGTTCCTGATCCTGATTTCCATGATTTTGACAAGGATCGCAGTGAGGAATGTTTTCAAATTGATCAAATTTGGGCTACATATGATGACGAAGATGGTATGCCTCGTTATTATGCGTTTATTCAGAAAATTTTTTCCTTGAAACCATTCAAGCTCAGAATAAGCTATCTCGAGTCAAGGACAAATAGTGAATTTGGGCCTTTGAATTGGGTTTCTTCTGGCTTCACAAAGTCATGTGGGCATTTCAGGACTGGTAAATATGAAACATGTGATATAGTCAACATGTTTTCACACCAAATGAAATGGGAGAAAGGGCCGCGTGGGGTAATCAAAATTTATCCACAGAAAGGTGACATCTGGGCTATTTATCGGAATTGGTCCCCTGACTGGGATGAAGATACTCCAGATAATGTGCTCCATGCCTATGATGTGGTTGAGGTACTAGATAATTATGATGAAGATCATGGCATCTCTGTTATTCCTTTAGCTAAAGTTGCCGGGTTTCGAACAATATTTGAACGCCATCAGGATCTGAATGGTACCATGAAGATTCCCAAAGAAGAGATGTTTCGGTTTTCACATCAAGTGCCTTTCTACAGGATGTCAGGTGAAGAAGCTCCAAATGTCCCCAAAGATAGCTATGAGCTTGACCCAGCTGCTATTAGTAAGGAACTTCTTCAAGGGACCACAGAAACAGTGGAGGCAAATGGAACTTCCTAATGTTGATTTAAGACAGTTGATGATGGTCTGCCTTGTTTGACCTGCCATTTTGAAGCAATCAAGCAAAAGTTGTTGACACTAAGTTTTATAGTTTTCCTTCTACAGCTTTTGACAATTACCTTTGCATAGAAGGGTTAGAATGGAGCCAGTCATTGCATCTGGTGTAATTAGGGTGCTCTGACATGAATTTTGTCGTGATACTATACTTAGTAACTCTAAATGTGGGTGGAGTACTAACATGAAGCTCATGTAGCAGTTTTTAATGCTGGTGTTCTTGAATGGATCTAATGTTTACTTTCTGGGAAATCAAAAGGCCAATCAAACTATTATGTCATTCCATTTGTTGGCTCTACTATATTAAAAGCATCCACATATTGTACATGATAACTAGCACGGCTTCGTTCCATAGTTGGTAAGTCCCTGCCTGCCGTGTTGTTCTGTGCGGCCACCGACCAACACATCAGTGTGTGGGTCTTTGTGATAGCTTATGCTCTTTTTGAAAGGAAAGGTCCAGTTGAGGTTCCAAAGTACACCTGTTATCCTTTTCTCTTCTTTTCCTTAATTCAGAACTGTTTCTTAAAATATCAGCTAAGTTAACCTATGTTATTTTGCAGCAGAAGGCCATCAACATGATCCTCACTGAATACTGCATATGACCTTCTCAAGGCCATCAAGGTCCAAGAAATCAGTGCATTTCTGTCATGTTTTTTTTCAGTTATGCATTTCATACCTACTCACCCTGCAAATTTCATGGATGTTTTAGGCAATTGAACCAGCGATTGTCATTGTCATGTGGTCTGAAAACGAGCCCAGCGGGTTAGACTTTCTTTCTTTCTTTCCTTTTTTTATAGTATTTTTAGAGCTATTTTTTTGTGCAAAAAGTGTGATAGATTGAGGGATTAAAAAGGGAAACCTGCCTTTGCTATGAATGCCTGCTGCATGTTTAGGCAGTAATAGATGGGTTAAAGCCCTAAAAGTCTCACTCACGATTACTAGGGATGAAATCGGTCAGAAACGATCGAAAATATTCATTATCATTTCCTACCATATTTTTTTCTCTCGGAAACAATTTTAACAACCAACACTCTACTACTCAATCGTATGAACATAGAAAGAATTTATGATTCCTGATTTACCACTGAAAAGTTATAATGCCTCTTTGCCATCCCTAATGTAATTTTGTATTTCATTTTATGTCCTTCTCAGAAGCCTAAAGGGCCTCCATGTGCTTTCTATCTCTATTAGGGCAATACCGTAAATAGCAATATATTTGCATCTTGTCTACTCTCACGTTGACTCAGTTGTTCCTCTCTCTATCCGTGAGCATGCCTCTCTGATGCAGCATTCCAGCAGCACGCGCGCGCAGTTGATAGCAGGCTGGTAGCACGTGTGGCGGGGTAGCGGTGCAGGTCGCCCATAATATTCATCCCTAGTGATTACAGTGCTTCAGTTAATATTCATTCTCTGCCTGTAGTCCTGTACCTGCCTTTCGCCCATCACGGGCAATTAGTCCATATAAGCTTTTGATGCTGTGCTGGTGTCAGATTAAGATTCCATCTTCTTTTTGCGCATTCATGCATAATGTCAAACTTTGTTTGTGCAATAATTTTTACAAATCTTGAAGCTGATAGTAACATGTTTTTAATCTTTGTTAATGAGAACAGATGCCCAGCTTGGACGCTGGTGCTGAGAGCTGTACCGTGAGGCCCCACCAGAACAAGGACGTGGAGCGCCTCATAAACTGCTCCTCACAGTGTGGTGCGGTCCAGGGTAGGAGACTGATGTTCTCTCTGTCCTCTATTTTTCAGCAGCTGTGGAAATCTAGCCTTTAGGTAGGTTGTCTGCTTTGAGATTGCAACAGGTATTTCAGTTGTCCGTGGTTCTTTTTGGCCTTTTTTTGGGTGAGACAGCTACATAGGAATAACCCTTGTATCTTTGCATAGAATCAGATTCCAACTTAGTTTGGATATTGTCTGATATGCAGAAGCTATGTAAGGAGCATCTTGCCCTGCCTTTCATCAAAGGGTGATGGACCTGTTTTCTAGTTAACAGATGAGGTATTATGAGAAAAGAGGGCAACACAGGTTGACTACACAAAGCATCGGATC
Source organism: Miscanthus lutarioriparius (assembly GCA_904845875.1). Taxonomy (NCBI): domain Eukaryota; kingdom Viridiplantae; phylum Streptophyta; class Magnoliopsida; order Poales; family Poaceae; genus Miscanthus; species Miscanthus lutarioriparius. The sequence continues at coordinate 125,599,325 of CAJGYO010000010.1, forward strand.
CTTCTGATGAGACAAGTAGAAGCAGGTAACTCCCAATTCACCTTTAAATCCTAAACGGAAGGTATTTCACGAAATTGTATTGCAATGTATTATACCATAGATGTCAACACATATATAACACATATTGTGAACTTAAGAAAAAAACAAGAAAAATAACTAAACCAACAGTCCGATTCAGTATAGGAATATAAGGAAACATGGTCAGTATACGCATGCTTAGTCACCTCTAAATCCTAAATCATAAGCATTTCATAAAGCTCTATTATCCATATATTTCTAAAAAGTATTTCTAGCCATGATATGTTTATATTCCAAGCAGATGGACGGTTGACAGACTGATTTCAGTGACGGTAGTGTTTATAATCTGTCTAAAAGAAATATGTTGAGTACTCCCACTTGTCTTCAGCTTCAATAATCCAATATGCTGCACACAAAAATTTCTGTCATGATTCAGTCCTATATATATTTATTTTTCATTTGGAGGTCAATCTAAATTTGATTCAAACCTTTGAACGGAATTTCCGATTTTCGTAAAACTCGCTCATTTCACTAACCTTCTATAAACTTCAAACTAAAATGTTTTCTGTGAATAAAGTAGCGCTATATGTGTTGTAGATCGTGTTCCTTTTATCATTCCAAGTTTTAAAAGGAATTTTTACTGAAATTTTAAATGCAATTTCCATAGTTTGTGGATTTTGTTCATTAGGGTGACAACCAAATAAAACTGAAACCCAAAATATGATAGCTGAGTACACTGACTACAGTTGTACAAGCATAATTAATGCTATGAGTTCTGTATCTGGAGGTTCCCTCTTTTTGCTCATGACTTACTGTATACAAGGTACTTGCGTTGAAAGCTGAGGTGTATTGTACAAAGTCCCTCACGTGTTTAATTTGTTTATACCACAGGCACGGTTTCCATGCGTTTTGATTGTTATATTAGACCTCTGTACCAAAGATGCCATATGCAATGGATACTGAGGTGACAAGGGGAAAAGAAGCACGGCTAAATTAAAGTACCAGTAATTCTCAATTTTCTAAATAAAGTACTAGTAACTCTCAGATCTCTAGGGAAAAAAAGGAGGCATTGGATTACAGCATGGGGATGCTGAGTTTTGACCTTTTCTCACTGAAAACTTGAGAGAGGAGAATGGTGAAGGGCATCTAGCCATCTGCATATATACATCTGTTCCTTCTCTCATCTTGTAGGGTGGTAACAGTATCACCCAATGGCTAGAGCTGCCCTGCTCCCTGTTGCTTTGTTGTTGTGCCTTGCATTGGCCTGTCGGGCTGATGTGGTGAGGAAGACGGTTGGGGTCTATGAACTCAAGAACAAGAAGGGAGATTTCTCCATCAGGTCACCAACTGGGGAGCCACCCTCATGTCTGTTATTGAGTCCCTGATTCCAAAGGTACGGTTTCCTTGCTTCAAAATTCATGCTGCATATTGTTTCGTGATACAATGCATGATGCATGACAAGCTTCGCATGTTTCTTGCTGTGTAGTGTAAGAAACCTGGGTGATGTCGTCCTTGCGTATGACAACCCTTGCAGAGTATGTGGTAATGTGAACAAATCTCTGTTTTTACAGTTGCAGAGTCTTATGGATCTAAAAGATGCTTCTAGCTAATTGTAGCATCCAGATCTAACAAAATAATCGTGTGGCCGCCGCAATGGCAAACAAAGCGAGTTTAATGTTTTTTCTTTTGATGGACCGGGTTTCTTGTTTTGAACTGTAATCACGAACTCTACATATTCAGGACGGCTCGTCAGCCTTAATTTGGAACTGTGGTTGGACGAGTGGCCAATAGAATCGCCAACCTCAGTTTTGTACTCTGATGGAAAAACCATCCATCTGGATAAAGATGGCACGACTGTACTTCACGGTAACTTGGGAATTCATTTACGATAATGATTCTACGATGATGTCCGTCCGCAACACGTGTCTGAGCGTGGCCACGCGGCTCCTGATAAGCTAGGGCGTCGAGGTCAGGGTCCATAAATAAAAATAAGATCATTGAAGTCTATTTGTGAATATTTTTTTTAAAAGGGCTGAACAATAAAAAATTCGGGCATACATACGCCCAGACTGGGCACAGGGCATCAAGCCTTCTTCACCTAATCTGCGTAAGAGTGTGCGTGGGCCAGTACGCAGATGCCTGACCTCTTCTACACGGAAGGTGACCGAGCGACGACCTCACCTCAGTCCACGGTCATCTGCAGTATCCTCTGCATCCACCTACCCTAAGGGTCTGGGTCTGTTTAGTTGGCAAAATTTTTTGGTTTTGGATGCTGTAGTATTTTTGTTTGTATTTGACAATTAGTGTCTAATTATGGACTAATTAGGTTCGAAAGTTTCGTCTCGCGATTTCTCACCTAACTGTGTAATTAGTTTTTTTTTCGTCTACATTCAGTACTCCATGCATGTGCCGCAAGATTCGATGTGATGAATACTGCGCAAAAATTTTTAGGTTTTGGATGGAACTAAACAGGGCCTAATAATAACACTCGGGCTCCAGAACTGATCTATCCTGCCATTCTCTTCTAGCGGGCGACGGGTCTCGCTGCTGGGCGCCGGGGACGAGAACCGGCGCTTGACGGGCTGCTGCGGCGCGGGGTCGGCGACGGCGTTCTTCGGACCCAGGACGGTCCGCTTGAACGATATATCATCCATGTGAACTCAAGTCGACCGTGAGCGGCATAAATAAATTTACGTAAATGTGGTGTACTGTGCGAAAATATGATTAGTTTCGGAAAGGACGACGAGCTAGCTGGAGATTTCGGAGCCGTGCCACATGGGACAGTCCTTTATATCATATATCAGCCTGTTTGGTTGGTTGGTTCGCATCGTTGCTGATTCATTTATGTGAGAGAGAAGTACTGTTAGCTAAACAGTACTGATGTGAGGGGCTGGCCAGCCCCAGCCAGCCTATCTAGACCGTCCTGATAATATCCCCATTCCACGCATAATCTCCTTATTATCTCATGCACTGTGTAATATGTACGGAGTACTGGTGATCTTTTTAACACGGAAAGAAAGAAAAAAAATATGGTTACAGGTTTACAGCAATGGGTAAAGTAATCATGCCGGACACCAGTGTCAGTGTAGCAACTTTTTTATTCACTGACTAGCTAGCTAGCGTTCCACTATTTTTTATTTTTTTTGCAGGTAAAAAAAAACCCAGTGTTCTTGTTTGCTTTGTCTTGGCACCATGCTGCCTTTCATTGCTACTAGTACTAGTAGCTAGGAGTAGTAGGAAATGTGGGGGCATGGATCTCACTCTGGTCGCAATTTGCACCGAGACTTGCGTCATTAACCCTTTGATCTACAATCCACATCGTCTGTGAATGAAACAGATTAATAATAACAACAACACCCAACCGCATTTGGCCCTATAAGACACGGCAAGCATCTCGATTTGTCCTGCTCCACACGGTGCAGTGGATGCATTTCTGTCCATCGCACTATAGCGCGCGTCCTAAATAAATAATTTGTTCAGTAAGAATTTTGGTTTTTGCTGGGACAGTTCGATACGATATATCAAAAGGGTTGAAAATCGAGTTAGTTTTATAAGAAAAAAAGATTCAGCGTCGGAGTTCGAACCCAGACCCTTGGGCTAAGTCGCGCGCGTCATAACCAGCTGAACCATAAATAGCATCGTTGCATGTTCCTCGGAACAATTATACTCGTTTCATTTTAAACGCCGAGATCTATAGGGTAACAGCTCGGCGCCAAGATCTACGGCGCCGAAGCCTTGTCCACGTCGACGCCAGGTCACCGCCACGTCCGATGCCTCGCCAAGACCTCGGCGCCATTGTCCATGGCGCCGAGACGTGTTTCCTCGGCGTCAAAAGCCATGGCGCCGAGGTCAGGATCCATAAACGAAAATGAAACCACCGTGAGTCTATTCGTGAATATTTTTTCAAAAATAGGCTGAAAAATAAAAAATTCGGGCATACATACGCGCAGACTGGGCACAGGGCGTCAAGCCTTCCTCACCTAATCTGCGTAGGAGGAGTGCGCGTGGGCCAGTACGCAGATGCCTGACCTCTTCTACACGGAAGGTGACCGAGCGACGACCTCACCTCAGTCCACGGTCAATTGACCCATCTGCAGTATCCTCTGCATCCACCTGCTATAATAATAACACTCGGGCTCCAGAACTGATATATCCTGCCATTCTCTTCTAGTATTGTCGATGGTTGCCACCATGCATCGCCTAGCAGCTGCCATGCTCGTGTCGTTGCTCTGCTGCTTCTTGTTCATCGCCACGCTGAAAGCACAGCAGCAGCCCCAGCCAGCCGCTAGTGATAACACAGCTAGTCCTCCGAGCTGCATACCCCACGAGAGGGACGCCCTGCTGGCATTCAAGCACGCCGTCACCAGCGACCCTGCAGGCCTCCTCACCTCGTGGCGGCGAGATGGTGGCCACGGCGAGCAGGACTGTTGCCGATGGAGAGGCGTCCGGTGCAGCAACCGGACTGGTCACGTCCATGAGCTTCGACTTCGAAACACCAGAGAAGAAGCAGCAGCTATGGAGGGCAAGATAAGTCCTTCTTTGCTTGCTCTGGATCATCTAGAGCACCTTGACCTCAGCTGGAATGATCTAACAGGGCCAAGTGGTCGTCTTCCCGAGTTCTTGGGCTCTCTAAAGAATCTCTCCTATCTGAACCTCTCTAGCATACCATTCTACGGTGGCCTGCCTCCCCAGTTTGGCAACTTATCAAGGCTGCAGTATCTAGATCTTTCCAATTCCAACTTTAGGGGAGACACAAACTCGACGGATCTCTCATGGTTAACACGCCTTTCTTCTATACAGTATCTTAACCTTGACCTAGTGAATCTCAGCACAGTAGTGGATTGGCATCATGTCATGAACATGCTTCCATCTTTGAGGGTCCTTCATCTTTCCGACTGCTCTCTTGCAAGCGCAAACCAGTCACTGCCACACCTGAATCTTACAAACCTCGAGGAGCTAGATGCTTCCTGGAACTCCTTCGACCATCCAATGGTGACCAGCTGGTTCTGGAACATAACAAGTCTCAGATACCTTTACCTCCACGCCACTAGTATGTACGGTCAATTTCCGGATGCTCTGGGCGACATGACATCCCTTCAAGTCCTTGATCTTTCATATAATTATAATAATGATGAGAAGTATCGCATCATGACCACGGATTTGAAGAATCTATGCAATTTGGAGGTCCTGAACCTTGATTGGGCTCTCTTATATGGCGACATAGCTGAGCTGTTTAGGAATAAACTACCTCGCTGTTCACCCAACAAATTGCAAGAATTGGACCTCAATTCGAACCAATTAACTGGGATGCTACCAAGATGGATAGGGCAATTAACGAGCTTGGTCGTTCTGAATCTTGGTTGGAACAACATCACAGGATCCCTCCCACCATCTATAGGGCAACTTACCGGTTTGCAGACACTTGACCTCTCTTGCAACAACCTAAATGGACATGTTCCATATGAGATTGGTATGCTCAGTAATCTGACCGATCTGGACCTACATAGTAATAAATTGGATGGCGTGATAACGGAGGAACACCTTGTTAGTGCAAGGAGCCTGAAATACATAGACTTGTCATATAATGCCCTGAAGATTGAGATCAACTCGGATTGGCAACCACCATTTAGATTAGATACCGCATACTTTGCATCCTGCCAGATGGGCCCACTCTTTCCTAGTTGGCTTAAGTGGAATGTGAACATCACCTATCTTGATATCTCGAGTGCAGGTATAGATGATAAGCTTCCACAATGGTTCTTCGATGCCTTTTCAAATGTTCGGTTCATGAACATCTCCAACAATTAACTCAACGGAACTTTGCCAACCGATATGGGCTCCATGTCACTTGAAGAGCTCTATCTCAGCTCAAACCAATTAACTGGTCAGATACCCACACTGCCACCAAACATAAGTTTCTTGGACTTGTCCAACAACTTCTTGTCGGGACCTCTGCCGTCCGCTGCTCGATCCACCAATCTAAACCGGCTATCTCTGTTCTCCAACCGACTCACTGGTCATATTCCTGAATCTTTTTGTAAATATCAACACTTATATGTGTTGGACTTATCCAACAATTTTTTAGAGGGAGAACCACCGTTGTGCCTCAAGGGAACGGAATCTATGGGATGTGTAGCCTTAAGTAACAATAGTTTGTCAGGAAAGTTCCCGTCTTTTCTGCAAAACTTGACAACTGTGTTCTTCCTAGATTTGTCTTGGAACAAATTCTCTGGAAGATTGCCAATGTGGATTGGAAGCTTAACATCATTAAGAGTTATACGATTAAGTCACAACAAGTTCTTTGGTAGCATTCCAATGAACATCACAAACCTTCCTTGCCTTCAGTACATGGATCTAAATAACAATAAGATATCAGGCTCTCTGCCGATCTACCTATCAAATCTTAAATTTATGACAAACACATCCATGATGGGTTGTTATTACAGCGCTGAATTATGGAATCCTCATCTTAATAGTGTGTCTACAGTCTTGAAGGGGCAGGAATTGAACTACGGTTCCATCTATAGAGTTTTGCAGACAAGGATGATGAGCATTGATTTATCTTCTAACAATTTAATCGGTGAAATTCCAGAAGAAATAGTTTTCCTTGACGATCTAGTGAATTTGAATCTGTCAAGGAACCACTTGAGCGGAGTTGTTCCAAACAAGATTGGGGAAATGCAGTCGCTTGAATCACTAGACCTCTCGAGGAACATGCTTTCTGGGGAAATACCGGCTAGTCTTTCAAATCTAACGTTCTTAAGCTACATGGACTTGTCATACAACAATCTTACGGGAAGAATTCCATCAGGATCGCAGCTTGATACCCTGTATGCAGAGTATCCATCTATGTACATTGGCAACACCGGTCTCTGTGGGCATCCCCTTCAAAACAATTGCTCAAGTGAGGGTCATGCGCCAAAGCAAGGTGGCCTGGGAAGAACTGAAGGAGGTCATGGGATACAATTCTTTTATCTTGGGCTCGGGTGCGGCTTCGTGGTTGGTACCTGGATGGCATTTGGTGTTCTGATGTTCAAGAGAAGTTGGAGAATCGCTTGCTTTCGACTCTCAGACAAGCTGTGCGACAAAGTGTATGTCCTTGTTGCTGTATGGGCAAGACAAACATGAACTGATCACCATGCATGAAGCAAAGGCAATGGCCGGTGCTTAAAATAAATTTGACCAATGCATGCATGCATGAAACAAAGTGTATCTAGAAGTTGTGACATACTATTGCAGGTTTTCTTTTTGGAATGAAATGTAATATCCACACCCTTTGGCGTAAGAGTTGTAATATCATTACCTTATGATGACATGGCCAAATTAAATAATAATAATTCGAGCTTGTGCTTATGTTGAGCACAGCTTGCCCTGTTTTGGGGTCGGATTCTGCCTCTAATTGCTTACTCGTGTTGTGGTGCCATGTTTCCATATTGGTCATCCACATCAAGAAAGGCTCACGTCTCCTCCATGACCATTGTTTCCATGCTCGTCGTCAACTGTTAATTGCTAAAGTGAGAAAGAGGTGACTACACATATGTTCAGTGCAGAATTAGCACAATTTACAGACACACGTAATATCCACATCCACATTAAATTTCATGGTTGATTGCTCTGATTTTACATTTGGCCGACATCTCTTCAAGATGGAGGAGATGAAGATGGGTCCCACTTCTCTTCCAGATGGACCGCTCCTGTCTGGGCCCACTCTGACTTTGATCCAGCACTTCAAAATTGGTTCCTATGTGGTGTTGCTTAGGTAGATGGATTGCACTGGTTGTTCTAGAAAAAAGATGGATTGCACTGGAACTCAGAAGTTTCTTCGCTGGCAAAACATTGTTTTAGTTCGGAGATTGTATGATTGAGCATCTCTCCTCTCCTTTACTGCCGGTTGCATACTCAAACTACACTATAAGTAACATTCGCTTACAAATATTGAACAGGTAAGGGGAGCAATTTCTAAGAAACTCAAGAGCGCAATATATGAGCACAGTTTCCATGTTCGAGTACACTGCTACAGCAGGAGTTCGACTGCCTACTTGCCTAGTGACGAACATGCAAGGTTTCTTGTATTCTAGACGAACAAAACAAACTGTCACATCGATCGTCTGTACAATCTACTGCAGAACAGTCTATGGTGGTCTCACTGATGAGACCGACGAGACTGAGTTCTCGGAGGCACAGGACCCCACTCTTTTAATCGTCTTAAGTTGTGACCGATCCTGTGCTTCAAGCGCTTGATCATCTCCTTGGTCCACTCCTCCTCCACGATCTGATGATGTACCTGCTCCAACCAGTCGCTGATCTTTTCGAACTGTGAGAGAAGCGTCGGTGTGTCGCTGCTGTGCTTCCACTTGTTCTCCACGTCCAGTGCCTCCTCCACAAAAGCCAGGAACCATCTTTGCATCTGCCCACACAAGTCCTTGGCAAGCTCAGCCGTCCTCTCCTTCGCCGTGCTCTTTGTCTTTGGTGCATTTGGCAAGCACGGAGATTGTGAGGCCAACAACAAATTAAACTACAGCTGCCTACCTTTCTGATTTCCGATGAAATCCTGCCGTCCCTTAGTCGCCTCAACTTCGCTTCCTGATAATAGAGACGACGAAGAAGAAGTGTTTAATGAAAAGGTGCAGAATAATGTACCCTGAACAAGGACACCAATACTTTCTATTGTGATTCTTCAAAAAAAAAAAAACTTTGTATTGTGCACATGAAAAATTGTTTATCCAGCAGCCATGCTACTGAGTAAAATGGAGAGAAATAACCACAACTATGAACCAGAAAATGACTAATAATACACCATTATGTACCGCTATATGTATGTTTGAAATTTCAAACCAGTTGTGTAACAAGTTAAAATCGTTGCCAGGGTGTTTTATACTGGTACAAAGCAAAATTCGGCCCAGCCGATTAATGCGGAATTTCTGAACAAATTCAAATAAATTCAAATTTAAACAATTTCGGCACCACGCTTGGACCGGAGCTTTTCTCCATGTATGTAATTTAGTCATAGATGGCACCAAAGTTTTAAATCTCCGGCTACCGTATACAGTGTCTAGGCAGCGCAAATGCTAGGATAAACCACTTTTAGCGCTATGAGATTTTTGCCGCTTGACTGGCGGCCCGGCGGGGTCGACGAGACCGAGGGCGGCGACGGTCCTCTTGACGGTGGTGGTTTCCTCGTTGACGTTGGCGGCGTTGGGTGCTGAGGTGGGCTGTGGCCTGTGCGGTGGCGCGCTTCGTCGGTGGACGGTGCGGCGGAAGCAGTGGCAGTCGAGCGCGATTGAGCGAGGCGGTGCCGGTGGTGGTGGAGGTGGGACGGCGAGCGGGCGACGGCTGCTGGTCGATCTGCTTTATAAAATGAAGCAGGAGGGTCAGGGTGTCCTGAGATGAGAGCGCCGCAGCGGGCCGCGGCGGTTGCATTCAGGTGGTGTTTGTTACGCCCCTTCATTTCCTGTATATAATGTAATGTCAAGATCGAATAATTTAACATGAAGTAGTTATGGAAACTCAAACGGCTAGAGGTGAAAATCTAGACATTTTACTACAATCTGTATGTACGTACGTAACTCTCCTGCGTGTTTGAAAAAAACAAAAACAAAACTTCAGGATATCTATATCATAATCTGCACAAATAAAGAATATGAAAGAGCTTAATCTACTGGATCATTCCCAGGACCTCTGTTCAATGTCAAAAACTGCATTGGACCATCCAACATTCACTGGCACGGAAGCTGCACCCAGCTCAGGATCAGCAATCATCAGTGTCCTCTCTTCGTCTGATGAATTCAATAACCATTAATATGGCGACAAATCCAACCGGTGAAGGACACCATACGGCCACGGCAGTGTGCAATTCCATTTCATTTAGCTGATAGAAAAAATTCTAAAAGAAAACAAAGAAAGTACATTAGCCCAAAAACAACCAAAGGAGAGTTAACTTCTAAACTTTTTACCTAATGATGATCATGAATCAGCTACAGATTACAAATATAAACTACTACCATATTAAATGCTTCACTAGTCAAAATATGTTCTATAGAACTTTCCTTGAAACGCTAGTATGGAATGCCAATTATGAGGACATAGTAGTAGGGTCCTCACAAATATCAACGTTTAATTTCAGTGCTCAGGCAATCAAAAAAAATTCCCGTGCTCAGATTTTACACTTCGCCGACATTTATATATGGCTCAACGTTTTCATCTTACAGTCCAATTAGAATGCAACTGTCAGTCTACCAGATGGCTTGATGATGGAACACTTGAAATTCGGTTGGTTCTTGTGTGGTGTTGCCTTCAGTGGATGTCATTCAGGACCCGGGAGTTTCTTTGCTGTTGGTTTGTTAAAAAATGTTACATCAGTTGCATACTCAAAGTAAACTCAGCAACATTCACGTATGCACATTGAGCAATCAAGCAGAACAAGGAGAAGGGTGAATTTCTCAGAAATTGAAGAACCCAAGAAATGGGCGTGCTGTTTTCCTGGAGCTGTATCACTAGTTTACAGAAAAGACATCTCTGTTTTTTGTGTTGTACTGCACACCCATCCAATGGACTGAGTACCAAAGGAAACCAGTGCCTAGTGAAAACTGAAAAACATGACCAGGAGATACTACTCCAGACACATTTGACAAGATGACGTTTGCTTTACCGTTGCATAAAGAGAAAAAGTTATAGGCAACAGCATGATTGTCTTTACCGTTGCATATGCCTTTTGCTTTGAAAGGGCATAATCATCTCAATCTGCGCATAGTCACAGCTCTCAGTACGACGGCTGACATGGACATAACAAACTCACAACAAAATGCAAACTGAACCAAGAAATGGTGATAGCCTCGCTCTCTTCATAATCATACCTGACAAACCACACATAAGGCAGTCCATCATGATAATACGATAATTTATTCACATGACGAAACAAGTCATAAATTAGTCACCCCAAATGAAAACAAAGAACTGCACCAACAGGCTACATGATTGTGTAACCTTTAAATCTTAACAATTTGAAGAACCAACGTGAACAGAAACTGTGAGCAGCAAGCTTCAGAGCATGAAGCATCCCCTCAACTCCTGGAAGAAACCGAGACAGAGCTCTCGAATGCAGACCCCATGTGGCTAATGACATACCCATAGATCTTGCGCTTCAAGCACTCGATCTTCTCCTTGGTCCTCTCCTACTCTGCAATCTTCCCTACTTGGTCCAACCAGTCGCTGATCTTCTTGAACTGTGAGAGGACCATCGTTATGTGGCTGCTGTGCTTTCCCTTGCTAGCGACGTTCTGATCTTCGAACAGGTGGAAGCCCACATCCAGTGCCTCGTCCACAAAAGTCAGGAACCACGTATGCATCTCACGCCACAAGGACTTGGCAAGCTCAGCTGTCTCACTCATGCTCTCGGTGTTACTCCATGTGCACCTCAGTGGAGAGCTTGGTGCAACCTTAGACTGCACTTTTGCTGAAGCTCCATGTGTTGGCTTCTTCGACAGGCTTGTTCTTGGTGGTTCCACTGAAGATGCATTTGGCTTGTTGGTGCTCCTCGTCCGAGAGAAGGATCCAGTGGCACCGTTCAGCAGCTTGAGGACCTCAAGATCAGTGGCTAATGCAGCACCAACCCAATGCTTAGTTGATTTCTCGAAGAATTCCTCTTCAGCCCCATTGGTCACCATAGACTCAGAGATGGTCTTCCATTTGAGAGTATCCTCGTAGACAACCAGGAAAAGATCGACTGTTGGAAATGGATTGGAGACCTTTGACGAAGTGCAGATTTCAGAGAACTTGCTGTAGGCAGAAATAAACAAGATATTATCACACCACTTTTCTGCTGAACAATAGGCAGAAATAAACAAGATATTATCGCACCACTTTTCTGCTAAACAAATGCACTGGTTATGTTTTTAGAAAGGGAAAATATATGTGTCCAAATACCTTATATTCCTGATTACAGATTCAGAGACCAATGCCTCTTGCAGGGCGTTAGCTGCAGAAGTTGCTGCTAAATCTCTCCTTTCAAAAGCTTCCTGAAATTCAGTAGAAATTATATTAGAAACTCAAGTCAAGTCAGGAACACTAAATGGAGACTGAGCCAATAAAATAGAGTTGCTTACCTTTCCAATTTTTGAGAGTTTATCAGGAAATGCATCCAATGGAATGCTGCCGTCAGTCCATTTAGGATCGTGAAGTATAATTTTTGGAGCTGTGGTTTTTGCCTTTACCGAGGTAGATTCTATCTTCTTACGAGGCTTTGGCCTCTCATCAACAGATGAATCGTCATTACTGGATTGTTCCGTTGTAGCATCACTTAGTCGCCTCGACATTGCTTCCTGATGATAGAGACAAAGAAGAAATGTTTACTGCACAGGCACAAAACATTCTACTATACACTACAAGGACACGGCTTTCTGTTGTACGCAGGCAAAATGGGTTTATCCAACCATGCTACCTAATGATATGCAGAAAAAAAAATCAGACTCTGAACCTGAAAATGACCAATACACCATTCTATATATATATATGTAGCTATATGTTTGAAATTCCAAACTAACTGTAACAGTTATGATCGTCGCACCGTGTGCTTGGAATTTTCTTTCAATTAATTTGTAGTCAGAGCACCAATTTTGCAAATTAAGCAAACATTGCGACAGAACTGTTCACAGTACATATCTATTTGAAAATGGTTATTACTGAAAGGATCATAGTTAACCATGGTTATGATTTTCTGAGCCAACAATTAAGGTTATACAGTCACTTCATACTTCAGTTTTTTTCCCAACAATGTTTCTTTGTCTACTATCCTATCCATATCAACACCATCTAGCTATGTCAGATCTTAATTTGCATAACCAAATCTGACCAAGGCTATGATCCAATGAATCAAGTATGTGTTAGGTGATCTCCACCCAGCCAATTGGGACCTTGGATCCGCGCCCTGATCAGGGGCGCCCAACCGTTCCATGGTTGGAGGACCTACCTGGACTCTTCCGCCGCACGTTATCACCGCCATCGCGTGGGTTGTCTCTTGCCGTCACGCGGGAAGGAGCTCCGCCGCCGCCTCGTCGGTGCGCGGGGAGAAGCCGAGCCGCGCCCACCGCCTTGCGCGCAAGCCCGGCCGAGGGCACCGTCATAGGACCGCTTGATGGCGGCGCGCTCACCCACTGGGGAGCACGCGCTCCGGCGATGGGACCTGTGGTGGCGCCGGTCAGATCTATGGTTTCGGGAGCTTCTCACCGCAACGCGTGTGGGGATCAGGGCACCGTCGCCCAGACCGCTCGACGGCGGCGTGCTCACCTGCTGGGGAGCGCGGGCGCCGGCGAGGGGGCCGGCGACGGCGCCATCACCTCTCTTCGCTCTTGCTCTTTCACTCGACCGCTGCTACGCTTTGAGACGAAAGGGAGGGAGTCGAATGAGCCTAGGGTTCGGGGACGGACGCTGCGCACTGGTTTTGATCCACCGAGGAGCGCGCTCGACCGTCGATCCGCGATGAATGGCCGAGAGCGAACGGGCCAACATTCGGCCCAGGCGGGCGCGCACGGCGGGTGGCATTGCCGGCCTAGGCCCAGGTTGCGGCCTGGGAAGGCACAGCGCGCGCGAAAGCAAAGCAAGCTAGGCCGTTTTGATGCTTGGGCCAAATGAACGGTGTTCTACGAGTTTAAGTTTTATTCTTTTTTCAGAAGCAATTTTTTATGATATTTGTTTAGTTTAAAATCTCTGTCAAAATTTGAAGCAACAGGATATTTTTTGAGAGAATAGTTGAGAAAAGTTCAATGCTTCTGAAAAATAGATAATGAATTTTTCCATGTTTTCGCTGCAATGTTAAAGTTTATCATCTTCTAATTAAATTCGAACCAACGGGAGAATTTATTTTGAAGAGTAGTCATTTTTAGTCAATAAATTATAATATTGTTATTTTTCTGACCAACATTGATAATAACATTATTATAATGTTTATTCATAAGTTTTTCATGCATTAATTCTATTTCTGCTCAACGGTGATGTAGAATTAGTGTATAAGGATGTTGTATGCTTTAATTTTAGCCAACGTTAAATTAAAGCATGCAATTATGATGTCATAATTTTCTCACTATCTCTGACGGTGTTTTTCAGGACTCAACCAATGGCATTCATCTCGCACATACCACCTCTTGAAGGGGGCAACTATAGAGTATGGCGAGAGAAGTATGAACTAGCACTTGCGCTGTCTGAAAATGACATAGCGCTTAACTCCCCGTGTCCTACTGAGCCAGTGGACCCAGTGAGGAAAAAAAATGAGTCTGATGCTGATTTCGCTGCTCGGCAGCGAGATCACGAAGAAGTGTGCATGAACTGTAATATTCACACCCTTTGGCGTAAGAGTTGTAACATCATTGCCTTATGATGACATGGCCAAATTAAATAATAATAATAATTCGAGCTTGTGCTTATGTTGAGCACAGCTTGCCCTGTTTTGGGGTCGGATTCTGCCTCTATTTGCTTACTCTGTTGTGGTGCCATGTTTTCATGTTCGTCATCCACATCAAGAAAGGCTCACATCTCGTCCATGGCCATTGTTTCCATGCTTGTCGTTAACTGTTAATTGCTGAGGTGAGAAAGAGGTGACTAATTTATGTTCATTGCAGAATTAGACAACTTACAGACACACATAATATCCATATCCACATTAAATTTCATGGTTAATTGCTCTGATTTTTACATTTAGCCTACGACATCTCTTCCAGATGGAGGAGATGCAGATGGGTCCCACTTCTCTTCCAGGGGGACCGCTCCCATGTGGGCCCACTCTGACTTTGAACCAGCTGTTCAAAATCGGTTCCTGTGTGGTGTTGCTTAGGTAGTCGGATTGCACTGGTTGATCTAAAAAAAGATGGACTGCACTGGCGTTCAGATTTCAGAAGTTTCTTTGCTGGCAAAACATTGTTTTATTCTCCTGTCGTGTCCTGCCTCTTTCTTAAAAAAAGAAACAGTTGCACACCAAAAAATCAGGCCCGCACCAGTCCTAAATTTTAGGTTGGGTCAAAAAAAAAAACAATGCCCCCCCCCCAACGTGCCGACTTTGGATCAGGTTGGATTTTCCTTTTGGCAGGTCGGATTGAGTTTGTCGAGGAGAAAAGCTATATGACAACCGAATGTTTTACCAAACTTTGACACACAATTTTTTTTTCTGGCTGTTGGAGCGTGCGCTGCATGCCCGACACCTCCCCCACCCCCTTCTCTTTCCCCGCGCCTGCGCCTGACGCTCGCGCCCACAGAGAGGTGGGACTTGGGCCGGGCCAGCGGCCTGGCCCGGCCCTCTCATGCTTCGTGCCGCTTCGGGTCGTGCCCTCTAGGCATGGGAGGCACGTCGGGCCGTGCCGGTATGGCACGGTGAATCTTTTCTTCGGTCAAAGCACGGCCCGTGGCATGCCGGCACGCTTTCGTGTCGTGCCGGCCTAAGCACGGCCCTCAAAAAAATTTCTGCTAGTTTTCTTTTTCCACTCGTGATATGAAATATATATATCTTGTGTGTACTATTTTAATGGAAGTTCTAATGATTTTCATAATCTAGATGAGAGATAGTATATTAAATGCTAGAAAATTGCATGTAGAGTTGTAGAAGTGTCGACATGCCATTTTCGCGCCGTGCCAGTCCAAGCACGGCCTAAAATGCGGACCGGGCCATGTAGCCCGCCATGCCGACATCTTGGGCACGGCACGACCCTCGTGTTCGTGTCGTGCCGGCATGGCCCAAAATATTTCGTGCGTGCCGTGCTTCGGTTCGTGCCAAAATACTGTACCATGACCCGCCCTCAAATGGCACGGCCTATGTCCCAGCTCTAGCCCCATCCCCTTCTTCCCCAACTCCGATGACCGACAGCTGCCCCACCATTTCTTCCCCAACTCCGGTGGGCTTAGAGCATCTCCAACAGTATCTAAAAATACTCCTAAAAATAGGTTTTCCAACCTTTGCAAAATATATTGGGAGACATAAAAAAGCTACAAGTCCGACAGTTTCCAAAATCTCACGCCTAAAAGACATAAGGTAATTTTACATCAGGAACCTTGAACTATTTCTAAATTACACTAACCACCTTTATACTTTATTTCTCTCTTGAACATTTGTATCAGGAACTCTGTCCTACTTTTTTTCTTCCCCACGTCCTTCCACCTCCAGATGATATGCTCGCGTAACTTTACGCACATGGGGGTGGATTTTTCCAGGTGCCAAAAAACTGGGAGGTGGGTTTGAGAGTTGTTGGAGATGAGTTTTTTTAGATCTTGCCAAAATTCCTGGATTGGGAGACTGTTTTAGGTACTCTTGGAGATGCTCTTACAAGAGAGGGGTTTGAGGGGTGGTAGGCAGGCCAGGCGGTGGAGACGGCGGCCGGGTGGTTCGGGGCCTTGGCGGCGGCGTGGAGTCGGCGGGCCAGGTCAGGGCGAGGGAGTTGCGGCTGTTAGCCGGAGTTGGAGAAGAAAGCAGGGGCGAGAGAGGGGGGGGGAGGGAAAGAGGCCGCGGCCGCAGAGCTCTGGCGAGACCCTACCGCGCCGCGGCGGAAGCCGTAGGCGGCGGCAGGGGGGGTGGCGGAGGAGGACGAAAAACAGTGCCAACAAAAATCGGGTGTTGGGGCGCTGGTAAACGCGCGAGTGCCACATAGACAGGTTGTCGTGTGACCAGAGATCATGATCTGGTTTAGCATGAGGAGTGCCGGTTTGCTGAACTTTACGTCAAAATTAACATAACCTTCCACTGTTCCACATGCTCCATCACCTTTTCTACGCACCAAATGGAAGCTTTTGTGATGAGGTGACAGGCAATATAATCTTTTGACCACCACACTCACACGACTGATCAGTGACCACCGCACTCCAACGTGACGATGACCGAAATGCGGACCGGGCCATGTAGCCCTCCGTGCCGAGATCCTAGACACGGCACAGCCCTTGTGTTCATGTCGTGCCAGCATGGCCCAAAATATTTTGTGCGTGCTGTGTTTCGGATCGTGCCAAAAGACTGTGCCATAACCCGCCCTCAAATGGCACGGCCCAAGTCCCAGCTCTACCCCACCCCCTTCTTCCCCAACTACGGCGACTGACACCCGTCCCACACCTTCTTCCCCAACTCTGATGGGCTTACAAGAGAGGGGTTTGGGGGGAGGTAGGCAGGCCAGGTGGTCGGGACAGCGGCCGGCGGTTCGGGGCCCTGGCGGTTGTGGAGGCGGCCGGGCCAGGTCGGGGCGAGGGAGTTGCGGCTGTTCGCCCGAGTTGGAGAAGAAAGTAGGGGCGGGAGAGGGGGGGCAGGTGGAGGCCGCAGCCGCGGAGCTCCGTGAGACTATACTGCACCACGGCGGGACAAAGGAGGAGGAAGAAAAACAGTGCCAAAAAAATCTGTTGCTGGGGCGCTGGCAAACACGCGAGTGCCGCATAGACAGGTCCTTGTCGAGTGGGGTGACCAGAGATCATGATCTGGTCTAGCACGAGGAGTGCCGGTTTGATGAACTTTACGTCAAAATTAACATAACCTTCCACTGTTCCACTTGCTCCGACACGTTTTCTACGCACCAAATGGAAGCTTTTGTGATGAGGTGACAGGCAATATAATCTTTTGACCACCACACTCCAACATGACGACGACCTGGCACGGTCCACCCTGCATCTACTATAAACAGTCTAACACGCTACAACTGATCCAGCCATTGTAGCTATATACCATTGACGCTGGAGCAGTCGGCCGACGGAACTGAGGCATACAAACGCGCAGACTGGGCACAGGGCGTCAAGCCTTCTTCACGTAATCTGCGTATGAGGAGTGCGCGTGGGCCAGTACGCAGATGCCTGACCTGTTCTACACGGAAGGTGACCGAGCGACGACCTCAGTCCATGGTCATATGCAGTATCCTCTGCATCCACCTACTATAATAATAACACTCGGGCTCCAGAACTGATATATCCTGCTATTCTCTTCTAGTATTGTCGATGGTTGCCACCATGCATCGCGCGCCTAGCTGCCATGCTCGTGTCGTTGCTCTGCTGCTTCTTGTTCATCGCCACGCTGAAAGCACAGCAGCAGCCCCAGCCAGCCGCTAGTGATAACACAGCTAGTCCTCCGAGCTGCATACCCCACGAGAGGGACGCCCTGCTGGCATTCAAGCACGCCGTCACCAGTGACCCTGCAGGCCTCCTCACCTCGTGGCGGCGAGATGGTGGCCACGGCGATCAGGACTGTTGCCGATGGAGAGGCGTCCGGTGCCGCAACCGGACTGGTCACGTCCATGAGCTTCGACTTCCAAACGCAGCTATGAAGGGCAAGATAAGTCCTTCTTTGCTTGCTCTGGATCATCTAGAGCACCTTGACCTCAGCTGGAATGATCTAACAGGGCCAAGTGGTCGTCTTCCCGAGTTCTTGGGCTCTCTCAAGAATCTCAAGTATCTTGACCTCTCTAGCATACCGTTCTATGGTGGCTTGCCTCCCCAGTTTGGCAACTTGTCAAGGCTGCAGTATCTAGATCTTTCCAATTCCAACTTTAGGGGAGACACAAACTCGACAGATCTCTCATGGTTAACACGCCTTTCTTCTATACAGTATCTTAACCTTGACCAAGTGAAGCTCAGCATAGTAGTGGATTGGCATCATGTCATGAACATGCTTCCATCTTTGAGGGTCCTTCATCTTTCCGACTGCTCTCTTGCAAGCGCAAACCAGTCCCTGCCACACCTGAACCTTACAAACCTCGAGGAGCTAGACGCCTCCGGGAACTCCTTCGACCATCCAATGGTGACCAGCTAGTTCTGGAACATAACAAGTCTCAGATACCTTTACCTCAACGGCACTAGTATGTATGGTCAATTTCCGGATGCTCTGGGCGACATGACATCCCTTCATGTCCTTGATCTTTCAGATAATTATAATAATAATGATGAGAAGTATCGCATGATGACCACGGATATGAAGAATCTATGCAATTTGGAGGTGTTGTACATTTCTTCATCTCTCTTACATGGAGATGTAACTGAGCTGTTCAGAAACCTGCCTCTCTGCACACCTAACAAATTACAAGAGCTTGACCTCAGTTGGAACCAATTAACTGGGATGCTACCAACAGTGATAGGGCAGTTAACAAGCTTGGTCGTTCTGGATCTAGGTTGGAACAACATCACCGGATCTCTCCCAACATCTGTAGGGCAACTTACCGGTTTGCAGACACTTGACCTCTCTTGCAACAACCTAAATGGACATGTTCCATATGAGATTGGTATGCTCAGTAATCTGACCCATCTGGACCTAAATAGTAATAAATTGGATGGCGTGATAATGGAGGAACACCTTGTTAGTGCAAGGAGCCTGAAATACATAGACTTGACTTATAATGCCCTGAAGATTGAGATCAGCTCGGATTGGCAACCACCATCTAAATTAGATCTTGTAAACTTTGCATCCTGCCAGATGGGCCCACTGTTTCCTAGGTGGCTTCAGTGGAATGTGAACATCACCTATCTTGATATCTCGAGTGCAGGTATAGCTGATAAGCTTCCACAATGGTTCTTCGATGCCTTTTCAACTGTTCGGTTCATGAACATCTCCAACAATCAACTCAACGGAACATTGCCGACTGATATGGGCTCCATGTCACTTGAAGAGCTCTATCTCAGCTCAAACCAATTAACTGGTCAGATACCCACACTGCCGCCAAACATAAGAATCTTGGACTTGTCCAACAACTTCTTGTCGGGACCTCTGCCCTCCGCTGTTGGATCCACCTATCTAAACCAGCTATATCTGTTCTCCAACCGACTCACTGGTCATATTCCTGAATCTTTTTGTAAATATCAGCAATTATTTGTGTTGGACTTATCCAACAATTTTTTGGAGGGAGAACTTCCATCATGTCTCAGGGTAATGGAAGAAATACAATTTATAGCCTTAAGTAACAATAGTTTGTCAGGAGAGTTCCCATCTTTTTTGCAAAACTTTACAAATTTGCTCCTCTTAGATTTGTCTAGGAACAGATTGTATGGCGGATTGCCAATGTGGATTGAAAGCTTAACATCATTAATGGTTATACGATTAATTCACAACAAGTTCTTTGGTAGCATTCCAATGAACATCACAAACCTTTCTTGCCTTCAGTACATGGATCTAAATAACAATAAGATATCAGGCTCTCTGCCGATCTACCTATCAAATCTTAAATTTATGACAAAGACACCCATGGTGGGTTGTAATTACGGCGCTGATTTCTGGGATTTGTATCTTAATAGTGTGTCTACAGTCTTGAAGGGGCAGGAATTGAACTACGGTTCCATCTATAGAGTTTGGCAGACAAGGATGATGAGCATTGATTTATCTTCTAACAATTTAATCGGTGAAATTCCAGAAGAAATAGTTTTCCTTGACGATCTAGTGAATTTGAATCTGTCAAGGAACCACTTGAGCGGAGTTGTTCCAAACAAGATTGGGGAAATGCAGTCGCTTGAATCACTAGACCTCTCGAGGAACATGCTTTCTGGGGAAATACCGGCTAGTCTTTCAAATCTAACGTTCTTAAGCTACTTGGACTTGTCATACAACAATCTTACGGGAAGAATTCCATCAGGATCGCAGCTTGATACCCTGTATGCAGAGTATCCATCTATGTACATTGGCAACACCGGTCTATGTGGGCATCCCCTTCAAAACAATTGCTCAAGTGAGGGTCATGCGCCAAAGCAAGGTGGCCTAGGAAGAACTGAAGAAGGTCATGGGATACAATTCTTTTATCTTGGGCTCGGGTGCGGTTTCGTGGTTGGTACCTGGATGGCATTTGGTGTTATGATGTTCAAGAGAAGCTGGAGAATCGCTTGCTTTCGACTCTCAGACAAGCTGTGCGACAAAGTGTATGTCCTTGTTGCTGTATGGGCAAGACAAACAGGAACTGATCACCATGCATGAAGCAAAGACAATGGCCGGTGCTTAAAATAAATTTGGCCAATGCATGCATGCATGAAACAAAGTGTATCTAGAAGTTGTGACATAATATTGCTGATTTTCTTTTTTGAATGAAATGTAATATCCACACCCGTTGGCGTAAGAGTTGTAATATCATTACCTTATGATGACATGGCCAAATTAAATAATAATAATTCGAGCTTGTGCTTATGTTGAGCACAGCTTGCCCTGTTTTGGGGTCGGATTCTGCCTCTAATTGCTTACTCGTGTTGTGGTGCCATGTTTCCATGTTGGTCATCCACATCAAGCAAGGCTCACGTCTCCTCCATGACCATTGTTTCCATGCTCGTCGTCAACTGTTATGTGCTAAAGTGGGAAAGAGGTGACTACACATATGTTCATTGCAGAATTAGCACAATTTACAGACACATGTAATATCCACATCCACATCCACATTAAATTTCATTGTTGATTGCTCTGATTTTACATTTGGCCGACATCTCTTCAAGATGGAGGAGATGAAGATGGGTCCCACTTCTCTTCCAGATGGACCGCTCCTGTCTGGGCCCACTCTGACTTTGATCCAGCACTTCAAAATTGGTTCCTATGTGGTGTTGCTTAAGTAGATGGATTGCACTGGAACTCAGAAGTTTCTTCGCTGGCAAAACATTGTTTTAGTTCGGAGATTGTATGATTGAGCATCTCTCCACTCCTGTACTGCAGGTTGCATACTCAAACTACACTATAAGTAACATTCGCTTACAAATATTGAACAGGTAAGGGGAGCAATTTCTAAGAAATTGAAGAGCGCAATATATGAGCAGTTTGCATGGTGGAGTACACTGCTACAGCAGGAGTTCCACTGCCTACTTGCCTAATGATGAACCTGCGAGCAGGACTGTTGCCGATGGAGAGGCGTCCGGTGCAGCAACCTCGACTTCGAAACACCGGAGAAGCAGAAGCAGCTATGGAGGGCAAGATAAGTCCTTCTTTGCTTGCTCTGGATCATCTAGTGCACCTTGACCTCAGCTGGAATGATCTAACAGGGCCAAGTGATCGTCTTCCCGAGTTCTTCGGCTCTCTAAAGAATCTCACCTATCTGAACCTCTCTGGCATACCATTCTACGGTGGTGTGCCTCCCCAGCTTGGAAACCTATCAAAGCTGCAGTATCTAGATGTTGATCTTTCATCTATTACAGAAACGTACTCGTTGGTGGGAGTACCGTACTCGACGGATCTCTCATGGTTAACACGCCTTCCTTCCATACAATATCTTAACCTCAATGGAGTCGGAGCCAGGATTTCATAGCTGGGTATTCCACGTACATAAAATTTTCGATCTAAATGTGCAATAGTAATAAGCAAAGTACATGGTCTAAACATAGTGGCATAGGTTCTTCAAATTTCTAAACATTTCATCTCTACGCACATGAGAAATGTACATAGTGAGCCGATATGAGTTTTGACAATTCATCTGACACTGTTGTGCTAGTGTGCTCACCTTGCTTCAACAACCTTCAAGGCTCAAGGCCTCAAGCAGCAAGCCGGAGCCGAACCGTGGCCGTCGCGGGCTGCCGGAGCGCCGGGCTCGCCGCCGCCCGCCGGAGCTGGGACGCTAGGGCTGGGCGCAGCCGCACCCACACCCGCGCAGGTCGCGTTCGGCCGCTCGTGAAGCGCCGCATGGCCAAGGGAAGGGGCAATGGCCGAGGGGGAGGGGGCTTGCGGCGTGCCGCCGTGCGCCCGTGCCCGCGAGGCTCGCCGTCGCCGATGCCCGATGGGATCCCTTCCTTCCGTCACTGCTCTCTGGCTATCTGCGCCGTTCCTCGCTGCCTCCAGACGAGATTGGTGCGATGCGAGCGGCAGCCAGGAAATGGCTCGCTCTTTTTTTACTTTGGTGGGCTGATAATCGGTGCTTTCTGTTGGGCTTTGGGCTAGATTTGCAAGATCTAGCAACTATACAAGTTATACCATTATACGTATACATATATGTATTTGTGTTTGTTTCAAAAATCTTGGGTATTCCATGGCATACAGGGGAATACCCCTGGCGCCGCCCCTGATGGAGTAGACCTCAGCACAGTAGTGGATTGGCCTCATGACATGAACATGCTTCCTTCTTTGAGGGTCCATCTTTCCACATGCTCTCTTGCGAACGCAAACCAGTCACTGCCACACTTAAACCTTACAAACCTCGAGGAGCTAGATGCCTCTTGGAACTCCTTCAACCATCCAATGGTGTCCTGCTGGTTCTGGAACATAACAAGCCTCAAACACCTCAACCTCGACTCCACCGGCATGTTCGGTCAATTTTCAGATGCACTGGGCGACATGACATCCCTTCAAGTCCTTGATCTTTCAGGTAATTATTACTATGATGGCGATGCGAAGAACATGCGCGTCATGACCGCAGGTATGAGGAACCTATGCAATTTGGAGGTGCTGTACATTTCTTTGCCTCACTTACACGGAGATGCAATTGAGCTGTTCAGGAACCTACCTCGCTGCTCACCTAACAAATTACAAGAGCTTGACCTCAGTCAGAACCAATTAACTGGGATGCTACCAAGATGGATAGCGCAGTTAACAAGCTTGGTCGTTCTGAATCTAGGTTGGAACAACATCACTGGATCTCTCCCAACATCTCTAGGTCAATTTGCTGGTTTGCAGACCCTTGATCTCTCTCACAACAACCTGAACGGGAATGTCCCATATGAGATTGGTATGCTCAGTAATCTGACGCATCTGGACCTAAATAGTAATAAATTGGATGGCGTCATAATGGAGGAACACCTTGTTAGTGCAAGGAGCCTGAAATACATAGACTTGTCTTATAATGCCCTGGAGATTGAAATCAGCTCAGACTGGCAACTACCATTTAGATTAGATACCGCATACTTTGCATCCTGCCAGATGGGCCCACTCTTTCCTAGTTGGCTTAAGTGGGATGTCAACATTATCAATCTCGATATCTCGAGTGCAGGTATAGCTGATAGGCTTCTACAATGGTTCTCCGATGCCTTTTTAAATGTCGAATTCATGAACATCTCAAACAATCAACTCAATGGAACATTGCCGACTGATATGGGCTCCACGTCACTTCTAGACCTGTATCTCAATTCGAACCAATTAACTGGTCAGATACCCACACTGCCACCAAACATAAGTAACCTGTACTTGTCCAACAACTTCTTGTCGGGTCCTCTGCCCTCTGCTACTAGATCCGCCAATCTAAATCAACTATCTCTGTTCTCCAACTAAATCACTGGTCATATTCCTGAATCTTTTTGTAAATTTCAAGCATTGTTTGTTTTGGGCTTATCCAACAATTTTTTGGAGGGAAAACTTCCGTCATGCCTCGGAGTAATGGAAAGAATAGGATTTATGGTCTTAAGTAACAACAGTTTGTCTAGAGAATTCCCATCTTTTGTGCAAAACTTTACAAATATGTTTGTCTTCGATTTGTCTAGGAACAAATTCTTTGGAGAATTGACAATGTGGATTGGAAAATTAACATCGTTAATAATTCTATGCTTAAGTCACAACAAATTCTGTGGAAACGTTCCTATGAACATCACAAATCTTGCTTGCCTTCAGTACATGGATCTCAACAACAATAAGATATCAGGCTCTTTGCCGATCTACCTTTCAAATCTGAATCTGAAAAAACTTCCATGACAGATGGGTGTTATCCTATAATTATGTATGATCCCCCTTTAATATTGAATGACCCTTTAGACCTTAGTAGTTTCTCTACGGTCTTGAAGGGGCAGGAATTGAACTACAGTTCCATCGATGGAGTTCTAAACACAAGTATGATGAGCATTGATTTATCTTCTAACAATTTAACCGGCGAAATTCCAAAAGAAATAGTTTTCCTTGATGGTTTAGTGAATTTAAATCTGTCAAGGAACCACTTGAGCGGAGTTGTTCCAAGCAAGATTGGGGAAATGCAATCGCTTGAATCACTGGACCTCTCGAGGAACAAGCTATCAGGGGAAATACCCGTCAGTCGGTCAAATCTAACATTCTTAAGTTACTTGGACTTATCGTACAACTGTCTTACCCGAAGGATTCCATCGGGGCCGCAGCTTGATACCCTTTATGCAGAGTATCCGACTATGTACATTGGCAACACCGGTCTCTGCGGGCATCCTCTTCAAAACAATTGCTCAAGTGAGCGTCATGCGCCAAAGCAAGGTGGCCTGGGAAGAACTGAAGAAGGTCATGGGATACAATTC
Organism: Miscanthus lutarioriparius; assembly: GCA_904845875.1. NCBI lineage: Eukaryota > Viridiplantae > Streptophyta > Magnoliopsida > Poales > Poaceae > Miscanthus > Miscanthus lutarioriparius. Next base: position 125,624,471 of record CAJGYO010000010.1, read on the forward strand.
TTTTATCTTGGGCTCGGGTGCGGCTTCGTGGTTGGTACATGGATGGCATTTGATGTTCTGTTGTTCAAGAGAAGCTGGAGAATTACTTGCTTTCGACTCAGACAAGCTGTACGACAAAGTTTATGTCCTTGTTGCTTTATGGGCAAGATCAAGAGAAACTGGAACTGATCGCCATGCATGAAGCAAGGGCGATGGTCTGTGCTTCAACTGAATTTGGCCAATGCATGCATGCATGAAACAAAGTGTATGTAGAAGTTGTTACATAATATCGCTGGTTTTCTTTTTGGAATGAAATGTAATATCCACACCCTTTGGCGTAAGAGTTGTAATATCATTACCTTATGATGAGATGGCCAAATTAAATAATAATAATAATTCGAGCTTGTGCTTATGTTGAGCACAGCTTGCCCTGTTTTGGGGTCGGATTCTGCCTCTATTTGCTTTCTCTGTTGTGGTGCCATGTTTTCATGTTCGTCATCCACCTCAAGAAAGGCTCACATCTCGTCCATGACCATTGTTTCCATGCTTGTCGTCAACTGTTAATTGCTGAGGTGAGAAAGAGGTGACTAATTTAAGTTCATTGCAGAATTAGAACAACTTACAGACACACATAATATCCATATCCACATTAAATTTCATGGTTAATTGCTCTGATTTTTACATTTAGCCGACGACATCTCTTCCAGATGGAGGAGATGCAGATGGGTCCCACTTCTCTTCCAGGTGGACCGCTCCCATGTGGGCCCACTCTGACTTTGATCCAGCAGTTCAAAATCGGTTCCTGTGTGGTGTTGCTTAGGTAGTCGGATTGCACTGGCTGATCTAAAAAAAGATGGACTGCACTGGCGTTCAGATTTCAGAAGTTTCTTTGCTGGCAAAACATTGTTTTACTCTCCGGTCGTGTACTGCCTGTTTCTTAAAAAAAGAAACAGTTGCACACCAAAAAAAATCAGGCCCGCACCAGTCCTAAATTTTAGGTTGGGTCAAAAAAAAATGGCCCCTCCCAACGTGCCGACTTTGGATCGGGTTGGATTTTCCTTTTGGCAGGTCGGATTCAGTTTGTCGAGGAGAAAAGCTATATCACAACCGAATGTTTTACCAAACTTTGACACACAATTTTTTTCTGGCTGTTGGAGCGTGCGCCGCGTGCTCGACACCTCCCCCACCCCCTTCTCTTTCCCCAACTCTGGCGACCGACGCCTACGCCTGACGCTCGCCCCACTGAGAGGTGGGACTTGGGCCGGGCCAGCGGCCTGGCCTGGCCCTCTCATGCTTCGTGCCGCTTCGGGTCGTGCCCTCTAGGCACGGGAGGCACGTCGGGCCGTGCCGGTATGGCACGGTGAATCTTTTCTTCGGTCAAAGCACGGCCCGTGGCATGCCGGCACGCTTTCGTGTCGTGCCGGCCTAAGCACGGCCCTCAAAAAATTCTCTGCTAGTTTTCTTTTTCCACTCGTGATATGAAATATATATATCTTGTGTGTACTATTTTAATGGAAGTTCTAATGATTTTCATAATCTAGATGAGAGATAGTATATTAAATGCTAGAAAATTGCATGTAGAGTTGTAGAAGTGTTTATATGCCATTTTCGTGCCGTACTATTTTAATGGAAGTTCTAACGATTTTCATAATCTAGATGAGAGATAGTATATTAAATGCTAGAAAATTGCATGTAGAGTTGTAGAAGTGTCTACATGCTCTAATGATTTTCATAATCTAGATGAGAGATAGTATATTAAATGCTAGAAAATTGCATGTAGAGTTGTAGAAGTGTCTACATGCCATTTTCGTGCCGTGCTAGTCCAAGCAGGGCCCAAAATGCGGACCGGGCCATGTAGCCCGCCATGTCGAGATCTTGGGCACGGCACGACCCTCGTGTTCGTGTCGTGCCAGCATGGCCCATCATATTTCGTGCGTGCCGTGCTTCAGTTCGTGCCAAAATACTGTACCATGACCCGCCCTCAAATGGCACGACCTATGTCCCAGCTAAAGTTGGCAACGGGTAGAAAATACCCGCAAACCCGTGGATATGAAACCCGATGGGTACGGATATGGGTCTAAGTATGTGCCCGCGGGCACGGGCGCGGGCATGACCCTAAACCCAACGGATATTTGCTCACGGGCGTGAAAAAATGATATCCACACCCGCAAACCCGCCAGACCCGCTCCAATACCTGACATGTGGCCCCAACCCAATACCATGTGTATATACTTAGAGTCTAGGGTTTCATTTCTCCCTCTCAATCTCCCTCTGCCCGCCGCACACAGCACTCTCGTGCTGTCGCGTTGTCATGAGTCGCGACTCCCCCCGTGACCCCGTCCCCCATCTCCCCTGTCCGACTCCTGGGGTGGCCGAGCCGCCGAGTCCCGATCCAGTCCAGTGTCGCCGCCGGCCGGCCGCTGCCAGCACCACCCCTTGCCGCTGCGGCGCCACCCCTTCCCGCCGCTGGCCATCTCCCCCCAGCGCTGCCCCCATCTTCCCCCAGGGACGCCGCCCGCCAGCGCCATCCCTTCCCGCGCCGGCCACTGCCGAAGGACCGGATCCATCGTCCGCAAGACCGCAACTCCGCCCACCCTATCCGCCCCCTGCAGGTATTGCTCTGTTCTTGACTTCTTGTGCATTTGCTTGAAGGCTCACGGGTCATGTAGTATGGATCAATTTTTGACTTGGAGAATGAAGCATATGTATGTTCAAAATCTGTACATCAGTATCTATGAACCAAATGGTAAAAATGGTTAGGTGAAATGGCTCTGTTAAAATTGTAATGAATGAAGCAAATGTTCAATTTTGGAGCATATGTATGTTCAATTAAAATCTGTACATATGTATGTTTAAAATTGTAAAAATGGTTAGGTGAAATGGCTCTGTTCAATTTTTGACTTGGAGAATGAAGCATATGTATGAATGATGCAAAAATTTTGACTAGTAGCTCATTTTTGACTAGTAGCTCATTTCTGAATGTTCAATTTCTGAATGTTCTATGTTCTCATTTCTGAATTTCTGATTTGCATTGTACTTATATGGATCATGCCTTCAAGACATTCAAGAAGAGATGGTTTCAGAGTCTTGCATTACTGCCGATGATTCCGACTAAGTTTGGTTGAACTTTTCATGTAATGGTGTTGAATAATGACTTGTATGGCTTAATGTGTGTAAGACTTGTGTATTTGCTTGGTTAGACTTAGACCTTTATTTCTATTAAACTGTTAATGTGTGTAAGACTTATTTATTTGCTTGCTTAGAACTTTATCTAATGGTTTTTCTCTCTTGCTTGATGGTTCTTTAACATGGTGAAAAACTAGAATTGAGAGTTCTATACTTGTATTTACGTGGTGCCTGTCTGTTGTATAAATGCTATGCGGGTACACGGGCATACCCGCGGGCATGCGCTATCCACGGATAGCGGGCGCGGGCGCGGTTTTCTGCCAGTGGCGGATAGTGGGCGCGGGCGCAGGCGTGGATTTTAGCTCGCGGATATGGATACCTGAACCTCGTATCCGCGTGAATTTTACCCGTTGCCATCTTTAGTCCCAGCTCTAGCCCCATCCCCTTCTTCCCCAACTCCGGTGACCGACACCCGCCCCACCTTTTCTTCCCCAACTCCGGTGGGCTTAGAGCATCTCCAACAATATCTAAAAAAATACTCCCAAAAATAGGTTTTCCAACCTTTGCAAAATATATTGGGAGACATAAAAAAGCTACAAGTCCAACAGTTTCCAAAATCTCACGCCTAAAAGATAGAAGGTAATTTTACATTAGGAATTCTGAACTATTTCTAAATTACACTAACCACCTTTATACTTTATTTCTCTCTTGTACATTTGTATCAGGAACTCTGTCCTACTTTTTTTCTTCCCCACGTCCTTCCACCTCCAGATGATATGCTCGCGTAAATTTACGCACATGGGGGTGGATTTTTCCGGGTGCCAAAAAATTGGAAGGTGGGTTTAAGAGTTGTTGCAGATGAGTTTTTTTAGATCTTGCCAAAATTCCTGGATTGGGAGACTGTTTTGGGTACTCTTTGAGATGCTCTTACAAGGGAGGGGTTTGAGGGGTGGTAGGCAGGCCAGGCGGTGGGGACGGCGGTCAGGTGGTTCGGGGCCTTGGCGTCGGCGTGGAGTCGGCGGGCTAGGTCGGGGCGAGGGAGTTGCGGCTGTTAGCCGGAGTTGGAGAAGAAAGCAGGGGCGAGACCCTACCGCTACCGGCGGAGCGATGAGGCGGCGGCGCCGGGGGGGGTTGGCTGAGGAGGACGAAAAACAGTGCCAACAAAAATCGGGTGTTGGGGCGCTGGTAAACGCGCGAGTGCCACGTAGACAGGTCGTCATGTGACCAGAGATCATGATCTGGTCTAGCATGAGGAGTGTCGGTTTGATGAACTTTACGTCAAAATTAACATAACCTTCCACTGTTCCACTTGCTCCGACACCTTTTCTACGCACCAAATGGAAGCTTTTGTGATGAGGTGACAGGCAATATAATCTTTTGACCACCGCACTCCAACATGACGACGACCTGGCACGGTCCATCCTGCATCTACTATAAACAGTCTAACACGCTACAACTGATCCAGCCATTGTAGCTATATACCATGCGTTCCAATAGCTAGAACCGTCGATCCGATCGCTGCCACCATGCATCGCCTTGCTTCCCGGCTCGTGCTGCTCTGCTGCTTCTCGTTCCTCGCGACGCATGCACAGCAGCAGCAGCCCCAGCTAGCCACCGGTGGCAACAGAGCGAGCCCCAGCTGCGTACCACACGGGAGGGACGCCCTGCTGGCATTCAAGCATGGTGTCACCGCCGCAATGGCAAAGAAAGCGAGTTTAATGCTTTTTCTTTTGACGAACCGGATTTCTTGTTTTGAACTGTAATCACGAACTATACATATTCAGGACGGCTCTTCAGCCTTAATTTGGAACTGTGGTTGGACGAGTGGCCAATACAATCGCCAACTGCAGTTTTGTACTGGATGGAATATCCATCCGTCTGAACAAAGATGGCACAACTGTACTTCACGGTAACCGGGAATTCACTTACTTTCCTCAACCTTCGTGTGTGGATCTTGTCATCTCGACGTGCGCTGTACATACGACTGATGGTTCCCTAATTTTGTTTTGCTACCATCTTTATGTATAAATCATCATAAGGTGGCCACAGGGGGTTCCACAGAGTCATCTGGACTGTGAAGGAGCACGTGCCTGGTGGTGACTCCCCCTATATATACATGATCCCCCACGGGGACGGGGGAGCAGATTGCTCCCGTGTCTGGCACGCCTTACGACCTGCGCCGCTATATATATAAGCATGCAAGAATGGAAGAGGGGCAGGATCTGATTGCTGGACACTCTAAACGTTGACGATCTGTATGATGGCGTTGACGCCCCTGGTCCGAAACTGAGAGCATGCATGATTTCATCCAGGTCCTAGACCAACACGTCATCAGCGCCGAACTCAACGCGCCAAGCCGCTAGCGAAGCAATAATGCAGCCTATCATGTGCATTGAGGATGAGGAATCGAAGTCTCACGCATAGAAGAACTTGACCATCAAGTGAAGGAAACGAAGTCGGCGTGCTCATTGGCAAAGGACGCAACACGTACCTATTTGCGTGAGCTGGGCCTCATCAAGCGAGGCCGCGACGGAACCCTGTGCACGTGCTACGACCCATGGATCCTCGTCTTGTTCGCTTGGTCGTATTTGGCTTATAAGCCATAGCTTATCAGCCAACAAATAGTATTTTTCTCTCACACCAAATCAGCCAACAGTACTTTCAGCTATGGCCGACCGAACTAAGGCATACGTACATACGCGCAGACTGGGCAGGGCGTCAATCCTTCTTCACCTAATCTGCGTAGGAGGAGTGCGCGTGGGCCAGTACGCAGATGCCTGACCTCTTCTACACGGAAGGTGACCGAGCGACGACCTCACCTCAGTCCACGGTGAATTGACCCATCTGCAGTATCCTCTGCATCCACCTACTATAATAATAACACTCGGGCTCCAGAACTGATCTATCCTGCCATTCTCTTCTAGTATTGTGGATGGTTGCCACCATGCATCGCCTAGCAGCTGCCATGCTCGTGTCGTTGCACTGCTGCTTCTTGTTCATCGCCACACTGAAAGCACAGCAGCAGCCCCAGCCAGCCGCTAGTGATAACACAGCTAGTCCTCCGAGCTGCATACCCCACGAGAGGGACGCCCTGTTGGCATTCAAGCACGCCGTCACCAGAGACCCTGCAGGCCTCCTCACCTCGTGGCGGCGAGATGGTGGCCACGGCGAGCAGGACTGTTGCCGATGGAGAGGCGTCCGGTGCAGCAACCGGACTGGCCACGTCCATGAGCTTCGACTTCGAAACACCGGAGAAGTAGAAGCAGCTATGGAGGGAAAGATAAGTCCTTCTTTGCTTGCTCTGGATCATCTAGAGCACCTTGACCTCAGCTGGAATGATCTAACAGGGCCAAGTGGTCGTCTTCCCGAGTTCTTGGGCTCTCTAAAGAGTCTCACCTATCTTAACCTCTCTGGCATACCGTTCTATGGTGGCCTGCCTCCCCAGTTTGGCAACTTGTCAAGGCTGCAGTATCTAGATCTTTCCAATTCCAACTTTAGGGGAGACACAAACTCGACGGATCTCTCATGGTTAACACGCCTTTCTTCTATACAGTATTTTAACCTTGACCAAGTGAAGCTCAGCACAGTAGTGGATTGGCATCATGTCATGAACATGCTTCCATCTTTGAGGGTCCTTCATCTTTCCGAGTGCTCTCTTGCAAGCGCAAACCAGTCACTGCCACACCTGAATCTTACAAACCTCGAGGAGCTAGATGCTTCCTGGAACTCCTTCGACCATCCAATGGTGACCAGCTGGTTCTGGAACATAACAAGTCTCAGATACCTTTACCTCCACCACACTAGTATGTACGGTCAATTTCCGGATGCCCTGAGCGACATGACATCCCTTCAAGTCCTTGATCTTTCATATAATCTTAATAATAATGAGAAGTATCGCATCATGACCACGGATCTGAAGAATCTATGCAATTTGGAGGTCCTGAACCTTCATTCGGCTCTCTTATATGGAGACATAGCTGCGCTATTTAGCAATAAACTACCTCGCTGTTCACCCAACAAATTGCAAGAATTGGACCTCAGTCGGAACCAATTAACTGGGATGCTACCAAGATGGATAGGGCAATTAACAAGCTTGGTCGTTCTGAATCTTGGTCAGAACTACATCACAGGATCCCTCCCAATATCTGTAGGGCAACTTACCGGTTTGCAGACACTTGACCTCTCTTGCAACAACCTAAATGGACATATTCCATATGAGATTGGTAAGCTTAGTAATCTGACCCACCTGGACCTAAAGAGTAATAAATTGGATGGCGTGATAACGGAGGAACACCTTGTTAGTGCAAGGAGCCTGAAATACATAGACTTGTCATATAATAACCTGAAGATTGAGATCAGCTCGGATTGGCAACCACCATCTAAATTAGATCGTGTAAACTTTGCATCCTGCCAGATGGGCCCACTGTTTCCTGGGTGGCTTCAGTGGAATGTGAACATCACCTATCTTGATATCTCGAGTGCAGGTATAGCTGATAAGCTTCCACAATGGTTCTTCGATGCCTTTTCAAATGTTCAGTTCATGAACATCTCCAACAATCAATTCAACGGAACTTTGCCAACCGATTTGGGCTCCATGTCACTTGAAGAGCTCTATCTCAGCTCAAACCAATTAACTGGTCAGATACCCAGACTACCACCAAACATAAGATTGTTGGACTTGTCCAACAACTTCTTGTCGGGAGCTCTGCCCTCCGCTGTTGGATCCACCAATCTACAACTGCTATCTCTGTTCTCCAACCGACTCACTGGTCATATTCCTGAATCTTTTTGTAAATATCAACAATTATTTGTGTTGGACTTATCCAACAATTTTTTGGAGGGAGAACCACCATTGTGCCTCAAGGTAACGGAATCTATGGGAATTGTAGCCTTAAGGAACAATAGTTTGTCAGGAAAATTCCCGTCTTTTCTACAAAACATGACAACTGTGTTCTTCCTAGATTTGTCTTGGAACAAATTCTCTGGAAGATTGCCAATGTGGATTGGAAGCTTAACATCATTAAGAGTTATACAATTAAGTCACAACAAGTTCTTTGGTAGCATTCCAATGAACATCACAAACCTTTCTTGCCTTCAGTACATGGATCTAAATAACAATAAGATATCAGGCTCTCTACCGATCTACCTATCAAATCTTAAATTTATGACAAACACATCCATGATGGGTTGTTTTTCCTGCGCTGAATTATGGAATTCTCATCTTAATAGTGTGTCTACAGTCTTGAAGGGGCAGGAATTGAACTACGGTTCCATCTGTAGACTTTTGCAGACAAGGATGATGAGCATTGATTTATCTTCTAACAATTTAATCGGTGAAATTCCAGAAGAAATAGTTTTCCTTGATGATCTAGTGAATTTGAATCTGTCAAGGAACCACTTGAGTAGAGTTGTTCCAAACAAGATTGGGGAAATGCGGTCGCTTGAATCACTAGACCTATCAAGGAACATGCTTTCTGGGGAAATACCAGCTAGTCTTTCGAATCTAACGTTCTTAAGCTACTTGGACTTGTCATACAACAATCTTACGGGAAGAATTCCCTTAGGATCGCAGCTTGATACCCTGTATGCAGAGTATCCATCTATGTACATTGGCAACACCGGTCTCTGTGGGCATCCCCTTCAAAACAATTGCTCAAGTGAGGGTCATGCACCAAAGCAAGGTGGCCTGGGAAGAACTGAAGAAGGTCATGGGATACAATTCTTTTATCTTGGGCTCGGGTGCGGCTTCGTGGTTGGTACCTGGATGGCATTTGGTGTTCTGATGTTCAAGAGAAGCTGGAGAATCGCTTGCGTTCGACTCTCAGACAAGCTGTGTGACAAAGTGTATGTCCTTGTTGCTGTATGGGCAAGACAAACAGGAACTGATCACCATGCATGAAGCAAAGGCAATGGCCGCTGCTTAAAATAAATTTGGCCAAAGCATGCATGCATGAAACAAAGTGTATCTAGAAGTTGTGACATAATATTGCTGGTTTTCTTTTTGGAATGAAATGTAATATCCACACCCTTTGGCGTATGAGTTGTAATATCATTACCTTATGATGACATGGCCAAATTAAATAATAATAATTCGAGCTTGTGCTTATGTTGAGCACAACTTGGCCTGTTTTCGGGTCGGATTCTGCCTCTAATTGCTTACTCGTGTTGTGGTGCCATGTTTCCATGTTGGTCATCCACATCAAGCAAGGCTCACGTCTCCTCCATGACCATTGTTTCCATGCTCGTCGTCAACTGTTAATTGCTAAAGTGGGAAAGAGGTGACTACACATATGTTCAGCGCACAATTAGCACAATTTACAGACACACGTAATATCCACATCCACATTAAATTTCATGGTTGATTGCTCTGATTTTACATTTGGCCGACATCTCTTCAAGATGGAGGAGATGAAGATGGGTCCCACTTCTCTTCCAGATGGACCGCTCCTGTCAGGGCCCACTCTGTCTTTGATCCAGCACTTCAAAATTGGTTCCTATGTGGTGTTGCTTAGGTAGATGGATTGCACAGGTTGTTCTAAAAAAAAGATGGATTGCACTGGAACTCAGAAGTTTCTTCGCTGGCAAAACATTGTTTTAGTTCGGAGATTGTATGATTGAGCATCTCTCCTCTCCTGTACTGCCGGTTGCATACTCAAACTACACTATAAGTAACATTTGCTTACAAATATTGAACAGGTAAGGGGAGCAATTTCTAAGAAATTGAAGAGCGCAATATATGAGCAGTTTGCATGGTGGAGTACACTGCTACAGCAGGAGTTCCACTGCCTACTTGCCTAGTGACGAACATGGAAGGTTTCTTGTATTCTAGACGAACAAAACAAACTTGGGTCAACTGTTGGGAGCAGATCGGAGACCATTGCAGAATCGCAGATTTCAGAGAATTCGCTGTGTAGGCAGCAGAGATGAACAAGACATTAATTATCACACCACTAATTTCTGCTGCACAAAAACACTGGGCATTGCTTTAATTTGAATGGTTGTTCAGTGGGTTCGACTCGGATCTGGGGGAAAATAGATGTCTCTAAATATATATACCTTTCGTTCCTGAGAAGTGAATCACAGATCGATGCCTTTTCCAGGTGGCTAGCTGCAAGGATTGCTTCTGTGTCTCTTATTTCAGGAGCTTCCTTCTAAATTTGGTAAGGAAATTGTATATTAGATAGAAACTCAAGTCAGGAACTCCGTATGAACGGAGATTGTGAGGCCAACAACAAATTAAACTACAGCTGCCTACCTTTCTGATTTCTGATGAAATCCTTAGTCGTCTCGACGTTGCTTCCTGATAATAGCGACGACGACGAAGTGTTTAATGAAAAGGTGCAGAATAATGTATCCTGAGCAAGGACACCAATACTTTCTGTTGTGATTCTTCTTCTTAAAAAAAAAAACTTTCTATGGTGCACATGCAAAATGGTTATCCAGCAGCCATGCTACCGAGTAAAATGGAGAGAAGATAACCACAACTATGAACCACAAAATGACTAATAATACACAATTATGTCACGCTATATGCACCCTGTTCGTTTGGCTTTTAAGCCGTACTTTTTCAGCCAACGAACAATATTTTTCTCTCATGACAAATCAGCCAATAGTACTTTCAGCCATGACTTATTAGCCAAGCGAACAGGGCAATGTATGTTTGAAGTTTCAAACCAATTGTGTAGTAATAAGTTAAAATCGTAGCCAGGACGTTTTATACCGGTATAAAGAAAAAATTCGGCACCTTCCAATTAATGCGGGATTTCGGAACAAATTCAAATTTAAATAAATTCAAATTTAAACAATTTCAGCACCACGCTTGGACCGCCGTCACATGGGTTGTCTCCTGCCGTCGCGCGGGAAGGAGCTCCGCCACTGCCTCGTCGGCGTGCGGGGAGAAGCCGAGCCGCGCTCACCGCCTTGCGCTCAAGCCTGGCCGAGGGCACCATTACAGGACCGCTCGACGGCGGCGCGCTCACCCACTGGGGAGCGCGCGCTCCGGCGAGGGGACCTGCGGCGGCGCCGGTCAGATCTAGGGTTTCGGGAGCTTCTCACCGCAGCGCGTGTGGAGATCAGGGCACCATCGCCCAGACCGCTCGACGGCGGTGTGCTCACCCGCTGGGGAGCGCGCGCTCCGGCGAGGGGGCCGGCGATGGCGCCATCACCTCTCTTCGCTCTCGCTCTTTCACTCGTCCGCTGTTGTGCTGAGAGAGGAAAGGGAGGGAGTCGAATGAGCCTAGGGTTTGGGGACGGACGCTGCGTGCCGGTTTTGATCCGCCGAGGACGCGCTCGACCGTCGATCCGCGATGAACGACCGAGAGCGAACGGGCCAGCATTCGGCCCAGGCAGGCGCGTGCGGCGGGCGGCTTTGCCGGCCCAAACCCAGGTTGCTGCCTGGGAAGGCACAGCGCGCGCGAAAGCAGAGCAAGCTGGGCCATTTTGATGCTTGGGCTAAATGAACAGTGTTCTACGGGTTTAAGTTTTATTCTTTTTTCAGAAGCAATTTTTGATGATATTTGTCTAGTTTAAAATCTCTGTCAAAATTTGAACCAACGGAATAGTTTTTCAGTGAATAGTTGAGAAAAGTTAAATGCTTCTGAAAAATAGATAATGAATTTTTTCATGTTTCCGCCGCAATGTTAAAGTTTATCATCTTCTAATTAAATTCGAACCAACGGGAGAATTTAATTTGAAGAGTAGTCATTTTTAGTCAATAAATTATAATATTATTATTTTTCTGACCAACGTTGATAATAACAATATTATAATGTTTATTCATAAGTTTTACATGCATTAATTCTATTTCTGCCCAACGGTGATGTAGAATTAGTGTATAAGAATGTTGTATGTTTTAATTTTGACCAACGTTAAATTAAAGCATGCAATTATGATGTCATAATTTTCTCACTATCTCTGACGGTGTTTTTCAGGACTCAACCCAATGGCATTCATCTCGCACATACCACCTCTTGAAGGGGGCAACTATAGAGTATGGCGAGAGAAGTATGAACTAGCACTTGCGCTGTCTGAAAATGACATAGCGCTTAACTCCCCGTGTCCTACTGAGCCAGTGGACCCAATGAGAGAAAAAATGAGTCTGATGCTGATTTCGCTGCTCGGCAGCGAGATCATGCAGAAGTGTGCATGAACTGTAATATTCACACCCTTTGGCGTAAGAGTTGTAACATCATTGCCTTATGATGACATGGCCAAATTAAATAATAATAATAATTCGAGCTTGTGCTTATGTTGAGCACAGCTTGCCCTGTTTTGGGGTCGGATTCTGCCTCTATTTGCTTACTCTGTTGTGGTGCCATGTTTTCATGTTCGTCATCCACATCAAGAAAGGCTCACATCTCGTCCATGGCCATTGTTTCCATGCTTGTCGTTAACTGTTAATTGCTGAGGTGAGAAAGAGGTGACTAATTTATGTTCATTGCAGAATTAGACAACTTACAGACACACATAATATCCATATCCACATTAAATTTCATGGTTAATTGCTCTGATTTTTACATTTAGCCTACGACATCTCTTCCAGATGGAGGAGATGCAGATGGGTCCCACTTCTCTTCCAGGGGGACCGCTCCCATGTGGGCCCACTCTGACTTTGAACCAGCTGTTCAAAATCGGTTCCTGTGTGGTGTTGCTTAGGTAGTCGGATTGCACTGGTTGATCTAAAAAAAGATGGACTGCACTGGCGTTCAGATTTCAGAAGTTTCTTTGCTGGCAAAACATTGTTTTATTCTCCTGTCGTGTCCTGCCTCTTTCTTAAAAAAAGAAACAGTTGCACACCAAAAAATCAGGCCCGCACCAGTCCTAAATTTTAGGTTGGGTCAAAAAAAAAAACAATGGCCCCTCCCAACGTGCCGACTTTGGATCAGGTTGGATTTTCCTTTTGGCAGGTCGGATTGAGTTTGTCGAGGAGAAAAGCTATATGACAACCGAATGTTTTACCAAACTTTGACACACAATTTTTTTTTCTGGCTGTTGGAGCGTGCGCTGCATGCCCGACACCTCCCCCACTCCCTTCTCTTTCCCCAACTCTGGCGACCGACGCCCGCGCCTGAGGCTCGCCCCACTGAGAGGTTAGACTTGGGCCGGGCCAGCGGCCTGGCCCGACCCTCTCATGCTTCGTGCCGCTTCGGGTCGTGCCCTCTAGGCATGGGAGGCACGTTGGGCCGTGCCGGTATGGCACGGTAATCTTTTCTTCGGTCAAAGCACGGCCCGTGGCATGCCGACACGCTTTCGTGTCGTGCCGGCCTAAGCACGGCCCTCAAAAAATTCTCTGCTAGTTTTCTTTTTCCACTCGTGATATGAAATATATATCTTGTGTGTACTATTTTAATGGAAGTTCTAATGATTTTCATAATCTAGATGAGAGATAGTATATTAAATGCTAGAAAATTGCACGTAGAGTTGTAGAAGTGTCTACACACAATTTTCGTGCCGTGCCAGTCCAAGCACGACCTAAAATGCAGACCGGGCCATGTAGCCCGCCATGCCGAGATCTTGGGCACGGCACGACCCTCGTGTTCGTGTCGTGCCGGCATGGCCCAAAATATTTCGTGCTTGCCGTGCTTCGGTTCGTCCCAAAATACCGTACCATGACCTGCTCTCAAATGGCACGGCCTATGTCCCAGCTCTAGCCCCATCCCCTTCTTCCCCAGCTCCAGCGACCGACACCCGCCCCACCCTTTCTTCCCCAACTCCGGTGGGCTTAGAGCATCTCCAACAGTATCTAAAAAAAGACTCCCAAAAATAGGTTTTCCAACCTTTGCAAAAGATATTGGGAGACATAAAAAAGCTACAAGTCCAACGGTTTCCAAAATCTCATGCCTAAAAGACAGAAGGTAATTTTACTTCAGGAATCCTGAACTATTTCTAAATTACGCTAATGACCTTTATACTTTATTTCTCTCTTGTATATTTGTATCAGGAACTCTGTCCTACTTTTTTTCTTCCCCACGTCCTTCTACCTCCAGATGATATCCACACGTAACTTTACGCACATGGGGGTGGATTTTTCTAGGTGCCAAAAAATTGGGAGGTGGGTTTGAGAGTTGTTGGAGATGAGTTTTTTTAGATCTTACCAAAATTCCTGGATTGGGAGATTGTTTTGGGTACTCTTGGAGATGCTCTTACAAGAGAGGGGTTTGAAGGGTGGTAGGCAGGCCAGGCGGTGGGGACGGCGGCCGGGTGGTTGGGGGCCATGGCGGCGGCGTGGAGTCGGCGGGCCAGGTCGGGGCGAGGGAGTTGCGGCTGTTAGCCGGAGTTGGAGAAGAAAGCAGGGGCAAGAGAGGGGGGAGGGAAATAGGCCGCGGCCATGGAGCTCTGGCGAGACCCTACCGCGCCGCGGCGAAAGTTGTAGGCGGCGGCAAGGGGGGTGGCGGAGGAGGACTAAAAACTGTGGCAACCAAAATCGGGTGTTGGGGCGCTGGTAAACGCGCGAGTTCCACATAGACAGGTCGTCGTGTGACCAGAGATCATGATCTGGTCTAGCATGAGCAGTGCCGGTTTGATGAACTTTACGTCAAAATTAACATAACCTTCCACTGTTCCACATGCTCCATCACCTTTTCTATGCACCAAATGGAAGCTTTTGTGATGAGGTGACAGGCAATATAATATTTTGACCACCACACTCACACGATTGATCAGTGACCACCGCACTCCAACGGACGACGACCGAAATGCGGACCGAGCCATGTAGCCCGCCGTGCTAAGATCCTGGACACGGCACAGCCCTTGTGTTCATGTCGTGCCGGCATGGCACAAAATATTTTGCGCGTGCCGTGTTTCGAATCGTGCCAAAAGACTGTGCCATAACCCGCCCTCAAATGGCACGTCCCAAGTCCCAAGTCCCAGCTCTACCCCACCCCATTCTTCCCCAACTCCGGCGACCGACACCCGTCCCACCCCTTCTTCCTCAACTCCGGTGGGCTTACAAGAGAGGGGTTTGGGGGGAGGTAGGCAGGCCAGGTGTTGGGGACAGCGGCCGGCGGTTCGGGGCCTTGGCGGCTGTGGACGCTCCGGGCCAAGTCGGGGCGTGGGAGTTGCGGCTGTTCGCCGGAGTTGGAGAAGAAAGTAGGGGCGGGAGAGGGGGTGAGGTGGAGGCCGCAGCTGCGGAGGTCCTTGAGACTATACCGCACCACGGTGGGCTGACGGAGGAGGAAGAAAAACAGTGCCAAAAAAATCGGCTGCTGGGGCGCTGGGAAACGCGCGAGTACCGCATAGACAGGTGCTTGTCGAGTCGGGTGACCAGAGATCATGATCTGGTCTAGTAGCATGAGGAGTGCCGGTTTGATGAACTTTACGTCAAAATTAACATAACCTTCCACTGTTCCACTTGCTCCCACACCTTTTCTACGCACCAAATGGAAGCTTTTGTGATGAGGTGACAGGCAATATAATCTTTTGACCACCGCACTCCAACATGACGACGACCTGGCACGGTCCATCCTGCATCTACTATAAACAGTCTAACACGCTACAACTGATCCAGCCATTGTAGCTATATACCATGCGTTCCAATAGCTAGAACCGTCGATCCGATCGCTGCCACCATGCATCGCCTTGCTTCCCGGCTCATGCTGCTCTGCTGCTTCTCGTTCCTCGCGACACATGCACAGCAGCAGCAGCCCTAGCTAGCCACCGGTGGCAACAGAGCGAGCCCCAGCTGCGTACCACACGAGAGGGACGCCCTGCTGGCATTCAAGCATGGTGTCACCGCCGCAATGGCAAAGAAAGTGAGTTTAATGCTTTTTCTTTCATTTGTAGAGAAACGACTTTTGATCTACTTCGAAATTTGGCTTTAGTCCTGGTACTTTTCGCGCCCGGCACTAGAGAAACCTTTAGTCCCGGTTGGTAGCTCAAACCGGAACTTAAGGTTTCTGCCCAACGGCTACTGCGGCAGGCTTTTGCTGCAGGGGACCTTTAGTCCCGGTTAGAGGCTACCAACTGGGACTAAAGGTTAACTTTTACTCCTGGTTGGTCCCTCCAACCGGGAGTAAAAGTCTACTCCCGGCTGAAGGCTCCATCCTGGACTAGAAAGGGACCTTTAGTTCCGGTTGCTGTCTCCCACCGAGACTAAAGGTCAAAAAGGCTAGCTTGGCCGGACGGCCTGCAATACAATAGTGGGTGCGTGTCCAGATCGGAGGAGATCGCTGTCATCAACAGTGGCGAGTAGTAGTGCTCGTCTGTTCGACGTACCAGGCCCGTCCTATAGGGGGGCAGCCTGTGCGATGCCCATGGGCCCATGAGGCTGGGGGGGCCTATGAGGGTACCCATGTGTATAATGTATAGTAGATGCTATCAGCCCATACGCCGGTAAGGCAACAGTGCGTATCAACAGGCCTGCGTACCAATTGACGGCGGCCGCTCGTATTCTCGTTCTCGATCATGAGTGCGTGTTTGCGGACTGCGTGACAGTGTCGGCGTGCTAGGGCCAGGCGCGAGCGCGAGCACGGACGTCCCTCCGGCGTGGCGGCGTGGCACTGGCACTGCGGTGCGGCGTCCCTCTTCACGGCAATGGCAAGTCGGCAAAGGTATCAGGCCTCTTAAATAAACAAATCAATTTGATTGCAGTTCAGTACTTTTTTAGATACAATTAATCTTGAAAGTGTTCTTGAAGATTTTGCATCAAGAAATGTCCGAAGACGTTTTGTTTAAAAAGCACTGAAGCACCGTAGTTTTATTTGAAGTAACCATCATAGTTATTTTGCCGTTTTTTTATCTTCTTTGATGTACTATTACCTTTTCAAAAAAAATTAAATATATGCTACAAGTTATATACTTTAATCGTTCTATTCAAATATTACATTGCCGGGCCTTAGTGTCTTACTGGCCCAAGGGCCCATAAAATTTGTGGGACGGCCCTGCGACGTACTACACCGTAGACCGTAGGAGTACAATGATAGGGTGGGTGTCCTGGTAACTAGTTGTACACTCTTGTACACGTACTTACTACTACGGTAAAAAAAATCATAAATGTTTAGCACTCCCGGTAACATTGTCGAGCACATCTGTAGTTGAACCCGCAGATTTACTCTTGGTATGCATGGTACAGGACTTCATCATTTGCGTTTACTACTCCTAATATATACTGTATCTGACACTGACAGGTGGCTAGGCTAGCCGAGAGCACACATGAAAACAAACCGTACTGAAGAGTCACTGCCGCGCGACAGGAAAACGTCCTTGCAGATAACGCTACAGCGACGTCATCGTACGTGGTCCTCCTGGTCCTGGCCGGAGCCCGCCGGACCCGACACGTCAGCCCGCAAGTGACAACGCCGCGGACAGCAACGGGACGGGTCCCTACATCTGCGCCTTTACCTTTAGTCCTGGCTGATATTACTAGTCGGGACTAAAGATCTTTTAGTCTCGGGCGTTTACAGGACCCGGGACTAAAGGTCCCTCCCCTATATAAGGCAGTTATTTCTTCTTCCTCCTCACTCTTCGTCTTAAATCGCCCATCGCCATCGCAAAGACGCCAGATTAAGCGCCGCCGCGACCTTCCCGCGCGCCGAGCCCGATGTCGCAGCGAGGAGCCCGACGCCGGCCGACGCACCGCCGAGGACGAGGAGCCCCAGAGCCGGCGACGAGACCCCTCCCGTGCCGCGGGTCTCATCTTCCCCGAGACCGGCGGACCCGAGTCCAGCGCCGCCGCTGAGGAGCACGAGCACGTCTGCGTCGATCCGGACCCCGAGTTCGGCCACACGGCACCCCGTCCACAAGCTGTCAGCTACCCCCTCGACAACTCCCCCGATGTCCCCGACGGTTGAGCCCGACGCCGAGGCGCACCGCGAGCCGGCATCGCCTAATTCGGCGACCGAACCGTGAATCTCCACCGTCCCTACATCTGCACCAAGCCGCCATGGTGACCGCTTTTTCTTCTTATTACCCCTTTTGTAATCGGATGGATGCGTGTGCCGAGCCCTCGTGCAGGCAATCTTGTAATGGGATATGACTCTTCGATTTTTGTTGCGCGATTTTGTGCTGAGCCATCGAGCCAGCTCTTGTGCCTGCTGCGCCATGGCCTTGGCGTGCTGCTCCACTGTGCCGCAGATCCGTCTTCTTTCTTTGTGTATATGGGTATGCTGGTTGTGGAGCACCGCCATGGCCGAAATGTAGAAACTGGATTGAATACAAACGGATAATACGAATATTATTAGCAGCGTAGAATGCGTATTTGAAAACCTATTCGAAAACCAAAACGAATCATCAATAGAAAATAGAAACAAAAAAAAGAAAACCTTTAGTCCCAGTTGGTAAAGGGCCGGCCCATGTGGCCAGGCCAGGAGTCCTCTTTAGCCTCGGTTGGTATTATCAACCGGGACTAAAGGTGAGGCGAGAAACCGGGACTAAAGGAGGGACTATTTAGTCCCGGATTCATGCTCCCGGTTAGGAAACTGGGACTAAAGGGGTTTCCCAACCTGGGAGTACAGCTTGTTTCCCAATCGGTTGCTGGGGCGCTGGGAAACGCGCGAGTACCGCATAGACAGGTGCTTGTCGAGTCGGGTGACCAGAGATCATGATCTGGTCTAGTAGCATGAGGAGTGCCGGTTTGATGAACTTTACGTCAAAATTAACATAACCTTCCACTGTTCCACTTGCTCCCACACCTTTTCTACGCACCAAATGGAAGCTTTTGTGATGAGGTGACAGGAAATATAATCTTTTGACCACCGCACTCCAACATGACGACGACCTGGCACGGTCCATCCTGCATCTACTATAAACAGTCTAACACGCTACAACTGATCCAGCCATTGTAGCTATATACCATGCGTTCCAATAGCTAGAACCGTCGATCCGATCGCTGCCACCATGCATCGCCTTGCTTCCCGGCTCGTGCTGCTCTGCTGCTTCTCGTTCCTCGCGACGCATGCACAGCAGCAGCAGCCCCAGCTAGCCACCGGTGGCAACAGAGCGAGCCCCAGCTGCGTACCACACGAGAGGGACGCCCTGCTGGCATTCAAGCATGGTGTCACCGCCGCAATGGCAAAGAAAGCGAGTTTAATGCTTTTTCTTTTGACGAACCGGATTTCTTGTTTTGAACTGTAATCACGAACTATACATATTCAGGACGGCTCTTCAGCCTTAATTTGGAACTGTGGTTGGACGAGTGGCCAATACAATCGCCAACTGCAGTTTTGTACTGGATGGAATATCCATCCGTCTGAACAAAGATGGCACAACTGTACTTCACGGTAACCGGGAATTCACTTACTTTCGTCAACCTTCGTGTGTGGATCTTGTCATCTCGACGTGCGCTGTATATACGACTGATGGTTCCCTAATTTTGTTTTGCTACCATCTTTATGTATAAATCATCATAAGGTGGCCACAGGGGGTTCCAGAGAGTCATCTGGACTGTGAAGGAGCACGTGCCTGGTGGTGACTCCCCCTATATATACATGATCCCCCACGGGGACGGGGGAGCAGATTGCTTCCGTGTCTGGCACCCCTGACGACCTGCGCCCCTGGGGTCGGTCCTGCATCAGGAAGGTGGTGGTGTGCCTCCGGGACACGGCCGGCATCCGGGCGGGCGCTGGACTGACGAAACTGAGGCATACGTACATACGCGCAGACTGGGCACAGTGTTAGCAGCAGGGAATTTGGGGAAGAGCAATCGGGGATAGGTAGAAGAAATCAGGATCGAGTCGGACGAACAGCAACGAAGGGAGTTAGGATGGCATAACGAGGAATCTTAGGCAAGTAGATTGTGTGTGGTTTACAAATCGGATAATGGCCCTCCCGAGCTCTCAGCTAAACTTATCTGTATCAGCCACTTACAGGGCTTGGGTCCGGACATGCACACGCAGGTGCTTAAGCCCATTCATTTCCAAAAATCCTGTTGTTGGGCTTCTTGTTCCTTCCGCTTCTTCTTGGCCCACAGTCCACTGCACCGGGTTCTTCAGAGGAGACTGGGGTGTTAACACTCCCCGGTTCTTGTGATCCCGCTTGCCCCCAAGCGGGTGCCCTGGGAAAGGCTTGGTAGACTGCATCGGTAGATTCCCATGTAGCTAACTCCTTAGGCCAGCCAGACCATTGCACCAAGATTTGTTCGGTAGAAGAGTTGCCCTCATAGTGTTGGCGACGCTGTAGAATGGCAACAGGAATACGAGGCAGTGCAATATCAGTGGGAAAGGAAGATGATACCGGAGTGCCAGGAAGGATTGCCTTCTTCAATTGAGACACATGAAACGTCGGGTGAATGGTAGAAGTGGCAGGCAACTCCAGGGTATAAGCAACGGACCCCACTCGAGCAATCACCTTGAATGGACCGAAGTATTTGAATGATAACTTCTGATTGGCGCGATGAGCAAGAGTAGTCTGAATGTAAGGCTGTAATTGCAGAAAAACCATGTCACCCACAGCAAAATGGCGCTCGGACCTGTTTTTATCGGCCTGACGTTTCATCCTTTCCTTGGAGCGATGGAGGTGCTGCTGTATGAGGTCTGACATCACCTGGCGATCCTGCAGCCATGCTCCCAGTTCCGGTACAGATACAGAGTCAAGAGGCTGAATGCCAAAGTGTCTTGGGCGGTAGCCGTATAAAGCTTCAAACGGGGAACACCCCAGAGCCGAGTGTGGTGTCGAGTTGTACCAGAATTCGGCCAAGGGAAGCCAAGACGACCATTTGGATGGACAAGCATTGACGAAACAGCGCAAGTAAGTTTCCATGGTTTGGTTCAGGCGCTCGGTCTGCCCATCAGACTGCGGGTGATAACTGGAGCTCAAGTTGAGCTGCACATCAGCCAAGCGGAATAATTCAGTCCAGAAAGCACTTGTAAAGATTCGGTCTCGATCAGAGATGATAACATCAGGTAACCCATGTAACTTGTACACCTGATTGAGGAAGAGTTGAGCAACGCGGGCAGCAGTGAACGGGTGTGAAAGAGGGATAAAATGACCGTACTTCGTGAAGGAATCGATCACCACCAGTATACAGTTGCCATGCTTCGAACGAGGTAATCCTTCAACAAAATCCAATGAAACGATTTGCCAAGCAGAGGATGGTACCGGAAGGGGCTGAAGCAAACCAGGTAAACGAGCACGGTCAGGTTTGGCCTGTTGACAGATGAGACAGGTCTGAACGAATTTGCGGATAGCTGACTTCATCCCAGTCCAAGCGAAAAGTTGCTTCATACGAGTATAAGTAGCTGGAAAACCCAAATGGCCTCCAAGTGCACTGGAGTGGCAGGCCTCAAGAATCTTCTGTTGAAGTTCTGGGTTAGCACCTATCCAGATACGGTTTTGATGCCGCAAGACCCCATCACGTAGAGTAAACTGAGGAACAGATGCCGGATCAATAAGGAGCTTGGCGATCATAGCCTGAGTGAGGGAATCCGATGAGTATCCGTGTACCACTTTATGGATCCACTGAGGGGTGATTGCCGAAATAGCAGCGCAGGATGACACAGGAGCAGAATTCCGTGACAAAGCATCCGCTGCCCTGTTGGTAGTACCAGGTTTGTAAACGATGCGGTACTGCAAGCCAAGCAACTTAGTGAACAATTTTTGTTGCCATGGGGTATGAAGGCGCTGATCTGTTAACTGAACCAGGCTCTGTTGATCAGTGAATATAGTGAATTCAGCAAATTGCAAATACTGGCGTCATTGTTGAACTGCCAGAAGAACGGCCATATATTCTTTCTCGTATGTACTGAGGCCACGAGATTTAGGACCGAGGGCACGGCTGATGTAGGCCAAGGGGTGACCATCCTGGGTCAGCACAGCACCAACTCCACTAGCACTTGCATCTGTCTCAATTGCGAAAGGCCGAGCAAAATTGGGCAGCGCCAACACTGGTGCCGAAACAAGAGTCGTCTTCAAGGCCTGAAATGCCTGATCATGAATAGATGTCCACTGGAAGACAGTGTACTTATGCAAGAGTGTGGTAAGTGGTTTTGCCAAAAGACCAAAATGTCTGACAAACTTCCGGTAGTACCCTGCTAGCCCCAAGAAGCTGCGGACATCCTTGATAGATGCTGGTGTAGGCCAATTAACAACAGCTGAGATCTTGGCTGGGTCAGTTGAGACACCATCACCCGATATGATATGCCCCAGATAGCTGATAGACTGTTGGGCAAATGCACACTTGGATAATTTCAGCTTCCAGTGGTTTTCAGAGAGGAGCCGTAATACCTGGGAGATGTGCTTGATATGGTCCTCATATGTACGACTATAGATCAAGATATCGTCGAAAAACACCAGGACAAACTTGCGGAGGAATGGGGCCAGAGTAGAGTTCATGGCTTCCTGAAAGGTACCCGGAGCACCAGTCAGCCCAAATGGCATCACCACAAACTCAAAGTGCCCAAAGTGTGTTTGAAACGTTGTCTTGAACTCCTCTCCTGGTTGCAGCAGGATCTGATGAAATCCGGCGCGAAGATCAAGCTTGGAAAACCACCTTGCTTGTCCTAGCTCATCCAAAAGATCATCAATCAGAGGTACTGGATATTTGCTCTTGAGTGTGATAGCATTCAGTTGGCGGTAGTCAACACAAAATCGCCATGTCTTATCTTTCTTTTTCACCAAGAGTACAGGAGAGGAGAAAGGACTGGAACTTTTCTGTATCAACCCAGATTGCAACATTTCATGGACCTGTTTCTCAATTTCATCTTTGATGGCAGGAGAAAATCTGTAAGGTCTAGTGAACACAGGACTAGCCCCTGGTAAGAGAGGGATAGCACGATCACAGGTCCGAGGTGGTGGCAATTCAGTTGGAGGGTCAAATAATGTGGCATAGTGCTTGACCAAATCTTGGATGTCAACAGGCCATTCAGAAATGACATCTGGCGGTGTATTCTCATTCAGATTCAACTGCAGCACTGATCCCACTGAGAGGTCTGCCCACAGGCCTTGTAACAATACGGTGCTCTGTTGATATAGAATTTGTAGCCAGTGTTGAGCCCAGTGTACATTCATGGGGCTGTGTAGAGATAACCAATCCATGCCCAATATCAAGTCATAAGAAGACAATGGCAGTACCTTGAGATCAGAATGAAACTGAACACCTTGAATAGCCCACTGAGCATCAGGTAAATGCTGGGAACAGACAACCTGTTGACCATTAGCAACCTGAACCCTCAACGATGGATAGAGCGTCTGTACACCTGAGCACTTGGCTGCCACCTCAGAGCTAACAAAGGAATGTGTACTCCCAGAATCCAGAAGAATATGAATGGGAATTTCACCCAATTGTCCTTCAAAACACATGGTGCGAGGAGCCGATTTACCAGAACTAGCAGCTGCGGACAGGGATACCTGAATAACTGCCAATTCAGCGTCGTCCACTTGCATAGGGTCGGCAGGGGCTTCTTCATCAGAGAATATTGCTAGCACTTCTTCAAGGGCGTGAAGCTGTACAACCTGAGCACATCGGTGATCACGAGACCACTTGGCACCGCAACGGATGCACAGGCCTTGAGCGCGGCGGGACGACCGTAGAGCCGCCCAACGCTCATCAGCAGACAATGCCCGACCCGCATCGATACCAGGCCGGGGCTCGGCAGGGCCCCCCGGTTTGTTAGGCCGAAGTAGCGGAGGAGGCAGAGGTGGCGCCATACGTGTGAACGGCCGGCCACCGGTAGCAGCATCCCACTTGCGCGCCTCCGGCTTACGGGACGCCACCATGTCCTCCTGCAATTTTGCAAGTACACAAGCAGTATCCCAATTTGGTGGCCTATGCAAATGAACTGCGGCTTTGATATGATCCTTCAAGCCATCAATAAAACGTGCAGTGTAAAAGAGTGGATCAGTGGTTTTATGGTAAGCCCCCAACTGATCAACAATAGAAGAGAACTGCTCTATGTACTCATCTACTGTTCCTATGTGGCGAATCTGGAACAATTGCCGCAATAGGAGTTCTTGATGTTGTAACCCAAACCTACTCAAAATGAGTTCAGATAACTGCTCCCAACTACAGCCTTGAAGCTGAGACTCAACAGAATTGTACCAACGTTTGGCAGCTCCGACAAAATGCAGACGAGCAATACGAACCCACGAGCTAGACTCTACAAGGTATAAACTGAAATAATCCACGCAATCATGCAGCCAGAGCTTGGGATGTTCACCATCAAATTTTGGAAAATCTACTTTGGGGATTTTCGAATGCGAAGCAATTCTAGGCAATGGAACATCAGGAGCAGCATGGGAAGCCACGAATTGGAAATTGGGACTGGTGTGCTCACCCTTGACCGGGGAATGGATTAGGGTGGTAACATCCCCAAATCCACTCGCCCGGTGGTTGTTCTCGCGCAGGTGCCCAACGACGGGCGATGTGGTAGCTGTTTCCGCAGATGGGCGCGGAGCCACCGAAGGAGACGACGCGAACACGCCGGATTTGTCGCCGGGGTTCTCGATGCTCGCGCGCTCCCAGCCGAGTGAAAGCTTCTTCACTTGGAGACGTAAGCCGTCGACGGTGCCGTCGATGATGGTGCGCCACTCATCCATATTGCGGGCCACGTCCTCCAGGGCCGCGACGCGATGCTCCTGCGCCTTCTCCAAATCCTGGATCTGGCGGCTGAGGCGGTCCTCCTGGTCGCGCAACTTGATGTCGTTGTCGGCGAAGCTCTTGCGCATCTCGTCCAGGATCAACTTCGTGTCGGGATTCATGACGCCGAGACGATGTTGACGGCGAGTAAAATAGGCGTGCGGTAGTGGATCAGAAGCAGGCCGATCCAGAGTGTTCCTCACCACAAATTGCTCGAGCGTGGATGGGAATTACGACGATTCGAACTCAATCAGGCTTGCTGCTCGAATTCAAATCAAACCAACCGAATCCGTTTGCTCAAACAACCGATGGAATGAAGAGGAAATCAGCCGAGGAATCGGTGTCTCCGATACCAATTGTTAGCAGCAGGGAATTTGGGGAAGAGCAATCGGGGATAGGCAGAAGAAATCTGGATCGAGTCGGACGAATAGCAACGAAGGGAGTTGGGATGGCGTAACGAGGAATCTTAGGCAAGTAGATTGTGTCTGGTTTACAAATCCGATGATGGCCCTCACGAGCTCTCAGCTAAACTTATCTGTATCAGCCACTTACAGGGCCTGGGCCCGGACATGCACACGCAGGCGCTTAAGCCCATTCATTTCCAAAAATCCTGTTGTTGGGCTTCTTGTTCCTTCCGCTTCTTCTTGGCCCACAGTCCACTGCACCGGGTTCTTCAGAGGAGACTGGGGTGTTAACACACAGGGCGTCAAGCCAGTACGCAGATGCCTAACCTCTTCTACACGGAAGGTAACCGAGCGACGACCTCACCTCAGTCCACGGTGAATTGACCCATCTGCAGTATCCTTCCTCTGCATCCACCTACTATAATAATAACACTCGGGCTCCAGAACTGATATATCCTGCCATTCTCCTCTAGCATAGCGACAGTATTGTCGATGGTTGCCACCATGCATGCATCGCCTAGTTGCCATGCTCGTGTCGTTGCTCTGCTGCTTCTTGTTCATCGCCACGCTGAAAGCACAGCAGCAGCCCCAGCCAGCCGCTAGTGATAACACAGCTAGTCCTCCGAGCTGCATACCCCACGAGAGGGACGCCCTGCTGGCATTCAAGCACGCCGTCACCAGCGACCCTGCAGGCCTCCTCACCTCGCGGCGGCGAGATGGTGGCCACGGCGAGCAGGACTGTTGCCGATGGAGAGGCGTCCGGTGCAGCAACCGGACTGGTCACGTCCATGAGCTTCGACTTCGAAACACCGGAGAAGAAGAAGCAGCTATGGAGGGCAAGATAAGTCCTTCTTTGCTTGCTCTGGATCATCTAGAGCACCTTTTGACCTCAGCTGGAATGATCTAACAGGGCCAAGTGGTCGTCTTCCCGAGTTCTTGGGCTCTCTAAAGAATCTCACCTATCTGAACCTCTCTACTATACCATTCTACGGTGGCCTGCCTCCCCAGCTTGGAAACTTATCAAAGCTGCAGTATCTGGATCTTTCCTCTACGTATATGTTTGGCACAAACTCAACGGATCTCTCATGGTTAACACGCCTTTCTTCCATACAATTTCTTAACCTCAACACTGTGGACCTCAGCACAGTAGTGGATTGGCCTCATATCATAAACATGCTTCCTTCTTTGAGGGTCCTTCGTCTTTCCTACTGCTCTCTTGCAAGTGCATACCAGTCCCTGCCACACCTGAACCTTACAAACCTCGAGGAGCTAGATGCCTCCGAGAACTCCTTCGACCATCCAATGGTGACCAGCTGGTTCTGGAACATAACAAGTCTCAGAAACCTTTACCTCCACGGCACTAGTATGTACGGTCAATTTCCGGATGCTCTGGGCAACATGACATCCCTTCAAGTCCTTGATCTTTCAGATAATAATAATTATTATGATGGTGAGAAGTATCGCATCATGACCACGGATCTGAAGAATCTATGCAATTTGGAGGTCCTGAACCTCCAATGGGCTCTCTTATATGGTGATGTAGCTGAACTGTTTAGGAATCTACCTCGCTGTTCACCCAACAAATTGCAAGAATTGGACCTCAATTGGAACCAATTAACTGGGATGCTACCAAGATGGATAGGGCAATTAACGAGCTTGGTCATTCTGAATCTTGGTCGGAACAATATCACAGGATCCCTCCCAATATCTGTAGGGCAACTTACCGGTTTGCAGACACTTGACCTCTCTTTCAACAACCTAAATGGACATGTTCCATATGAGATTGGTATGCTCATTAATCTGACCCATCTGGACCTAAATAGTAATAAATTGGATGGCGTGATAACGGAGGAACACCTTGTTAGTGCAAGGAGCCTGAAATACATAGACTTGTCATATAATGCCCAGAAGATTGAGATCAGCTCGGATTGGCAACCACCATCTAAATTAGATCTTGTAAAATTTGCATCCTGCCAGATGGGCCCACTGTTTCCTGGGTGGCTTCAGTGGAATGTGAACATCACCTATCTTGATATCTCCAGTGCAGGTATAGCTGATAAGCTTCCACAATGGTTCTTCGATGCCTTTTCAAATGTTCGGTTCATGAACATCTCCAACAATCAACTCAACGGAACTTTGCCAACCGATATGGGCTCCACGTCACTTGAAGAGCTCTATCTCAGCTCAAACCAATTAACTGGTCATATACCCATACTGCCATCAAACATAAGTTTCTTGAACTTGTCCAACAACTTCTTGTCGGGACCTCTGCCCTCCGCTGTTGGATCCACCAATCTAAACCAGCTATCTCTGTTCTCCAACCGACTCACTGGTCATATTTCTGAATCTTTTTGTAAATATCAGCAATTATTTGTGTTGGACTTATCCAACAATTTTTTGGAGGGAGAACCACCATTGTGCCTCAAGGTAATGGATATGGGATTTGTAGCCTTAAGGAACAATAGTTTGTCAGGAAAGTTCCCGTCTTTTCTGCAAAACTTGATAATTGTGTTCTTCCTAGATTTGTCTTGGAACAAATTCTCTGGAAGATTGCCAATGTGGATTGGAAGCTTAACATCATTAAGAGTTATACGATTAAGTCACAACAAGTTCTTTGGTAGCATTCCAATGAATATCACAAACCTTTCTTGCCTTCAGTACATGGATCTAAATAACAATAAGATATCAGGCTCTCTACCGATCTACCTATCAAATCTTCAATTTATGACAAACACATCCATGATGGATTGTTATTCCGGCTCTTTATCATGGAATTCTCATTTTAGTAGTGTGTCTACAGTCTTCAAGGGGCAGGAATTGAACTACGGTTCCTTCTATAGGGTTTTGCAGACAAGGATGACGAGCATTGATTTATCTTCTAACAATTTAATCGGTGAAATTCCAGAAGAAATAGTTTTCCTTGACGATCTAGTGAATTTAAATCTGTCAAGGAACCACTTGAGCGGAGTTGTTCCAAACAAGATTGGCGAAATGCAGTCACTTGAATCACTAGACCTCTCGAGGAACATGCTTTCTGGGGAAATACCGGCTAGTCTTTCAAATCTAACGTTCTTAAGCTACTTGGACTTGTCATACAACAATCTTACGGGAAGAATTCCATCAGGATCGCAGCTTGATACCCTGTAGGCAGAGTATCCATCTATGTACATTGGCAACACCGGTCTCTGTGGGCATCCCCTTCAAAATAATTGCTCAAGTGAGGGTCATGCGCCAAAGCAAGGTGGCCTGGGAAGAACTGAAGAAGGTCATGGGATACAATTCTTTTATCTTGGGCTCGGGTGCGGCTTCGTGGTTGGTACCTGGATGGCATTTGGTGTTCTGATGTTCAAGAGAAGCTGGAGAATCGCTTGCTTTCGACTCTCAGACAGGCTGTGCGACAAAGTGTATGTCCTTGTTGCTGTATGGGCAAGACAAACAGGAACTGATCACCATGCATGAAGCAAAGGCAATGGCCGGTGCTTAAAATAAATTTGGCCAATGCATGCATGCATGAAACAAAGTGTATCTAGAAGTTGTGACATAATATTGCTGGTTTTCTTTTTGGAATGAAATGTAATATCCACACCCTTTGGCATAAGAGTTGTAATATCATTACCTTATGATGACATGGCCAAATTAAATAATAATAATTCGAGCTTGTGCTTATGTTGAGCACAGCTTGCCCTGTTTTGGGGTCGGATTCTGCCTCTAATTGCTTACTCATGTTGTGGTGCCATGTTTCCATGTTGGTCATCCACATCAAGAAAGGCTCACGTCTCCTCCATGACCATTGTTTCCATGCTCGTCGTCAACTGTTAATTGCTAAAGTGAGAAAGAGGTGACTGCACATATGTTCAGTGCAGAATTAGCACAATTTACAGACACACGTAATATCCACATCCACATTAAATTTCATGGTTGATTGCTCTGATTTTACGTTTGGCCGACATCTCTTCAAGATGGAGGAGATGAAGATGGGTCCCACTTCTCTTCCAGATGGACCGCTCTTGTCTGGGCCCACTCTGACTTTGATCCAGCACTTCAAAATTGGTTCCTATGTGGTGTTGCTTAGGTAGATGGATTGCACTGGTTGTTCAAAAAAAAAGATGGATTGCACTGGAACTCAGAAGTTTCTTCGCGGGCAAAACATTGTTTTAGTTCGGAGATTGTATGATTGAGCATCTCTCCTCTCCTGTACTGCCGGTTGCATACTCAAACTACACTATAAGTAACACTCGCTTACAAATATTGAACAGGTAAGGGGAGCAATTTCTCATAAACTGAAGAGCGCAATATATGAGCACAGTTTCCATGCAGGAGTTCCACTGCCTACTTGCCTAGTGACGAACATGCAAGGTTTCTTGTATTATTCTAGACGAACAAAACAAACTGTCACATCGATCGTCTGTACAATCTACTGCAGAACAGTCTATGGTGGTCTCACTGATGAGAGACTGAGTTCTCTGAGGCACAGGACCCCACTCTTTTAATCGTCTTAAGTTGTGACCGATCCTGTGCTTCAAGCGCTTGATCATCTCCTTGGTCCACTCCTCCTCCTCCACGATCTGATGATGTACCTGCTCCAACCAGTCTCTGATCTTTTCGAACTGTGAGAGAAGCGTCGGTGTGTCGCTGCTGTGCTTCCACTTGTTCTCCACATCCAGTGCCTCCTCCACAAAATCCAGGAACCATCTTTGCATCTGGCCGCACAAGTCCTTGGCAAGCTCAGCCGTCCTCTCCTTCGCCGTGCTCTTTGTCTTTGGTGCATTTGGCAAGCTCAGCTCGTGGACAACATGAGGACCACCACCGACCCAATACTTAGTAGCTGATAGCTCCTTCCACCGAAGCGTATCCTCATAGACACCGAGGAAAGGTTCAACTGTTGGGAGTGGATCGGAGACCATTGCAGAATCGCAGATTTCAGAGAATTCGCTGTGTAGGCAGCAGAAATGAACAGGACATTAATTATCACACCACTAATTTCTGCTGCACAAATACAATACAATACAATACAATACACTGGGCATTGCTTTAATTTGAATGGTTGTTCAGTGGGTTCGACTCGGATCTGGGGAAAAATAGATGTCTCTAAATATATATACCTTTCGTTCCTGAGAAGTGAATCACAGATCGATGCCCTAGCTGCAAGGATTGCTTCTGTGTCTCTTATTTCAGTAGCTTCCTTCTAAATTTGGTAAGGAAATTGTATATTAGATAGAAACTCAAGTCAGGAACTCCGTATGAACGGAGATTGTGAGGCCAACAACAAATTAAACTACAGCTGCCTACCTTTCTGATTTTTGATGAAATCCTTAGTCGTCTCGACGTTGCTTCCTGATAATAGCGACGACGACGAAGTGTTTAATGAAAAGGTGCAGAATAATGTATCCTGAACAAGGACACCAATACTTTCTGTTGTGATTCTTCAAAAAAAAAACTTTCTATTGTGCACATGCAAAATGGTTATCCAGCAGCCATGCTACCGAGTAAAATGGAGAGAAAATAACCACAACTATGAACCAGAAAATGACTAATAATACACGATTATGTCACGCTATATGTATGTTTGAAGTTTCAAACCAATTGTGTAATACCTAATAAGTTAAAATCGTAGCCAGGATGTTTTATGCCGGTATAAAGAAAAAATTCGGCACCTTCCAATTAATGCGGGATTTCGGAACAAATTCAAATTTAAATAAATTCAAGTTTAAACAATTTCGGCACAACGCTTGGACCGGAGCTTTTCTCCATGTATGTAATTTGTATTTGTAGTCATAGATAGCACCAAAGTTTTAAATCTCGGGCTACAGTGGATGCTATAGCCGGATATAGTGCCGAGGCAGAGCAAATGCTAGGATAATCAACATTTAGCGCTATGAGATTTTTTGCGCTAATAGCGGGCGGTAAATTGGCTAAATGGAGAAGACTTAGCGTCGGCTAAGCAGTGAAGTATGCAAATGGGCTGAGATGGGGACATGGGTTTCTCAAGATCTCATCACATCGGGGGCCCAAAACAGCCATATAGGAGGGACTGGAGTATAGATCTGCCAAAGGCCCAAAACAGCCATGGATGAAAAGCTCCGGCGATTTGGGCGGCGGGCGTCGACCGGTTCGAGGACAGCGCACAGCGCAGTTGCTGGGAGTGGCAGCAATCGCCGGCGGGCTGAGCAGTGGAGGACGCTCGGCCGGGGGCCGTCCTGATCGTGGGCACAGGTTGCTAATGCAGGCCGGCGGCGACGGGCTAGCTGCTGCTGGGCGTGGATGGCGGGATCTGATGTGTGGTGTTGCCGGCGTTGGTGACACAGACACCATGGCCGAGCAGGAGTGACAACCAAATTTGCAATTTGAGAAAGGGAAAGGTCCAATTTTCATACCAGATGCTTGGAGGTCGGCGTTCTTGGAGTGCCCCTGACCGCCGGCGTGGCTGCTTTTCCGGCAGAGCGAGGCGCCCCCGGCGTGCGGATGCCTCTGACCAGCCGCGGGGCGCTTTTTCCGGCGAAGCGGGTGGGAGACCGCGCCAGCCAGGCGGCGGGTTTCACGGACGACGACGACGTCGCCGTGGTGGGCGTGCGCGTGCCCCTAACCGCCCGCGCCCTAGGCGCTGTTAGTGTTTTCCCAGCGGAGGGAGACGGAGACGTCGCCCGCCGCGAGGTCGCGGTTTTCATGGACAACGAAGGCGGCGGGGACGCCAACGTGAGCCGACGGCGCTTGACTGGCGGCGCGGCGCGGTCGGCGGGACCGAGGGCGGCGACGGTCCTCTTGACGGTGGTGGTTTCCTCGTTGACGTTGGCGGCGTTGGGTGCTGAGGTGGGCTGTGGC
This sequence comes from Miscanthus lutarioriparius, assembly GCA_904845875.1. Taxonomy (NCBI): domain Eukaryota; kingdom Viridiplantae; phylum Streptophyta; class Magnoliopsida; order Poales; family Poaceae; genus Miscanthus; species Miscanthus lutarioriparius. The sequence continues at coordinate 125,656,304 of CAJGYO010000010.1, forward strand.
CTGTGCGGTGGCGCGCTTCGTCGGTGGACGGTGCGGCGGAAGCAGTGGCAGTCGAGCGCGATTGCGCGAGGCGGTGCCGGTGGTGGTGGAGGTGGGACAGCGAGCGGGCGAGGTGCGGGCGACGGCTGCTGGTCGATCTGCTTTATAAAATGAAGCAGGAGGGTCAGGGTGTCGCTCGCCGAGTGAGGCCTGAGAGATGAGAGCGCCGCCGCCCCGCCGCTTGCGACCCTTGATTCCCTGCCTGCGTGCCAATTAAGGCAAGGCCAAGGGGATCGGATCCATCCATTTCCATGCAGAGGATCCCGGCTGCCCAATAATTGTTTTGTGAGAGCCGTCACCTTGCTTCCCCTCATGGCTCGTGATCATCATTCCGTCTTGGGCGCATGGATGCATGAGCATGATGGAAATAAAGCAGTGTTGGCATCTCCTTCCCGAATTGCCCGAACTCTGCTTCCTTCTCTGCTTCCAATAAGTGGGTGTTAATTTCCTTGAGCGCCTCTGGCAGGCGGTCTCTGAAGTCGGTGCGCACCTGCATTTCTGCTGGGGAAAGACCACGAACTTCTTCGAAGGTGTCAACTAATTGGATTAAGAATTTACAATTTGGAATGATATAGGGTGGCGCCCTGAAACGCCTTGACCATAACCTTGGCGGCAGATCGTGTCGACTTGATGATGCACGCGGCAAGCATACCAGCAGCGTCAGCACAGGGAAAAGCATGTGTCCAAGCCGGGAGAACCGAGGGGAGGAAAGAAGAGTCATGCAGCAGGCAGGCCCTTTCAAACCGAAATAGGTTGGCATTGTCAAGACTCAAGAGAATAGGGGTACCAGAGGGGAAAGACATGTTATGGTTGAGGTTTGTGAAGGCACGATCAAGGCGTGCAAGAATGGGGTTTGGTTGTTGATTGGTCCAGGTGAAGCGTTTTCCGACCAATGCAAGCTCACTTCTTCGAGACCAAGGTCGTGTTTTGAATGAAATAGGATATGTCCTGAAGCTTAGATTCTTGAATGCAGATTATCGAAGGAGCAGCAGAGGTAACAGCGTCACGAACGATTGAGCACTTATCCGGGTCGCCTAAGCCTCGAACATTCCAAGATAAAACAGAAAAGTTTCTTGGGTTGCTAAACATTTAACTGAAACAGACTCCCAGGGGCTGCAACACCGAGCAGGCCCCAGACAGGTACGAACTGAAACTTAAACACAACTACCACGAACTGACGACTGACGCCAACTAAAACCATCAAGGACCAACACTACAGATGGTACAAGATGCATGGAACAAAAGCCCGGATACAGACACAAATAACTGGCAGAACAAACACCGTCTTCAGTCTTCGTCCTGCCGGAACGAAACAAAGCCTTCCCGTCATTCAGCAACATCTGTCACCTCGCCAATGGAGGCCGGAGAGCGGCAGCCCAGACCTGCTGCCGACACAAGCTTGCGGAGATCAGACACTTCCACTGGCAGTTTGCTACGCGACAGGCTGTTGTTACGCTTGTTGGCTTGTTTCTTGAAGCTAGCAGAGACGGGCGACGGCGCGGGGTCGGCGACGACGGCGATGGCGTTCTTGGGGCCGAAGGCGGTCCTCTTGACGGCGGTCTCTGCCTCGTTGGCGTTGGGACTGCGAGCGGAGGCGGAGGAAGCCATGTGGGCCGTGGGCTGTGGGGGCGGCGATTGCGCGAAGGGGTGGCAGTGGAGGTGGACGGCGAGCTTTACAATGAAGCAGGAGGGTCAGGGTGTCCTGAGATGAGAGCGCCGCGGCGGTTGCATTCAGGTGGTGTTTGTTAGGCGAGGCGAGCTCCCCTTCATTCCCTGCATGCGTGCCAAGGCCCAAGGGGATCGGATCCATGCATGCATGCATGCCGTTATGTCATGGACACGTTCCTCACTTCCTCACGTTCCTCAATTTCCGGATGCTCTGGGCGACATGACATCCCTTCAAGTCCTTGATCTTTCAATTAATTATTATAATAATGATGAGAAGTATCGCATCATGACCACGGATCTGAAGAATCTATGCAATTTGGAGGTCCTAAACCTTGATTGGGCTCTCTTATATGGCGACATAGCTGAGCTGTTTAGGAATAAACTACCTCGCTGTTCACCCAACAAATTGCAAGAATTGGACCTCAATGGGAACCAATTAACTGGGATGCTACCAAGATGGATAGGGCAATTAACGAGCTTGGTCATTCTGGATCTCGGTTCGAACAACATCACAGGATCTGCTGGTCGATCTGCTTTATAAAATGAAGCAGGAGGGTCAGGGTGTCCTGAGATGAGAGCGCCGCGGCGGGCCGCGGCGGTTGCATTCAGGTGGTGTTTGTTACGCGAGGCGAGCGCCCCTTCATTTCCTGCATGCGTACCACTGTATATAATGTAATGTCAAGATCGAAGAATTTAACATGAAGTAGTTATGGAAACTCAAACGGCTAGAGGTGAAAATCTAGACATTTTACTACAATCTGTATGTACGTACGTAACTCTCCTGCGTGTTTGAAGAAAACAAAAACACAACTTCAGGATATCTATATTTTGTCTGCACAAATAAAGAATATGAAAGAGCTTAATCTACTGGATCATTCCCAGGACCTCTGTTCAATGTTAAAAACTGCATTGGACCATCCAACATTCACTGGCACGGAAGCTCCACCCAGCTCAGGATCAGCAATCATCAGTGTCCTCTCTTCGTCTGATGAATTCAATAACCATTAATATGGCGACAAATCCAACCGGTGAAGGACACCATACGGCCATGGCAGTGTGCAATTCCATTTCATTTAGCTGATAGAAAAAATTCTAAAAGAAAACAAAGAAAGTACATTAGCCCAAAAACAACCAAAGGAGAGTCAACTTCTAAACTTTTTACCTAATGATGAGCATGAATCTGCTACAGATTACAAATATAAACTACTACCATTAAATGCTTCACTAGTCAAAATATGTTCTATATATCTTTTCTTGAAACGCTAGTATTGAATGCCAATTATGAGGACATAGTAGTAGGGTCCTCACAAATATCAACGTTTAATTTCAGTGCTCAGATTTTACACTTCGCCGACATTTATATATGGCTCAACGTTTTCATCTTACAGTCCAATTAGAATGCAACTGTCAGTCTACCAGATGGCTTGATGATGGAACACTTGAAATTCGGTTGGTTCTTGTGTGGTGTTGCCTTCAGTGGATGTCATTCAGGACCCGGGAGTTTCTTTGCTGTTGGTTTGTTAAAAAATGTTACATCAGTTGCATACTCAAAGTAAACTCAGCAACATTCACGTATGCACATTGAGCAATCAAGCAGAACAAGGAGAAGGGTGAATTTCTCAGAAATTGAAGAACCCAAGAAATGGGCGTGCTGTTTTCCTGGCGCTGTATCACTAGTTTACAGAAAAGACATCTCTGTTTTTTGTGTTGTACTGCACACCCATCCAATGGACTGAGTACCAAAGGAAACCAGTGCCTAGTGAAAACTGAAAAACATGACCTGGAGATACTACTCCAGACACATTTGACAAGATGACTTTTGCTTTACCGTTGCATAAAGAGAAAAAGGCCGCGTTTAGTTGCGCCCGGAATTGGCGCCGCCGGATTTCCAGCGACGCGGCAGTGCACTGTAGCATTTCGTTTGTATTTAGTAATAATTGTTCAATCGTTGACTAATTAGGCTTAAAACGTTCGTCTCGCAAAGTACAACCAAACTGTGCAATTAATTTTTGATTTCGTCAACATTTAGTACTCCATGCATGTACCGCAAGTTTGATGTGACGGGGAATCTTCTTTTTGCATAGTGCCAGAGTTGAGAATTTGGGAGAAACTAAACACACCCATAATCATACCTGACAAACCACACATAAGGCAATCCATAATGATAATACGATAATTTATTCACATGACGAAACAAGTCATAAATTAGGCACCCCAAAAGAAAACAAAGAACTGCACCAACAGGCTACATGATTGTGTAAACCTTTAAATCTTAACAATTTGAAGAACCAATGTGAACAGAAACTGTGAGCAGTTGAAGAACCAATGTGAACAGAAACTGTGAGCAGCAAGCTTCAGAGCATGAAGCATCCCCTCAACTCCTGGAAGAAACCGAGACAGAGCTCTCGAATGCAGACCCCATGTGGCTAATGACAAACCCATAGATCTTGCGCTTCAAGCACTCGATCTTCTCCTTGGTCCTCTCCTCCTCTGCAATCTTCCCTACTTGGTCCAACCAGTCGCTGATCTTCTTGAACTGTGAGAGGACCATCGTTATGTGGCTGCTGTGCTTTCCCTTGCTAGCGACGTTCTGATCTTCGAACAGGTGGAAGCCCACATCCAGTGCCTCGTCCACAAAAGTCAGGAACCACGTATGCATCTCACGCCACAAGGACTTGGCAAGCTCAGCTGTCTCACTCATGCTCTCGGTGTTACTCCATGTGCACCTCAGTGGAGAGCTTGGTGCAACCTTAGACTGCACTTTTGCTGAAGCTCCTTGTGTTGGCTTCTTCGACAGGCTTGTTCTTGGTGGTTCCACTGAAGATGCATTTGGCTTGTTGGTGCTCCTCGTCCGAGAGAAGGATCCAGTGGCACCGTTCAGCAGCTTGAGGACCTCAAGATCAGTGGCTAATGCAGCGCCAACCCAATGCTTAGTTGATTTCTCGAAGAATCCCTCTTCAGCCCCATTGGTCACCATAGACTCAGAGATGGTCTTCCATTTGAGAGTATCCTCGTAGACAACCAGGAAAAGATCGACTGTTGGAAATGGATTGGAGACCTTTGACGAAGTGCAGATTTCAGAGAACTTGCTGTAGGCAGAAATAAACAAGATATTATCACACCACTTTTCTGCTGAATAGGCAGAAATAAACAAGATATTATCGCACCACTTTTCTGCTAAACAAATGCACTGGTTTTGTTTTTAGAAAGGGAAAATATATGTGTCCAAATACCTTATATTCCTGATTACAGATTCAGAGACCAATGCCTCTTGCAGGGCGTTAGCTGCAGCAGTTGCTGCTAAATCTCTCCTTTCAAAAGCTTCCTGAAATTCAGTAGAAATTATATTAGAAACTCAAGTCAAGTCAGGAACACTAAATGGAGACTGAGCCAATAAAATAGAGTTGCTTACCTTTCCAATTTTTGAGAGTTTATCAGGAAATGCATCCAATGGAATGCTGCCGTCAGTCCATTTAGGATCGTGAAGTATAATTTTTGGAGCTGTGGTTTTTGCCTTTACTGAGGTAGATTCTATCTTCTTACGAGGTTTTGGCCTCTCATCGACAGATGAATCGTCATTACTGGATTGTTCCGTTGTAGCATCACTTAGTCGCCTCGACATTGCTTCCTGATGATAGAGACAAAGAAGAAATGTTTACTGCACAGGCACAAAACATTCTACTATACACTACAAGGACACGGCTTTTTGTTGTACACAGGCAAAATGGGTTTATCCAACCATGCTACCTAATGATATGCAGGAAAAAAAAATCAGACTCTGAACCTGAAAATGACCAATACACCATTCTATATATATATGTAGCTATATGTTTGAAATTCCGAACTAACTGTAACAGTTATGATCGTCGCACCATGTGCTTGGAATTTTCTTTCAATTAATTTGTAGTCATAGCACCAATTTTGCAAATTAAGCAAACATTGCGACAGAACTGTCCACAGGACATATCTCTATTTGAAAATGGTTATTACTGCAAGGATCATAGTTAACCATGGTTATGATTTTCTGAGCCAACAATTAAGGTTATACAGTCACTTCATACTTCAGTTTTTTTCCCAACAATGTTTCTTTGTCTACTATCCTATCCATATCCAACACCATCTAGCTATGTCAGATCTTAATTTGCATAACCAAATCTGACCAAGGCTATGATCCAATGAATCAAGTATGCTGTTCAATGTTCATGGTTAAGTCATACTTTGGGTTTTCCCTAGCATGAATTTGGCAGTCATCCGTTTATAATCCCATCTGAGTGTACCTTGGAAGATCTTTCGTTTGAACGACAATACAACACACTCAAATGGTATACCTTCAAGTTCAAGATCATTTTCAATTAACACGGTTATAACGCTTCAGAAAGAGTTATTTACTACCACTATTCCAGTCACAATGCAGGCAGTGATAGAATTATATTCCTCGAATTATCAGATGGTTATCTTAACAGTCTCGACAAGTACGATGTCCCAAATGTAACACAATAATGTAGTAACAGAGGATCCAGACCTGAGTCCTGAGGATGGAATCCTTGTCCACCTTGGCCTTAGACTTCATCACGGATCCTGGCGCCGCCGTCCCAAGCGAAACCGTGGGGTCGTCCCAGCTCTTCCTCCCGTGCTTCGCAGCCGACCCACTCCCCAAATCCGACATCTTGGAGATCCCAGCCACCAGCACCCCAACCTTCTTCTTGCCGGTGCCTTCCCCAGACAGCCGGCGTGAGCCAGGCGACAGGGAGGTCCGCCTCCCGCCGCCGACGGCCGGAGACGCGGCGCCCCTCCTCCCTCCCGCGGGCGACGGCTGGCGGTACCTCGACGGCACAATGATCGCCGGCTCCCTCACCACCCTCCGGTTCTCCTCCCTGGCGGCGACCAGGCTCGGCACCACGCACTTGGACGGCGCCGGCGACGTGGCCCGCGGCGTGCCCCTGACCGCGGGCGAGGACGCCCGCGAGGCGCTTTTGCCGACGGAGGGAGACGACGCCCGCGAGACCGCGGGCTTGGCGGCGGGCGACGGATCTCGCTGCTTGGACGGCGGCGCCGGGGACGAGAACCGGCGCTTGACGGGCTGCTGCGGCGCGGGGTCGGCGACGGCGTTCTTCGGACCCAGGACTGTCCGCTTGACGGCGGCGGTCTCGCTGGCGTCGGGAGCGGCGGAGGGGTTGGAGGAGGGCATGAGGGGCGGCGCAGCGTCGGCGGCGGACGCGGCGGGCTGGATGACATAGCCGCGGGCGCAGGATGCGGGGCGCGCGACGAGTGGCTCGGGCTTGCCGACGCAGGGGAGGGGGCGGGAGGACGGGACGGTGCGGAGTCCAACCGCGCGCGGCACGGGGCGCGCGAAGCGGAGGCGGTCGAGGTGGACGAGGTGGCCCACGAGCTGCGGGCGGGCCGCGGCCAGCAGCGCGTCGGCGTCGGCGGGCGGGACCTGGACGTAGGTGCAGTGGAGGCCGTCGGAGAGGTTGAGGAGGACGCCGTTGGAGGGCGGCGCGGCGAGGAGCGGGGACTCGGAGGTGGACGCCGTCAGCGCCGGGACCACGGCCGTCACCTGCAGCACCGGCGAGCGGTGCTCCCCCGCCACGCGCTCCTCCGTGTGCATCGCCTGCAGCAGCCGCAGCAGCACCCCCTGCGTGACCGTCGCCATGGCGGGCGGAGATGGGATGGATCGAGGGATGGGATGGGCGAGGAGCTGAGGAGGTGGAGAGAGAGATTCGGGGGCCGTGCTGTGAGTGATGGAGAGAGACGTTGGAGTGTAGTGAAGGGAGAGAGGGTCCGTTGGTTTCAAATTTCGAACGCCCCGCGTGTGACCTGAGCGGCGGGACAGACAGGTGGGGCCGAGGAGGTATTGATAAGGTGGCCGCCGCGTCCTGGTCACTTGGTCAGTGTGACATTCTCGTTGGGCCATGATATCTAATGGGCCTAAAAGAGGATCCTTGCTGCGTTTACTTCTGAAGAAAGGCCTGAGGATTTCGGGCCCACAACGGAATCGGTGGCCACCGCCAAACTGGATCAAGGCGAGGCATAAGATCAAGTGATCAACAGTTGTACAGTAACTCAGCCCGAGCGTCCGGAGGGACTAACGTCGCTTCCCACCTAATCGTTCTTATTTGTTCTGAGTCCACCGAATTGTTCTTATCCAATTGTTCTGAGCCCAACGACACAGCCGGCTCCCGGGAGCCCAGCACCAGCTCCTCCCTCTCCCTTCGATACACCCTCACCTCACTACCACCCTCGCCCCCGAATCGAGGCGAGCGAGGGCGTAGACGACCAGCAACGCGCTGGGCGTAGGGTAGGCAGGAGTGTGGCAGTGACCGTTTGGACACTACACGCCAGGCCCCGTCATCGATGACTTCGACGCGGAACAATGGGGCAGAGGTTGCGGCAGCCGTGCCGACGAGCTTTGCTCACACTACCAGCCGCCGACGCCGTCAAGCTCCACGCATGCGCCACCGAGCTGGCGAGCCTCCATGATGGACGCTCTAGCCAGCAGGCGAGAGGAGCTTCGTGTTACGCCTCCCCTCTGGTGAGTTGCCTGCGCTACTGCCGCACGGGCGAGCTCCGCGTCGGTGTAGAGCTCCGCAACGACGAGTATCCACCCGCCCTAGCAGCAAGGTGACATTGCGTTGCAACCCCATGTTGCAAATGTATGTTCCAGGTGTTTCAACTGTTTGAGATGAATGTTGCAAGTTGTTTACCTGGATGTTGCAAAAATACATCTAGATGTTGCAATACGTTTATAAAAATGTTTCATCTGTTTCAGATGTATGTTGCAAGTGTTTTATCTAGATGTTGCATGTTTCACGTATATGTTGCATGTGTATGTTTCAAATGTTTCAGTTGTTTTAGACGTATATTGTATTTGTTTCATGTTGAGTGTTTCGTGTTTCAGAGGTACGTACGGAGGGGCGCAAGGATTCCTACATGCGCGTGCGAAACGGAGCGCGCGCGGGCGGTAACGCCTGCGGGCAGGTGGCGCGGGTGGTCCCCGCATGGCCTTCTTCCTCGGCAGCGCAGTCGGTAGTCGGCACGCACACGCTAGGCTGGGGCTGAGAACGGGCGGTGGAGTAAAAAGCGCATGCATGCAGCTGCATTCCGGCGCGCACGGAGGTGGTTTCCTTTCCTACCGCCTCCTCGTGCTGTAATTTGGCGCGTTTCGCGGAAAACATAGGTGCAAATCGGAGCGGGCGGGGCACGCAACACAGAGTAATCACGTGCGTTCAGACGTCCGGACACTAGCTTTACCGTTTGTTCTATCCACATAATTTGATGCAAACTATCCTGGAGTCCTGGTATTTCGTGCGTTTGAAAAGCTTAACTAGATAATCAGTTAAGGGTATGAAATAACCAACTAATTTGCCTTGTTTATTTATGTTAGCCTTTTACTGACTTATTTATTTATTTATTTCTGGAGGGAAAAAAAGAACAAAATTTGTCTTTGTGAATCAAATCTTTAACTTTTCTGAAATTTATATAATACAAACTAAATTATTCCTTTTACTCCCGTGAGATGTGGACCTGTAATGTTGTGTGCACTTGGCATGATAGCATAGTTCTGAATTTTGAATAGGTATAACGCCATAATAACGGTATAAGCACCCACGTTGAGATGAATTTGGTCAGGTCTAGTTCCACAGGTTAGCTGGTAGTGCTTTGTGACCAAACTGTGCCCTAGGTATAAGCAACCATGTTAATGGCCTATTTGGATCACCTAACTAAAGTTTAGTTCGTCATTGGATAATATACTAAATATGGACTAATTAATTTTTTTTCTTTTTTCTAATGAGTTCTACTCATCAATTAGCCTCTATTAGTTATTTTTAGTCCACGACTAGTTTATATTTAGACCTTATATTTGGCATCCAAAGCATAGGCTAAAAGTTTAGTTTAGTTCATCCAAACGCGTCCTAAGATGAGATGGCAGGTTACTTGGTGTTGGACTTTTTGGAACTAGACTTCATGCCGTCAGTTAAGTTGGGCCTACACTAAAAATTCCAACACTTCCGGCACTAGTGTCCCAATAATAGGGGAGTGATAACTAAGTTGTTCCAGCTTTCACGTAGAAAAAAATTTCCTAACCTTCCTCTACTATGTTATGATCGAATTTACTTTCTAAAACTGAAAAATCGGATGTTTTGGCTCCCTTTATCTATTAAAATTGGTTTGTTTTTGCTCCTTAGGTGGTTTTCAAGGCGGTTTAACCTGACGTGCCGCCACATTATCCATGAGAGAGGTAAATTGGGCTATGTTGATAGTTTAGGGGTCAAATAGGCTTTACTGAAAAAGTTCAAAAATATATATTTTTTTTTAAAACTACCTAGATGTTATTTTTTTGAAAATGTGGAAATTAAATTCGAAAAATCTAGTTTAATCTTCGAAAATAAAAAGGGAACTAATTCTAGCTCAAAAAAAATATCAAAATAGTTTCATTTTTTAATAAAATAATGCTCTATATTATGATGCATAGACTATAATGTGTGTGTGTGTGTGTGTGTGTGTGTGTGTGTGTATATATATATATATATATAGTCTCATTTTGATGTCTATTTACTGGTATATTATTTTATGTTCTTGCTAGATGTTATAGTTAGTTACATCGACGAGTCATGCGTCATTATAAACAGAAGAAGGTCAACTGATTTTGACGACAATACAAATGCCATGTAACTATCTTATACTTGATCTTTAGTACGAACACAGGTCATAACTTGGCCCAAAAATGAATATGGCCGCATCTTTTTCTGGTTTGGACTGAAAATGAACAATCTAGCTACCTAATTGATGCCAACTCATATAGGCCCTACTAGCTAGATATCACCGCATCAAAAAAGAGCAACATCATTTTATTGCACATAATGTTATATTGCTTCTTGTTTATTACTCCATCCTTTTTATCTGTCGTTTTCACTTTCAGACAAGTCAAATGTACTCCACTTTGATCAAATATATAAAAAATATTAATATTTGTAGTATATAATTAGTATCATTACTCATTAAATAGATGGTTGAATCTAATTTTATAATAAACTTATTTGGAGATACAAATATTTTTATTTTTTATACAAACTAGTACGAATACCATGACGTGGAAATATGAATTTATGTTTGTTGAGGTGTAAATCATTAGCATAAAATTGACACAATGGCGTGGAAATAAGTTAGTAAAATATTGCAATCTGGCCGTGGACAGCCAGTGAACTGTAAAACGTACAATAGCTACAAAAAGCCTTAGGGCCCGTTCGTTTACGTCGATTTCCGGTCGGAACGTTTCCTGGTGATAGCTGACAGGTATAAAATACAGCTGCCTTCCGGCCGGGATCGGTTCCGGCGCTCCGTTCCGCTCGAAATGAACGGGCCCTTACAGGGATTATAGGGAATGGTAATGCTTGGTTGAAGGCATCCGGACGAATGGACGGACCGAACCCGTGCATGTGACCCCAAGAAAAAACGAAGGGGGAGGGGCATGCAATTACAGTCAGGCGGGTCTGTACCCGTTCTTTTTACGGGGCAGCGTATGGGAGCATGTGCGGCCACTCGTACGGGTGCAGTTTAGGGTGCACGCGTGGGGAAACGTGCATGTGCGTGACCACAGAGATGAGGCTCCCAACTTGCGTTCGCTGCTAGCTGGACCGGCCGGCCAGGCCCCTCCTGCTTGTCGTCCTGCTCTTTTCTCTCTCAGTGTTGTCTGCGCCCAGGCCAAGCTGTGCCTGCTGCCGCATCTTGCCTGCAGCGTTGCTGCTTTGGCCGACCGGATTAGTCAGTTGCAGGGCCGGCTAGGCCGCTTGCCTGTTCATGAAAGGAGCGCAGGTCCACATCTGCATGCGTCTTTTTCTTCTTCCGGTTGACCATTGACAGCTGAGTGCTGGCCTAAATTTTTTCGTCACTCCATGGAATTAAGCTCCGTATGTTTTCATGTGTTATAAATGAATGTTTCATCTGGTGTTGCATGTGTTTCATCTGGATGTTGCATATGTTGCATTGGCTATACACGTATGTTACAAGTGTATGTTCCATCTATTTCAGATGTATGTTGCAGGTGTTTTATCTGTATGTTTCATATGTTGTAATGGCTATACACGTATGTTTCAAATATTTTATCTGTTTCAAACGTATGTTGAAAGTTTTTTTTTCTGGACGTTGCTTATGTTGCAGTGGCTATACACATATGTTGCAACCATATGTTTCAAATGTTTCAACTATTTAAGCGTATGTTGCAGCAAGTGTTTCATGTTGCAAGTGTTTTCATTAGCAAGCGAAGTATGTTTCATGCGTTTCAGATGTATATTTTGTATGTTTCATCTAAATGTTGCAAAAATAGATCTGATGTTGCAAATGTAAATCTGATCCCCACCTGCATGCACGTCCACGAGCATGCAACACAGAAGCGAAGCGAGCGCAACAGCATAGGGGGCACGGGCGTAGGTGGTGCCCACCTGCATGCACGGGCGCGCAACACGGAAGAAAGTGAAACAAGCCTCGGTCAGTACATAGACGTGGCAGAACAAACAGGCCTCTGTCAGTACATCACAATCTACGTAGCGACTGGTATAGTAGTACGTACAGAATACGAGTCGCTGATGAAAGTAGAGATATTTTCTAGTGCAACTCCATCTCCTCTCTCTCAAGTAGACCCCATTCAGAATGCTGGATTTTTTTTATTTTCTATAAGTTTTTGTGAAAATAAATTAATTTCATGAAATTTGTTAATTCACGAGTACGCCTTGTCAAATTCCTATCTTCAGCGGAACCCAAAAAAGTTGCACCTGGTCGATGAACACGCACCGGGGAACGACTCTGATCAACCAAGGGTCATTGGATCAATCCAACCTGCTTGTACATGGAGTCAAACATGCATCTCTTGCTAATTACTCTCTCCTTTCCAAATTATAAGACGTTTTGGTTTTTTTTTTAAATTATATTCAAAGTAATTCTGAGGTTATATTGATCTTTTTAACAACGATAGCATACAATAAGAGAAACTAATGGTTAAAATTTATCTTATCACATTTCCAACAATCCAGTCACTTGGCGCCCACGCTCGCGCCCACCGTGCCTATGTCCCACTCCAGCGTCCCATACCCACGTCCCTTCTTCTCCAACTCCGACGAGTAAAGAAGGGGATTTGTGGGGAGCTATGCAGACCAGGCGGCGGGGACGGCGGTTGCGCGGCTTTAGGGCCTTGGCGGCGGTAGAGGCGGCCGGGCCAGGTCGGGGCGAGGACGTCACGGCCATTCGCCAGAGTAAGAGAAAAAAAGGTGGGGGGGGGGAGAGAGAGGCCATGGCGCCAGAGAATCTCGTCTTGAGCTTGACAGTGAACTCCGGCGAGACCCTACCACGCCGCGGCGGTGGGCGGTGGGCGGCGGCAGCGCGTCGAGAGAGCTCGCAGGATTGAGAGCTAGCGGTAGAAAACGACTAGAGGAAGAAGAAGATATATGCGCCGTTGGATCACAGATGAACGGTCAGGATTTGTCGTCTGAAGCAAACCTTAATTTGAGACGCCTGAGCATTAGCAAATCCCTTATTTTATTTGACTTTTTCACGATCGAACGCTTATTATTCCAGGACACGCGTGCCAAAACAGATTCCGTCAAATTATGCACAGACACGCGTGTGGTGCATGCGCGACAAAGCTGTCCATGTATTAGGCCGGCGCTTGCCACTATCTATTCGAAAACGTGAATCTGGAGCAAATTCGTTCATACCACGGTGGTCCTTGGACACGTTTGTTTCAGCCGTCCACGTACGTTTGAAACGCATTGAAAGGCAGCGGAGAGTAGACATCCTTTTTGTCAAGAAGAAAATCTCTCCAATCTCAATCGGCTACTGAAAACTACTTAGAAAAGGTGGGCACCGGTCTCGCAGGAACAGACAACACTAGTGCCTTCTGAAAATGACAATACTGAGATGGACACTCAAGACTGTCAGACGGCTACTACAAGACAAGGAGGCCAGAGGTACGTAAATGACTCCGTTTGAAACGGTTTAAATTTTAGAAGCTCTCACAATAAAGTAACTTTTTTTTGATAAGTTACCTTTTTGAATGAAGAAGTAAAAGCTGCCCAAGCTATGCCTAGTTATACAACGATGGGCTATACTACAAACAAAAGGGTCTCCGGAGATTAATCAGTGTCATGCTGCATGTTGCATCTGATTGCATAAACTCTGAATGTTACCATGGAAAACTAACCGATGGAGTATATTAATTCACCTCTGAAAACTAAATTGCATGGAGGATTAGAGCCTACCGGTGATTAGAGCCTACCGGTGGTGTAGCCACAGATATTTTTGAGACACCTGCTCTCTGGGATGCAAACATGCATTCCTAGAGAGGACAATGCTATTGGTAGTACAGTACAGGCTTGATGTTAGCAAATAAGGGTTGTCAAATGATCAATTTTCGGAATTGTGCAGGACGGAGAAGCACTGCAAAACGTGCATACGGTAAAATCACACATCACTCATGAATTGGAAAGCCAGATTGTTGAACAGAACAGGCATCAGAGAGTGATGGAAGGATGCATTGACTGAATCTCTGATCAAGGTACGTCCTTGTGTTAATCTACCAATCCTCGTCTAAATATAATTCAACTGGCATCATGGTACATAGCAGAATCATGGTATTACAGATACAACGGCCGTATATACAATCGGCATCAAGCACTTGAAACTAGCTACTCTACCACTGTACGTCTCTGTATCCTTGCAGATCGTCGCCTTGTTTTCTTGGAGTTCACAAGTCTGCTCACGCTCACAGTCGGTGCAGGGCAGGTTGCCTGTGCAGACACCGGACACAGGTGCATGCTCTCTGCTCTGCTCCATACACTAACCCCGACCCCGCGCCGACCACGTCCGGCGCAGCAGGGATGGCCGCTGCGCCGACCCGGACCCGGATCCCGACCCCGACCCCGCGCCGGCGGCGAACATCTCGTCGAGGGCGATGACGAGCGCCATGGCGAGCGGGGCGCCGAGGTGTGGCCCCGCCACGAGGCGGAACACGTCGTCCCCGACACGCTCCTTCCGGCGCACCTCGGCCACGGCGTCCCCGCGCGCTTCCCGCACCGCGCAGGACCGCGCCCCGTACGACCCCTCCACCACGTACGCCTCGCCGGCCTGCGCCTGCAGCGGCGTCACGTACGCCAGCGGCGCCTTGCCGGAGGATGCCCCAAGGAGGCCGAGACCGATGCCGAGGCGGGCACGGCGCACGGACATGAAAGGCTTGGCCTTGTTGGGCCGACGGCATCCCGCTCCCGCCGCGGCGTCGCCGTCGAAGATGAGCCAGCGGTCCGGCGCCAGGCCCAGGCTCGTGAGCCGGCTGCGGCGGCGCACGGTGAGGAGCGGCGTGCCGGCCACGTCCATCAGCACCACCTCGGCGGCACGCCGCCGCAGCCCCCGGCGTGCGGAGTCGTAGCAGTCGACGCGGAAGGCGAGAGCGCCCGACGCGTCGTAGACGGTGAAGCCGGAGCAGCTCAGGAGTAGCGACTTGCGCGGTTGCGCCACACCGTCAGCACCGGCGGCCGCTCCTGGTCCTGTTGTTGGTGGCCGCCCGCATCGGCCCCGCGGCTGGTGCTGGTGGTGGTCATCGTCGCTGCTGCGGCGGCGGCGGCGGGGCGCTCCGGTGCGATGGCGTTGGGGCGTGCCCTGGCCATTGTGTTTGGTACTGCTCTGTTCCCCTTTTTCAGACGAGGCGGTTTTTGTTTGTTTCTCCTCTGTTGGTTGCGTCTGTCTGGAGTTTCGGGAGGAAGCTGGAGGAGAGAGCGAGCATGGGGCGGATTGGATTGGATTGGATGGAGCAGAGGGGGAAGGGATTTGTAGCTAGTGGCGGATAGAATTTGGCCAAATGGCATGGGAAGTTGGAGGCGAAGACGAGAAAGGTGGGGGTGGTGATGGTGACTGACCCGCGTAGTCGTGTGCTGCCCAGGTGCCCCCCAATCCCATGCAGGAGAATTGAAGTGAACGGCGAAAGCACTGTGGTATTTACAGTAGTACTGCAGTAATACAGTAACTACCACAGCCTGTCAGCCTAACCGTGACAAAGGAAAAGGAGGGAGATTTTGTAGAAAGTATTTGGAGATGAATCACACATATGGAAGGAGGCGCTGTTTCTTTTGACTTTGAACAGTGAAGGATGTTGATTTTTTAATAGATCTTGGAGATAAAATATCTACGTAGAGATAGTACCGAATTGAGCTTAAATTTAACTAATCTGGCAAAATAATTTTGCCTAAGCATGCTATCGAGCTCAGACTATAAAAAGTGATCAAATTTGATTATCAGCTGTGCTCATGCAGTTAGCCATAATATCTTGTAACCGCGTTTTGTTTCTCTCAATACATTTAAGGGCACAAATTATCTATATGGATGGCAACCAAGAAAATAAGATGACAGGGATGGAAATCTATATAATTTTGGATGGGAATCATTACAAGGTTTGAGTGGCATTCTCTGTGGTTTGAATGGACTGTACACTTCCAGTACTCACACAGTCACACTGTTGTGTTCCTGTAAGCCTGACTCTGCATAGTCTAGTCAGTCTAGAAATGGTCGGCAGAATAGTGAGTGGCCTGGCTGTGGACTGTGGTTGCCTCGAGAGCATGCAGCAAAGGTCAACAAAAAGCATCGCACGCGTCCTGCTTCTACAGTCCCGTGTAAAGCCTTTGCTACCGTCACGCACCCAAAATGTTATCTGCCGCATGCGACTCCTTTTTGTTTGCCGCCATACTATTATTCCCCTGTGGCTTTTAATTCGGTCAAGAAGAACATGGATGGCTGCTTTCACCTTTCTCTCGAGTCGAGTCTCGGATTTCTGCTGACGCGTGTATGGAGCCATGGAAATGCCGGAACGCACTTGGATTCTGATCTCTGACTGATGAGTAGCCGTCCTTCCTTTTCCTTGCTTACCATCATCGTATGAGCTAGTGGAGTTCCCCTTGACCTGTCGATCAACAAACAACCATGCATGGGAAAAGGCCTATCTGGATATATCAGCTGCACTATTATATAGTCCATCTCATAAAACAAAATATCATCATCCATTCATGTTTGAACCGTTTCCACTTTCCACTCCATTATTGGTCCGTACAATTGTAGTGTTTTTAAGAGATGTTCTAGTATATGTTTAATTTGCTGCTAAAAGGTGTATTATGATATACAGGGCGTGCTATTTGTATCTCAAGGGAAATAAGTAGAAAGTCAGCTCAGGTGGTCGGGTTTCTTGCCACTTTAGGTTTGAGTCCTCGAGTTGACGTGGATGTCCGTATTTTTATATAATTTTTTCCAAAACTTAATGGCCTATTTATTTGAGAACTTAACAGTATTGTTTCTTTCAAAGGTAGACAATATACCCATCGATAATGTCTACGTCTCTACTATAATCGCAAAATGTGGAATAATAAGCATACAAGTCCCCAAAATTGCAACAGATTAACATTATCACAGTATTTAAAAGACTGGTGAGGATCGTCTGAGATCAGTTTGATTTGGTTTCATTGTTTGTGCTTCCAAATTTGCACAGTTCTCTTGAGGCATATATATAAAATCTGGTTGATGATGGTGCTCTCTGCATTTTCATTTCTTGGCGGATATCTAACAAAACCAAAGACATGGGCATGCATAGATCAGGGTACGAATTGCACGTAAGAAGAGAAAGGATGGTGTACACTTCCTCTATCTTGCTCTGATCCTTGCTTGTGTTTTATGCATGCTCCATGATTAACTGGTGGACCCCTCAAATTATAGCGCTACTTCCTTCTGGATATGGATGCGCATGCCGATCTTATCCAGCACTAGAAATACATATTTGAGCAATATAAGCCAATAAGGATGCAATTTGGCATAGAAATGCCCCTGCTAGCTCAGGGTATGTGTACAACCTAGCTGCTACCTACATCTGTCTGTTGTTTTTGTTTACTGTTTCGTTTACATGCGCCATGATTTTTGTTATGCTATTCTATGATAATTAATTGATTGGATGGGGATTAATCACTTTATCATGAGTTTTTTATGCTATTTTTTGATAATTAATTGATTGGATGGGGATCAGTTAGTCACTTTAACAATTAAGTGCATCTGTTCACAACCAAATTAAAGTTTGCTAATATCAAGTCTCAACATGCACTACCGGATTCAGCTTCTTTGCCGAGTGCCTCAGACACTCGGCAAAGGCCGATATACACTCGGCAAAGCCTTTGCTGAGTGTTACACTCGGCAAAGGGCGCTCGATAAACAGTTTATCGGCAAAGACCTTTTTGTCGAGTGCACTTTATCGGGCACTCGGCAAAGCCTTTGCCGAGTGCTAATCTGACACTCGGCAAAGGCAAAGAAAAGTCGCCGTGACGGCGGCTTTGCCGAGTGTCAAGGTCAAGCACTCGGCAAAGGTCGCCGCTTTGCCGAGCGCCGTTGACTCAGACACTCGGCAAAGGTGGCCACTATGCCGAGTGCCACCGGCAAGACACTCGGCAAAGGTAGCCTGTTTGCCGAGTGTCCTGTCAAGACACTCGGCAAACATGCGACCTTTGCCGAGTGCCTGTCCCGTGGCACTCGGCAAAGCATGTTCCCAGGTAGTCACTTAGCCGAGTGTCATGGCCATTGCACTCGGCAAAGTGACTGAAAACAGCCTTTTTTATTTGTTTTTTACATCCCATCCAAACAAACAGAAGATGTATATAACAAACATCACCAACATCACATATATATCATCAACAGCACATATATATCACCAACACCACATATATATCACAAACGTCACATATATATCACAAACGTCACATGTCTCACAATATATCACAAATAAGTTCACAAGTAATCAAAGTGCTCCATCATCTACAACCACAATTGCAAATAGAAGTACCATTAACAACCACAAGTATCATCACCAAGATGGTCAATGAGACTGATTTGGTGAAGGATTCGCTGAAGCATGAGGATCGTTCGATGCCGCCGATTGATTCTGCACAAAGGAGAAGAGATTGCATGGTTGAGACAAGATAAATATATACCATACATGAATAAAACTTTCATACTCCACTAGGTTTGACCGTAAGCATGAACATACAAACTAAAACATTTATACTCACATAAGTAGAATAGTGAGGAGGTGGAGTTGGAGGTGGAGCGAATAGCGAAGGTGGCGGAACTACACCCGTAGTGGCTCCAAGACTTTGCATGTACTGAAGAATCTCCGCCATCCTCCACTGCTCGGCCTCCCGCTCGGCCTCCACCCTCTCCATCTTCACCTGCATCTGCTCCTGTATCCTCCTCTCTTATTCCAGTTAGGCCTACAATATATTCACCCCAATGTTACAATAATGCAAAGGAAAGGTATGAACAAACCAATGAACGACGAATAAACCAAGAATAACCTCGAGTGCCTCCACCCGGTGGTGTGAAATGTCCTACCTAGGCCATATGGGCGGGCTCATGCTCGTGCTGCTTGCTCGAATCTAGGAGAGACTGGGAGTAGCGGCCGAGTCGATTGCACCATCGCCAATCCAGTACCGCCCATGCTTCTTGCCTCCTCCCACCCTCATGACGACTTCTCCATCAAGCTCCTCGGTGCTCGGATCATACTCTGGCCCATGGACCTCCCTTGCCATCGATGTGTACTCACTGAGACAGTTGTGGACGGTCGCATTGTTGTATGCCTCGGGCCCATCCTCTGGGTTGTAGTCGACGTCGGGCGTCGCCTTGCCCTTGTGGGCCATAGCAAATGCCTTGAAGATGGAGCAAGGCTGGCCACCATGTGACGCCGACTACGAGAAAAACGACAAGATGATTAGAAATCATGCAGAATTGAGCGTTAGAATAAATAAATGAATTCATGTACCCATGTTTCTGCGTATCCGCTGAGGCTGCGGCTGCCTTGATGGTGTGCTACACCTAGCATCATCAAACGCCGCTCCCGGCACAAGTTGTGCGTCTCCTCCAACTCGCGTGAGCACCACTTGTCCACCATCTGTACCCAGCACTGGGGATGCGTGGCGCACCAATAAGGAATCATCTACAGGCCATCAAGTACATGACATATCAGAAGATTAAATTAAGCCTACTCAATCTCAAAAGGAATCAGTATTAATGTTCTGTATTTACCTGCAGGTACTGGTCCCGAGTCAGCGTCATGGTTCTTGCGTCCCTTTTGGTGACCTTCATTCCAAGGATGGTCCCGTGGTAAGTTACGACGGCCTAGATGCGCGCCTCGTAATGCATGTCCACGATGAGTTTTTTGTAGCATTTGGTAGCCACCGCATCCGCCCTGGCCTCATGTCCGTCCTGGCATCTAAAGAAATCCTGCATACAAACACGATGTATCCATTCATTATTTCAAGAATGTCCAATGAATGTGATGTATTGAGCAATGTAGTGCGAGGAAGACTTACCCACAGCTCTTGCTTCACCCGCTCCGCTTTGTTGTTGAATACCCTGTGGGCCCGATCTGCAGCATCATGGGCGGCGGCGTAGTGGTCAAACGAGTAGGCCGGCCCTGTCACCCGGCGTACTCAACCAGGCCAGGGAAGTGCTCCTTGCACAGAAGACCGAGGATGCCATTGACTTGGCGTGTGTGAGCACCTCCACTCGCCACAATCGTCCAGTTCCTGCCCAAGTGATTAAGAAAAATTATTAATTTCTATTTTGATTTTCAATATATCATATAAAGTAGTGATAAACATCTAAAGTTACTTACTTTTCCCCCTCGGGTCGAATCAGCGGACGTCTCTCACGAGGTATCGGTCGTTGAGGGAGGCTCACGGGACCTCACAAGTAGACGCTCGACGAACTAGAGGAAGCGGAACCCCCTGCTGTCGCCTCCTCCTCGTCGTCCTCCTGCGCGTCCTCCTGCGCCGCCTCGGCGTCCTCCGGGGGCACTTGCTCCTCCTCCTCCTCACACGATGGGGCGGCAGGCGACAGCTCCCTCCTGCGGCTGCTCCTCCTCCTACTCTCCCCTGGTGCAGCGGTCCTTGTTCTTCGGTACAAGGACGCTAGCTCCCTCATCCCACCGCCCACCATCTTTGTTCAATTACCTGCAATTAAAAAGAGTAAACCAATAAGCACAGATAAACAAAAAGTACTTAGAAAGAGATGCAAAATAAACAAAACATAATTACAAAATAACATAGTATTACATGTATTAGAAATAATCTTGATGATCAGGATTAGCTGGATCATAAGTCTCATCATCACTATCAATCATGTCAAAATAATCAATACTATCCGAATGAGCAATGTTGCCATTGTCATTGTCTAAATGTAATCGCTCAAGCATTTGTAAGTCCTTCACATTTTGCACCTCATCTCCAGCGCCCTCTTCAATAACCATTTCATTGTCTACTTCCATTCCGATTGCTTCGGTTAAGTCTATCTCAAGCCTCCCTTCTAGTCCCTCTTCTTGAAAGAACTCTCCGTCATATGTGTTTGGGTTTAAGTTGTAATCTTCATCGTTTGGGATAGGCACTCTACCGTGCGGCGATACCCTGTGCACAATATCCCAACCTTTAAGATGCCTTTTGGTTTGACACGCATATGGGAGATAATAAACTTGCGTGGCCTGTTGGGCCACAATATAGACATCGTCTCCTGGTAAGATGGAATCCTGTCGAATTTTGACTAGCCCAAGATTAGAATATGTCCGCCTCGTTACTTCAGGATCAAACCAATGGCATTTGAATATGACGGGATTAAAAGGTTTGAAACCATGAAACTTGAGTTTGTATATTTCTTCAATTCTTCCATAATACTCGACCTCATCAACGCCGAGCGTAAAAACTCCGGAACTTGTGGTTCTTCGATTGGGCCGACTCTGCTCGTAGCTTGTTGTGCGAAAGCGATATCCATTCACGTCATAACCAGAAAATGACCTGACCCTATAGGCAAAGCCATCGGCAACCTGTCTCAACTCGGCACGCATAGACGCATCCCTCTAGCCCTACAAGCTCAAGCAGGATACATCGTTATATTATTCGCACGTACAAGTAACTTGGAATGTCAAACTAAGTACGAGCTAAATTGGACGGTACCTTCCATTTGAACCAAGAAATGAAATCGGGCATTCCATTTCCCGCACCCTGTCTAAG
Source organism: Miscanthus lutarioriparius (assembly GCA_904845875.1). Classification (NCBI taxonomy): domain Eukaryota; kingdom Viridiplantae; phylum Streptophyta; class Magnoliopsida; order Poales; family Poaceae; genus Miscanthus; species Miscanthus lutarioriparius. The sequence continues at coordinate 125,678,080 of CAJGYO010000010.1, forward strand.
AAAGGTATCTAGCTGCTGCGGGGTAGGATCCCTTGATTGACGCCCAAATTCATGAAAAATTCCCTGTACCAACGAGAAACAAGGGGGTTGGATGCAGAATAGTGATGACGTATTTATCAAGTTCGTTGAGAACTTACTGCATGTACGGCGCCACTTCATCAAGGTTGGTCAACACGTATAGCATGATATGGCGCCACTCTTCATGATTCAAGGTCTTGGGGGTCGATGCACTTTGCGCTTCCGAGTTGCCCTCGGAAAAAGCTGAGGTTCGATTCATTTTCGCCAGCATTGTAACGAGGGGGTGGATTATGCACGCTAAGGAGGTTGTCACCATAGTATGTTGTTGTGAAGTTCGCCACCTCCTCTAGAATGTATGCCTCTGCAATGGAAGCCTCGATTTTGCATTTATTTCTACATTTCTTTCGAAGAACCTTTAGATATCTCTCGATTGGATAGCACCAATGGCCCTGCATGACCCCCCATTCGTGCCTCATATGGGAGGTGCAAAATCAAATGCTGCATCGGATTGAAGAAGCCAGGTGGAAAGATCTTCTCTAACTTACAGAGCAATACATGTGCCATTCTTTCCATGTCAGCAATCATGGTCCGAGATAACTCCTTGGCACAAAGCTGGCAAAAGAAATAGCTCAACTCTGCCAGCACTAGCCAGACATGCTCAGGGACATAGCCTCGAACCATCGCTGGAAGAAGCCGCTCAATCCATATGTGGTAGTCATGACTCTTCATCCCTAAGACTCGCATAGTAGATAAGTTCACTCCCCTCCTTAGATTAGCTGCATACCCATCAGGGAACATTAACGTCTGGATTCATTCTAGTACTTCCCTCCTTTGGGGCTTGCTCAAGACAAAATCGGCCTTAGGCCTTCTCCATGTCTTGACACGACTAGGAGGCTTCATATGTTGGTTTGGTCTATCGCATAGCGTTGCCAGATCCACTCTAGCCTTAACGTTGTCCTTTGACTTGTCAGGAATGTCCATGATTGTTGCCCAAAGTGCCTCGGCGACATTCTTTTCAGTGTGCATTACATCAATGTTGTGTGGAAGGAGAAGGTCATCAAAATAGGGGAGCCGAGTCAAGCCCGACTTATGAGTCCATATATGTTGCTCACCATATCCCACAAAACTACCTTCTGGGTTGACCACGAGACCATCTATCTGTTCACGAACCGTGGCACCAGTCATTATCGATGGTGCAGGGTCTATCACTATGACACCTTTCATAAAGTTCTTGATGTCTCGTCTAAATGCATGGTCAAGAGGGAGGAATTGCCGATGTTTGTCGAACGATGAATACTTGCCACCCTTCTGCAACCAAATGAACCTCAGACCTTCCTTGCATACTGGGCATGGGAACTTCCCATGAACACACCAGGCGTAGAATATCCCATACGCTAGGAAGTCATGCAGGGAGTAGTGGTACCAAACATGCATTTTGAAGTTTTTCTTTGTAGCTCGGTTGTATGTCCATACCCCTTCCTCCCAAGCACGGACCAATTCATCAATCACAGGCTCCATGAATACACCCATATTATTCCCTGGGTGTCTAGGAATTATCAATGACAAGAATACATTCTATCATTGAAAGCATACGCCGGGGGGAGATTGAGGGGGATAATGAACACGGGCCAACATGTGTATGGGGCAGCCTTCATTCCATAAGGATTGAACCCATCTGTTGCCAGCGCAACACGTACATTACGAGCCTCTTTAGCTTTCTCATGATGAATGCCATCAAAGTGGGTCCATGCTTCACCATCGGATGCATGTACCATCCTGTCAGGATTGTATCGTTTGCCATTTTTGTGCCATGTCATCTGTTTCGTGGATTCCTCGGTCATGTATAGCCGTTGGATCCTCGGTATGAATGGAAGGTGCCATAGGATTGTCACAGGAATGTCAAGCTGCCTCTTCTGGCCATCACCAGAATCTACCTCCAGGAACCTAGAGGATTTACACTTTGGACAGTACTTTGCTTCCATGCATTCTTTCCTAAATAGGACGCACCCCTTCGGGCAAACATGTATCTGCTCATACGACATCTTAAGTGCACGAAGGAGTTTCTGTGACTCGTGCATGCTCTTTGGCAGAAGGTGACCCTCCGGAAGCAGGCTACCAATAACTGTTAACACACCATCGAAGGCGTCTCGACTCAGGCTATGCTGGGACTTTAACGCCATTATGCGTCTAATGGCATCCAGTTGAGAAACCTTTGTCTAGCCATGAAGGGGTTTCTGTGCCGTGGCAAACATGTCATAGAATGCCTTTGCGGTTGCCTCTGGCTCCTCCTCCGTACGTCCTTCAACGAACTGTGCCTTGTGATAGTCATTTAACATGTCTGCTACCCCCGCATCAGCATCATAGTCCTCGACGCGTGGTCTCACCACCTCCTCTCTCATACGATCGGCTTCACCATGGTAGACCCACCAGGTATAGTCTGCCATAAATCCATTCTTCCAAAGATGTTCCCCCATGACCTTCTTCGTTTGTCTTTTCCTGTTTGCACATTTGCTGCAGGGACAACAAATTTTACTCGCTCCTTTAGCAGCCACGCCAAATGCCCGTTCCAAGAAAGCATCGGTCTTGTTGATCCATTCATTGGTGACCTGACCCTGACTTGCGCGGCCCGTGTACATCCACTCATGGTCCTCCATCCTCTAACATATATAGCGACGAGTAATATAAACATCAATTACATCTACACGACGTTCCTACTATCTAATAGGTGAGGATAGGTCCTAATCCCACGCGAGGGTCCACAGATAAGGTTAGTTTCCATGCTCTACTCCTATCCGAGACAGAATTTTGGCAGCACCTCCCCGCTGTTCTCTAAATACACATCCTACCAAGGAGAGTGTGTATCCGGAGAACAACATGGAGATGATGCCGAAACTCTTTCTCAGATCGGAGCAGACCATGGAAACTAACCCCACCTATGCATCCACGGGCTGTCTAAAAAACATGAACAATTTGAAATAGATACGGTTTTAGATATGGAAATATCTGCATATTTCCAACTGTATCTCTTTCGAACAAGAGACGCCTAACTGGGTTACGTGATCTACGACCATGATACGGAAAGAGGGGTTATACCTAGGGTGGCGGTGGAGTCAGGCTAGCGGGGCCATGGTGGGTCGGTGCAGTGGCGAGGTGACGTAGTGCAGGCAGACCCGCAGCGGCGAGGAAGGCGATCGTGGACGTGGCAACGGTGGCCGGGGCGCCTCCTCCTCCTCCTCCTTCTTCCTCCTTCATCCATCTCCCTCATCCTCCTTCTTCCTCCTTCCTCCTCTCCTCTTCTCCTCCTCCTCCTCTCTTTCTCCTCCTCCTTCTGTGGCGTGGCCGCGGGCGGCGCTGGCATGGGCGGCGACGGTGGCGCTGGCGCGGTCAGCTGCCTGCGTGCGTGTGTGCGGTGTGTGTGGGCCGACAGGGTTAAATCCCCCATTTGCCGAGTGCCCTCGATCTGTCACTCGGCAAAGTATATATTTTTTATTTTTTTAATTCTCTGCCGAGTGCCACCTGGCCTGCACTCAGCAAAGAGGGTTTTTTATAAAAATTTCTTTGCCAAGTGCCCCCGATCTGTCACTCGGCAAAGTATTTTTTTTTAATTTTTTTAAATTCTTTGCCGAGTGCCACCCGACTTGGTACTCGGCAAAGAGGTTTTTTTTTAATTTTTTTTTAAAATTCTTTGCCGAGTGCCAGCCGTCCTGGCACTCGGCAAAGAGGCTCCTTTGCCAAGCGCCAAACGCAGACACTCGGCAAACCATTTTTATTTTTTTTCTTCCTGCCCCAAACTTTTACTGTAGTCCTCATACAATACCTGGTACTCCATGTTCCAATGTGGCACATTTCTCGGACTTTTTCTATATTTCTTTAATTTATTTTATTTAATTGAATTTTCTTGGATAATTCAAATTATAATTGCTAGTCATTCAAATAATAAAAAAATGAATGGGAAAATGATATTTATGTTATTTAGTATAATGTGAGTCCGTATCCAGAAATAGACCACCAATTTCGAACATCTTGTTCACGAAACATGACCATGAACTTACGGTCGAGTTGTTTTTAAATTCTACAAAAAGCAAACAAAGACCGAAAATCTTGAAACTTGTCGAGATGTCATGATATCATATGTGGAGGTTGTGATAAAAAAATGAGGATGTTTCGTGCAAGTTTGTCACGTACGATGCTTACCACCTCGTCAGCCTCTTCGTGAAATCATGAAACTTCTTCAGAGATTCTTTGGTTTGCAAGCATCGTACGTGACAACTTGCGCGAAACCTTCTCAAATTTTTATCACAACCTCCACATATGATATCATGACATCTTGACAAGTTTCATGATTTTCGGACTTTGTTTGCTTTTTATAGAATTTAAAAATAACTCGACCGCAAGGTCGTGGTCATGTTTCGTGAACAAGATGTTCGAAATTGATGGTCTGTTCCTAGACACGGCCTCACATTATACTAAATAACATGAATATCATTTTCTATTCATTTTTTTCATTATTCAAATGACTAGCAGTTATAATTTGAATTATCTAAGAAAATTCAATTAAATGAAATAAATTAAAGAAATATAGAAAAAGTCCGAGAAATGTGCCACATTGGAACATGGAGTACCAGGTATTGTATGAGGACTGCAGAAAAAGTTTGGAAGTCAAAAGTGAAAAAATATGGTTTGCCGAGTGTCAAAAAATGACACTTGGCAAATCACCTTTTTGACGAGTGTCAGGAGAAGACACTCGACAAAGGGTTAATGGCGGCTGTCGGCCGTTAACGGCGGCGGCCCTTTGTCGAGTGTTTTGGTTTGCCGAGTGCCCGACACCACTCAGCAAACCTGGTCATTACCGAGTGTTATTGTTTGCCGAGTGCCAGTTGTTTGCCGAGTGCTTTCTATCTAGCACTCGACAAATAGCCTCTTTGCCGAGCGCCCGATAAAAAGCACTCGGCAAAGTCTAGGACACTCGACAAAGAAGCCGTCTCCGGTAGTGATGTATGTATCCCAACTTGCATGATCTAGCTAGTTGCAAATTGGTCCTAGTTGTTTTGGGTAGTTAGCAAAGATGCGGCACTACAACAATTTGGAATAGAGATCACTACTACAGCAAGCTAATTTAGAGGCGACTATTGATAGTTTGTAAGTCCAGCTGTGTCAGTGCAAAAAGTGACCAACTAGTAAATATTTGTCGTTTTGCCGTACGTTGTGATCGGATGTGGCCTAGCACTCAATGACACAGGGTTTATACTGGTTCAGGCAACGTGCCCTACGTCCAGTTTGAGTCGGTCGGTGACTTTATTCCTGAGCCCACGTGCTCGAAGTTTGCTGTGGGGTTACAAACGAGTGGGAATCAGATGGGGGGTATCAGAGGTCCGGTCGTACTCTGGACCAAAGGGCTGAGAGTGACGGGAGCTTCTACATGCGCTAAGTTGTGGAACGTCTGCTCTGTGTAGCTTTAGAGAGTATGAAGCTAGCAGAGAGTGAGTCGGAATGATCCGTGTGGTGTTTGTTGTTCATCGAATTGATCCCCTTTTTGGGAGAGGGTGCATCCCCTTTTATAGATGAAGGGGACGACCTTAAAAGTGAGAGAGAGGGAGTGTGTGCTACCCAGTCTTGTGGCCCACACCGTTGGGTACGAGACGGTTTGTCGGCGCCTACAATACTGTTGATGCCCTGATGCATGTGGTTGGTTCTATCATGTTCTTCTAGTATGGCAAATGTCAGCGGCTACCATACTGTAGGACAAATGTTAGTGCGCACAACATTGTTCATGTCCTGCCATGTCAGAAGGTTGCAAAGTACCCTTCTGACATGGCCTGACAGTACTGTCCTGCAGGTGTGCAGGGTACAGTCCTCGATATTGCGGTTGACTTGTGCACCTTACCTTATTTGGTCCGCCTGATTTCTCGGGTCCTCACCGAGCGGGAGTCCTCGTTCAATCATTCCCAGTTGGCTCCGACCATGCTGGTCGAAGAAGAGCCATAGGCAGAGGTTTGATGTGTTCTAGGACGGAGACGTGGGTCAGAGTCAGAAGCGAGCATGGCCCCTCCCTCTCAGGCATTCCAGTCAGAGAAGCGGGTCAGAGTCGGAAGCGAGGGTCGCCCTCCCTGGCCAAGCCTTTCGGTCGGAGAAGTGGGTTGGAGTCAGAAGCGAGCGTCGTCCCTTCTTGTCCAGGCCTCCCGGTCGGAGAAGTGGGTTAGAGTCGGAAGCGAGCGTCGCTCTCCCTGGCCAGGCCTTCCTGTTGGAGACTGGATCGTTCTTTTGGTCTATCATTTTGGCACTTGGGCCGGCCTAGGAGTTTGTGCGTCATTCACAACATTGTCTACTGGGCCGACCCTTTGTTGGGAAGCGGGCCCATTAGGGACTCCGGGTTTATGAACCCGACAGGAGACCCCGAGCCCCCGGGCGATTTGGGTGGAATCGTCTAGGGGATTTTTCGTTTTGTTAGTGGGTGCGCGCGAGCGCACCCGGTGGGTGTAGCCCCCGAGCCCCCGGGTGTTTTAGGTAGAATCATCTGGGGGGTTTTCGTCTTGCCAGCGGGTACGCGCGACCGTACCCGGTGGGTGTAGCCCCTGAGCCTACGTCCGACTGGTGAGTCGGTTGGAGGCTGAAGATCTTGGTACTCTTTCCTGGGGCCATAGATTCCTGTGTTTCTGCCGTTCGGGGTGTTCGTCCGTGTTTGTCTCGGCCGCGACCTGCGCGGTCGGTTGATTTCCTGTGTCGGTGTCAGGCGACCTGAGACCCCGAGCCCCGTCAGGCTTGGTAGGGGATGATCTAGTTTCGTGCGTTACCCCGTCCACAGTTTTTGCAACCGGAGGGGCTCACTAACGTGCACGTTCGAGCGGAATCTGGGTCCGCCGTTCGTGACGGTGTCGGCATGGCCCTTATGTGGCATTCCACTGCTCCTTAACCCACCTCCCGGCAGATGCCCGTGTCATTCTGGAGACCAACTCAGGTGGCCTGCTGGCCTCCCCTCGATGGAGATTCTGTGGGCATGGCTCGAGGTTACGATCGAACGAGAAGGTTGAGATGACCCTGTCTACTTCTGAGCATACCGGGCGAGGGCCGCTGGGACTCATCTGTGTTTTTCCCCTGGCTCTATTTGACGCGAGGCGGCCTTGAGCCCTCCATGGGCTGGCCTTCGATCCCCGGTCGGTCGTTGCTCATGTTGAATGAGGCAACTACCGCTTCGTGACACAACACGAAGCGTTATGATGCATTAACTGCATATGCGATGCTTTGGATGTATGGGATGAATGAATGATTGTATGAATGAATGTGTGTATGAGAATGGATGAATGAATGATCATGCATAAGAAAAATGAAGTAAGAGGGTTTGGTAGAGTTACCTTGATGACTCGAGTGATGGGTTTGAGGAGTTTTTATCGGATATGTTCGAAAGGGATCCGTGTTCGTCGTTTGTGACGGAGACGGCATGGCCCACATGGGGCCTCCCACTACTCCTTACCTATCTCTTGACAGTTGCCTGAGCCGTCCGATCGACTCAGGAAGCCCGTTGGTCTCTCCTCGATGGAGATCCCATCGTTGGGCCCTTCCAAGTCTAGCTTGGGAAGGCGGAGGGCCGTCTACGTGCGGTTGCGCCTTGTTTCCTGCGCCCAGCGTGTGGTAGTGGTGGGCCATGCCTAGGCCACGTCCCGTCTAACTAGGTGCCATTTCATCGGGCAGGGCGTGTCCCATCAGTCAGGACGCATCCCACCGCATCCCATCCGCATTGAATGGGGGAAGGGAGAGGGTTTTTCGCCCCAATCTTTCGCCTTTCTCCAATTGTCGTGTCTCCTCCTTAAATAGGGGAAGGGAGAGGGTTTTCATCCCCATCTTTTGCCTATTCTCCAACTGTTGCTTCTCCTCCTTCTTCCTTCTCGCCAAGAGCGTTCATGTGCCGCAGTGGTTCCTAAGTGAGAGAGGGTAAAGTGAGGGAGGGGAGAACTCACAGATCCATTCATGAGTCCGAAGCGCGATGATGTGCTGGAGGCCATCGAATGTGGATGAGGCAGTGCTGGCCGCCTTCGTCGAGAAGGGGCTGCTCCCGCCGAAGGAGGTGGCACACTAGAGGGCTCCTGCTCTAGGGGAAGCCGTTTCGTGACCTCGAGCCGACGAGGTCATATCCTTCCTCGCCTTCCATGACCGCGAGCTAGGATACCCCGCACACTAGTTCCTACGTGGGCACCTCAATGAGTGGGGCCTGGAGCTACAGCACCTCAATCTGACTGGGGTGCTGCACGTCACCGACTTCGTCACCGTCTGCGAGGCCTTCCTCAGGATAGAGCTGCACGTAGACCTCTTTCGGCGGATCTTCACTAGGCGAGCTTTGTCGGAGGGGAAGCCGCCCAAGATTGCCTCGGTGGGGGGTTTTGCCCTATAAAAGAAATCGAGGCCATCGGGCTCCTACCCCGCGTACTCCCCGTGCGACTCCAATCGGGGGTGGCATGGGGAGTGGTTCTACATCAGGAATCCGGCGGAGGCGCCATTCCCTCCGTTCATCGAAAGAAGGCCAAGGAGGCAGGAGAGCTGGTCGTGGGGGCCCGCCAGTTGGCAAAACAAGCTGGAGGTCATCGAGGCGGAGCTCTAGAAGCTAGTGCAGCACGGCCTCGATGGGGTGCGGGTGTTCCACACGTTCTTCCGCTGTCGGGTCGCCCTACTGGCAGAGAGGAGGCGACCGATGTGGAACTACTTGGTCCCAACAGACCTCGACCATGCATCGCTGGAGGAGTTGGCGAAGGACGAGGTCTAGAGTCGGCTCGACCGGGTGGTGCAGCTGAGGGCTAAGGAGTGTCTTGAAGGAAAGCCCGGACCCCTCCACGCCGCAAAGCTGTCTACTCTGGTACGCTCCCTTCTCCTTATTCCGTGTCTTTTTCTCTTTTGCTTTCCCGTATTTTGACTTTGAGTCATCTGTTTTCGTAGGGACTTGTCGGTTACAAATCCCGGCCGCATCTTCTGAGGGGGCCAGAGGGCATGGCTTGGCAAGCTGCCCAGAAGGAGGCGACGGATGGCAAGAAGAAGAAGAGAGCTGAGAAGGCTCGGCGTCGGCACCAGAAGGAGGAGGAGATCGCCCGATGAGTGCGGGCCAGCGAAAATAGGAGCGATGTAGAGGCAGAGCTCGAGTCAGAGGAACACATGGAGATGGGTGGCGACGCGAGGTCTTCCTAGGATGAGGGAGGCCGGGAGGTCGTCATGACCTTGGTGGAGTGTCGTGAGCCTGTGGCCACATCTGTCAGCGGTGGGCAGGACGCGAAGAGGCGCGATGACGTTCCCACGTCGAGGAAGTGTGCCTAGAGCTCAGACACCGCCGTCGAATGGGAGGCAAAGTGGACGCGGTCGCCGCACCCTTCGGAGGCATCGTTGGCCTAGCCCCCACCTGCTCCGGGCGTGGTGGGGCAGGCGGGGTGGTTGGAGGAGCGGGCTCACACCCCCACATCTTCAGGGTCGGCACATATGCGTGACCCACAATGGGGGGACACCCCGCCAGCTGCTCTGGTGGGCGCGGGTCGTGACCCACAATCAGGAAGCGATCGGGTCGGCACCTCCCTTGGTCGATGTGAGGGGGCATGTGTCGTGACTCGTGAGCGGTCCTTGTCCGATGGGATCGTTGCCAATGGGTTGAGGCTTCAGGGCCCTGCCGCTTTCGTCCATGTATGCTTTCTTTGTTTCTTTTTGATCTCATAGTTTGAGTTTTTTTAGCGCGACTGACCTATACTTGTTTGACAGCGGCCAGATACTAACGGGGTTGAGCATCGCCCCGCCTCCCATGTGGGAGGAGTGGAGGCACAGCCTACATTGGGTTGTGACGAGCGGCGGGGAAAGCAGGCTGGCGGTGGTGTGACCTTCCCCTCTGGGGGTTGTGCCCTCCCGGTCGGTCGTAGGCTCGGCGGCAGTGATAGCGGCGGTGATGGTGGCAATCCCGATGGTGACGGCAGAGGCTGGGTTCGAGGTGACCCTCGTGATCCCTCCCATACCGGTTACGGTGGAAGAGAGGAGGGAGATCGGGCTCCCTGCCTCGCCCGGCGGAGGGACGCATGGCTCGCCCTCCTGGTTGGAGCTAGAGGTGTCGGGGTATGACACGGCTAGGCCAGAGGCAGAACTTCCACCGGCGGGCCGTGGGGTCAAGGCAATGGAGATCCCCTCCCCTGGTGAGGCAGGTGCTAGGGTTGAGCCCCTGGTGATCCCGCCGTCGTAGGAGTTGGCGGTGGTTCGGTCGTCAGCTGGGCCTTCCAGTGGGTTGGAGGCGACCCATGACCTGGTGTGACCTAGCCCTGGCGACCCGAGGAAGGCTCAATTCATCCTTTAGGATGAGGAGGAGGTGCTGCTCTCGGACGTACTTTGGGGGAGAGGACTCGCGATGATCTCACCTAAACCAAGGCGGGGCTCAAGGAGGCCTTGGAGCGGGTTGAGTCCGTCCATCAGGCGGTTACAGTCGACCTACCCCGCATCGCAGAGGTAAGTTTTCTATGTTTTTAGTGTTTATCCTTGACTCCTTGGTCTCTTGCTAGTTGTTTCAGTGTGCTTGCTTCTTGGTTTGCAGGGTTTAGAGGAGATGTCGAGCCACAAGTCCCGTTTCCTCTAGGAGGAGCATGCTCAGATGGAGCAGGAGGCTGTGATGTCATGGTGGGTCAATGAGCTTGAGCGCCAACTAGAGTCCACTCGCTGTGAGTCCCAAGACCAGGTGACCAAGGTGATGGGAGCCTGGGCGGCGGAATTGCTCGTGGTGGAATGAGCGACTGCTGCCAAGCGAGGACTCGATGCGGTGAAGGTCCCGCTGGCAGAGACCGAGGTGGTGGAGGTTCGGCTGGTGGAGACCGAGGTGGCGCTCTAGGAGTCTTTGGAGCCCTTGGAGACGGAGTGGAAGGCCCGGTCGGAGGTTGACCAGGAAGTGTTCATGCTCCGGGGGTGAGCGCTTGGGCTGGAGGAGTCGAACTCCCGACTACTCGAGAAGGTCACCCAGCAAGAGGAAGGGTTCTCCATCCTCGAAGGCACCCGCTTTGGTATGTATCCGTTCTGTCTTTGGTTGATGTCTTGGTTTTTCCTTTCCCTTGCTTCTGAGCTTGTCGTCCTTCTTCTAGAACTGGGCGAAAGGGTTGGATTGCTGGAGCAGGAGTTGGAGATAGCCAAGGCGGTGATTGGACGGAGTGTGGAGGCGCTGGCCAAGTCCCTTGAAGAGCGACGTGCTCTTGAGGGGGAGCTCGACCAGATCCGCAACGTCGCTCAGGTCATTGTCTCAGAGATGTTCGGGTCGGCGCCGAGCACCAGCACGCCCACCATCCAGCTGGCCTCAGTGGGACGTCGGGGGTGCTGACCTCAGTGGCGACGCACCACCCGGACCTGGGCTTCGCCGCCATCTACAGCTGGTACGCCGATGGCTAGAGCGCGGACGCCATCCATGCGCTCGGGGAAAGCTTGCTGCCACACGCACAGTTGGTGGCCGAGCAAGTCTCCACATAGTGGGTGATGGAGGCTCGCCGTGCGAGCGCGGCTGAAGGCGTACGTCCAGAAGACGTCACCAAGCCGCCGGATGGAGTGGTGGCTAGGTCGGAAGCGAGCGTCATCCCACCTCCGATTGAACTGATCGTCGCCCTGTCGGAGAGCGAGCAGCCCTTATCTTCGTCGGTTGCGCCGTCAGCCGATGCCGCCGGGCGGCCATAATAGAATTTAGGGTAGAAGTAGTCAGCATATGAAAAAATTAAGTTCATGGGGAAGCCCCCGTGTAAACAGTTGTAATCATGAATACATCAGTTTTGTTTTGTGATGGAATCACTTCGTAAGGGGAAGCTTGTCCCATCCATTCTTTGTTTTTACCCTAGCATAGCTCTGTTTTTTATCCTTTCTTTTTCGCACCTGCCTGTTTGACCCATAGGCTGCAACTTTTAAGAACCCGGGCATGGCCCGCGAGGCTCAGCTGCTCGTAACCGTAGGTAATGTCGGGGTGTGATCGGTCGGGAGTTATGGCAAAGTTACGTAGGGTAATTAAAGGAACGGACTACCCTTTCGTTCGGGTAAAAAGTATTTACTATATGATAGTGAAAAAGAGGGGTGGTATTGCACCCTCGTGGAGCCCCCGAGCGACCTGGGCCGAAAGTGTTCGGGCTGGGGTGCTTTGTAGGAGCGAATGTTGAATGAAAGAAAGCGGTAAGACCGAATTTTTAGTGGAAGAAACGACGTAACTGTTCGATGTTCTAAGTGTTGGTGAGAACGTTGTCGTTGTTGTCCTTCAGTCGGTAGGTGCCCGGTCGGATCAGTTCGGTCACCGTATAGGGTCCTTCCCATGGTGGAGAGAGTTTGTGTTTCTCCTTGGTTGATTGGGTTCTTCGGAGCACGAGGTCTCCAACCTTGAGGATCCTCCCTCTGATTTTTCTTTCATGGTACCTGCGGAGAGTTTGCTAGTAGCGAGCAGAGCGAATGACGGTCGTCACACGAGCTTCCTCGAGTAGGTCGACCGTGACCTGTTGAGCCTCCGTGGCTCAGTCTCGGTCGAAGGCCTTCACTCTTGGGGCGCTGTGGTCAAGGTCGGAGGGAAACACTGCTTTTGCTCCGTAGGCTAGGAAGAAGGGTCTGAACCCTGTGGATCGGTTCAGGGTCATTCTCATGCTCCAGAGGATCGCTGGGACCTCTGCAACCCATCACCCGGCATACTTATTCAGTCGGTCGAAGATACGTGGCTTGAGTCCTTGGAGGACCATGCCATTGGCCCGCTCAACCTAACCGTTAGTATGTGGATGTCCGACTGAGGCCTAGTCGATCCTAATACCGTATCCATCACAAAAGTCTAGGAACTTCTTGTCGATGAAGTTAGTTCCGTGGTTAGTGATGATACAATTAGGAACTCCGAACCGATAGATGATGTCAAGGAAGAACTTGACTGCCTCTTCTGAACGAATGTTGGTGATGGGCTTCGCCTCTATCCACATGGGGGATTTGTCCACTGCTACGAGTAGGTGAGTGAAGCCGTCTGGGCCCTTTTTGAGGGGTCCAACCATGTCGAGGCCCTAGACCGCGAACGGCAGGGATGGGGATGGTTTGGAGCTCCTGTGCTGGCAAATGAGTTTGCCGAGCGTAGAACTAGCATCCTTCACACCTACGGACGACCTCCTCTGCATCTCATAGCGCGGTGGGCTAGTAAAAACCTTGCTGAAAGGCTTTTCCGACCAGCAACCTTGGGGCCGCGTGATGTCCGCAGATTCCAGCGTGGACCTCGAGGAGGAGCTATTTTGCTTGGTCGGTAGGGATGCACTTCATGAGTATTCCTAACGGACTTTGCTTGTAAAGTTCATTATTGATTGTGACAAACATCTTGGCGTGTCGAGCGATCCATCGCACTTCAGTCCTTTTGGGTGGGAGAACCTCCTCAAGGAGGTAGGCGAGTAACGACGCTCGCCAGTCGGTTTGATCGTGTGCTACCATGGCGACATCAGCGGGCGACGTCATCACGAAAGCACCGAGGTCAGAGCCCCCGAGCGCTAGGTTGGCATTGTGCTGTGTCTGGATCGTACCTTTCAGGATGTGGGCGGACGGCTTGTGAAGGTCGTTGATGAAGACCCCATCCGGAGTCGGAACCCGCCTGGCAACCAATTTTGCGAGAAAATCGGCGGCATCGTTGTCTTTTCGGGGGACATGATGTAGTTTGATCCCTAGAATTTGTCCTCGAGCTTGCGCACCTCTTGGCAGTATGCTGCAATGAGGGGGCTTTTGTAAGAGGACTCCTTCATGACTTGGTCGACGACCAACTCCGAGTCACCGTGGACGTTGAGCCGCATAGCGCCGAGCTCGATGGTGATGCGCAGTGCGTTGATGAGGGCCTCGTATTCCGTGGCATTGTTTGAGGCTGAAAAGTGGAGGCGGATCACGTAGCAGAGTCTGCTCCCGTCCGGAGAGATTAGAACCACTCTAGCCCCCGAGCTAGGCGCCATTACGGACCTGTCGAAGTACATCGTCCAGTACTCGTGGGTGACGTCTAGGGTCGATAGCTGGACCTCCATCCATTCGGCGACAAAATCCATGAGAGCCTGAGATTTAATAGTGGTGCGGGGGATATACCTGATGTCGTGGCCCATCAGTTCGAGTGCCCATTTGGAGATTCGTCCCACGGCATCGTGGTTGCGGATGATGTCTCCCAGTGGGTATGAAGTGACGACTAGGACTTCGTGGTCGGTGAAGTAGTGTAGGAGCTTCCGGGTCACCATCAGCATGACGTATAGAAGTTTCTACACCTAGGGGTACCAGACCTTGGTGTCGGTGAGTACCTCCATGATGAATTATACGGGTCATTGGACCTTAAGGTGGTGTCCTAGCTCCTCCCTTTCGACGACTCGGGCGGCGCTCACCACGTGGCTGCTTGCCGCGACGTAGAGGAGGAGGGGTTCTCCCTGTTTGGGAGCAACGAGGATTGGGGCTGACGTTAGTGACGCTTTGAGGCTCTCTAAAGCCTGCTATGCTTCCTCAGTCTAGATGAATGCATCCGTCTTTTTGAGAAGTTTGTAGAGAGGCATCCCCGGCCCGCCTAGCCAAGAGATGAACCGGCTCAGGGCGACCAAACAGCCGATGAGCCTTTGTATGCCCTTGATGTTGTGTATAGGGCCCATGTTGGAGATGGTTGTGATTTTTTCAGGGTTGGCCTCGATACCGCGTTTGGACACGATGTACCCTAGCAGCTTCCCCTTTGGAACCCCAAAAACACACTTTTTGGGATTCAATTTGTTGTTGAACCTTTGGAGGTTTGTGAACGTTGCGGCCAAGTTCGCGATCAGGTCGCAAGCTTGAGCCGTTTTGACCACTATGTCATCAACATAGACGGTGATTGTTGGTTTTGGCCGCTCGCCTTGGTCAGGTTGGTCGAGCGGGTCGATTTGATCGATGAAGCATTGCTGCATGCACCGTTGATAGGTGGCGCCAGCTTTCTTCAGACCGAAAGGCATGGTTACGTAATAGTATGAACCATACGGGGTGATGAATGAGGTTGCGAGCTGGTCGGATTCTTTCATCGCGATCTGGTGATAGCCTGAGTAGGCATCCAGAAAGGAGAGGATTTCGCATCCAGAGGTGGAGTCGACTATCTGGTCTATGCGTGGCAAAGGAAAATGGTCATTTGGGCACGCCTTGTAGAGGCCGGTATAATCAACGCACATTCTCCATTTCCCGGTCTTCTTTTTAACAAGAACAGGATTGGCAAGCCAGTCGGAGTGGTATACCTCCTTTATGAATCCGGTTGCCAGGAGTTTGGCGACCTCCTTGCCTATGGCCATATGCCTCTCATTGTCAAAGCGACGCAGGCATTGCTTGGTGGGCTTGGAGCCTGGGACGAGGCGTAATGCGTGCTCGGCGACCTCCCGTGGTATGCCTGGCATGTCAGAAGGTTTCCATGCGAGGACATCTCGATTAACGCATAGAAAGTCGGCAACCTCGCATTCCTATTTGGCCGAGAGCTGGGTCCCGATCCGCACCGTCTTGGTTGGGTCGGTGGGGTCGATCCCCACCGCCTTAGTTTCCTCGAGTGGGTGGAAGGCAGTCGAGGAGGTTGGCTTGTTGTAGTCTGGGACTACTGGGGTCGAGGATTCTCTGAGCCGAGGGAGCTCGGCTGAGTTGATGATGGCAGTAGCAAGCTCATAATGCTCGTGGTCGCACGTGTAGGCATGCGAAAAGGTGCTACCCACAGTGATGACGTCGTTCGGTCCCGGCATCTTCAACTTGAGGTAGGTGTAGTTGGGGATCACCATGAACTTCGAAGGTGAGGACCCTAGAAAGTCCACCACTTAGAAGGTGAGGACTTTCACGCGGAAATTGGCTTGGTAGCCAAACATGATGGGCAGGTCAATCTACCCGAGCGGGTATGCCTGTGTCCCTAGGATCATGCCGTGGAAGGGAGAGCTCACTGGGTGGAGCTCCAACCGGGGGATGCGCATGGCGTCGAGGGTGTCGACGTAGAGGATGTTGAGGCCGCTGCCTCCGTCCATCAGCACCTTGGTGAGGAGCTTCTTGTGGACGATGGGGTCGACGATGAGCAGGTAGCGACCCAATCTGGCGACGTGGGAAGGATGGTCCCTCTGATCAAAAGTGATTGGAGATTTCGACCACCTAAGGAAGGAGGGGATGACTATTTCGGCGACACATGCTTCTCTGTAGCGTACTTTGTGCTGGCGCTTGGAGTAGATGGCATTAGATCCCCTGAAGATCATGAGGCATTCCTTAGGATTGGGAAAGCCATTCCCATCCTTGCCCACTGTCGATGTTTTACCACCGATAGCCTGCCACAGGGGTACCGTGGCAGTATCGTTCGAGCTTCGGTGTATGCTGAACTCGATGGTAAACGCAAGAGACAGTCGATTTATCCTGGTTTAGGCCCTCGATCGTAGATCGAGTAACGACCCTACGTCCAGTCGGTGTTTGCCTTTTGCGTTGGATTGATTATGAAGTGTTATGTTGTACAATTGTTCTTACTCTTTCAGGAGCCCTGCCCTCCTTTATATAGTCAGGAGGCCAGAGTCCTAGTCGGTTTACAATGAGATTTCCTAGTAGGATTACTTAATAGTTCTATTACTAAGATTACATGGGAAGAATCCTAGTTGAACTAGATCTTCTCTCTCTCTTGCGGGGTATCCTGTGGGTCCCACATCGACAAGCCCCCGAGCACTTCATGGTTGAGCTCTGAAAGTCTCGTTTTGCTCCTTCAAGTCTTGTTAGGTAGGAACAAAATGTTATCCGAGTGCTTTCTGGAGTGAAACCTTGTAGCGCTTCTTGGGACCTTCGAGTGGTGAGTGTTTTGTGAAGAAAAAAGTACATCCATCTGGTTGTAGCCCCCGAGCCTCTTGTTATTTGGAACAAGGAGTTGGAGGATCTAGTCTTGAAGTTGCTCTGATTGTTCGTTGAAGTTTTGTCAAAAAGAACTCGAATATGGCTTGTTCCGGGTTCTTTTTGTCATAATGTCTTGAAGTAGTCTGCGTTGAGGAAGTCTTTTGGTGACGTGCGCTTTTTCGGAGAAAAAGTGCACTCACTGAGTGTAGCCCCTGAGCCTCTTGCTATTTGGAACAAAAAGTTGGAGGGTCTTGATCCTTTATGTTTGTTTGAAAATCTGTGCTCTGAAGTAGTCCCTGAGACTTGAATTTTGTCCTCATCCGAGTAGTTTTTGTGGTATCTTTCCGAAGCGGTCCTTTAGTCCTGGATTAAACCATCATCCGAGTAGTTTCTGTGGTATCTTTCTGAAGTGGTCCTTTAGTCTTGGATTAAACCATCATCCGAGTAGTTTCACGGTGTGCAGCCTCCGAGCCTATGTCTGGGTTCTTTTTTGGTGGGTGCAATTTTTCATAAAAATTGCACTCACTGAGTGTAGCCCCCGAGCCTCTTGCTTTTGCTTGCAAAAGTTGGAGGGTCCAGATTCCTGTCTTCAAAATATTCTGGGGCTACGTATCCCGCAGCCTCGTGCTTTCTCCGAGTTCTTTTCTTTTGAAAAAGAAGTCGATTGAAGAGTCTTGATGCGTCGTCGTCGTTGTAGTCTTGAGTTTCTTGTACTTTTTGTCTTTTGTCTTTGGTTCTGAGCCCCCGGGAGTAGTTGAAATAGCTTAGTGTTGATTAAGCTGTGATGCTGGCCGAGCCCCCGAGCGTATATCCGTGTTGTTTTGTTCAGGAAGAACTCGGATGCGAGGTCTTGGCTTATTCTTTGATAGTCTGCTGCTGTCAGATGTAGTTGTATGGTGGTGGTTGAGTGTAAATGCTTTTTGTTCACGGGTTGTACTGTGATGGTATATTCTTCCGAATATGCCCGTCTTGAAAGCAATCGCTTTTCCTCTACTTTGAGTCGTCCATTATTGAGTCCAGTCCTTTCACTGTGTTCTTTGTCAGGCTTATTTCGTCGGTACTCCTGGTCCATGTGCGCCACTCCTTTGGTCTATAAATACTGTCCCGGAGTGCTTGTTTTCATCTATTAGATATTCCGTTGAAACCTTCGTGGATATGAGCATGGTAGTTTGTGAAGTAGAGCAGCCCCCGGGCATATTTTGTAGTTCCCGTGTGTCTTGTCGTAGTGGAGGAAGTCTTGTGATAGGGATTAGAGGTAGGCTAATCCCATGACAAGATTGTGCTAGGATGTATGTGGTGGTAGTTGGAGGAAGTCTTGTGATGTGGGCTTTCCTTCATCTCGCCGTTCAGGTTGATCCTCGTCACTGCCTTGAGAGATCGTCCGTGGCAGATCAACACCATATGCGATATCACATCGGTCTTGGGTAGACGGATGCTCGCTGGCCTTCTCTCTCGCTCCATGTTGTCTGCCAGTCTTTGCCGATTTCCGCCTTGAGTGCACTGCGTCCTTCCTTTGAAGAAAAAGCAGTTGTAGGCGATGGCGGTTTGTCCTTCCGAGTAGCAATTTGGGACACGTAGTCGCTTCAGAGCCTAGCCGTGTCCGCGTTCCTCTTTGCTACCTTGCTTTTCAGTAGTGCCGAGTTCGCTTGTTCTTGTAAGATTTGTAATCTTCTATTTTTGAAGTCGCTTGTAATGTAACGAATCTTGTCTTCAAGATTTGTAATCTTCTGCTTGTAATGTAACGAATCTTGTTTTCTGAGTTGTCTTTTACTTTTCTGTTGCGATCCCCGTTGTCCATGAGATTACCGGGTTCTTTCTCAAATAACCGGGTTCTTTTGTTCCTTGTGAGGTAGCCTTTTCTTTCTTCTTTCTTTCTTCTTGTTTTGACGAGTTGTTCTTGTAGCGATCGACAACCCCGCCGTGGTCTTTGGACGGATAAGTCTGAAATCTGCCCGTTAGTTTGTACTGTTGTGTGGATTTGTGCCCTCCATTGTTTTAGCTGCGTCGGTAAATGGACCGTCGCGTTCCCACATTGTGTTTTATCGGGCCTTGTGGGCCGTTTGTATCGCTGAGAAACCTATTTAAAGACCCTTTGCTGCCCAACTCTTGCCTTTAAACCCTAGCTTTAAAATCCGCCACATCACGTCATTGTAACCTTAGCATCATCATCCTACATCTTCTTTAGCGCCTCTCTTGCTTCCGCCACCATGGGAAAGAAGAAAACCGCAAGCAAGTCTCAAAGCGACCTTCAGAGACGAGGAGTCATCCCTTTCTTTGATCGAAAATCAGGAGTTCGTGGCTATGAGGGTGCTTTCGGGTTTGGCCGGCCCCAACAACAAACGAAGACCAATCTACATGAGCTCGTTAGCGATGGCTTGATCCAAAGCAAAGTCGTCGCTTTGAATGGAGGGTTCCGGCGAGCATCGGGTTCCAGCTACGGGTCCCGTGAGATTGTCCTTTTCGTTTTTTTTGTCCGCGCCGGACTTTTGCCTTCTGCTTCGCTTTCCTTCATCATCGGTTTCTTGGTTATTTCGGGATTAGTCTGAACCACCTAACCCCCAATGCCATTCTCCATCTTTCTTTTTTTCGCTCATCTTTGCGAAGCTTTCCTTGAGTCCCTCCTTCTCTGCTCTTTTTCGCTTTTCTTTAAATCAAAACCTCAACCCCGCCGTGAAGAAACCAGCGTTCTTGGTGGTTGTGGGATTCAGTTTTGTCAGGGTCTCAAAATTAAGTTTTTTGACTATGACCTGGTCGATTCTATAAAAGATTGGCGTGCCGAGTGGTTTTACGCTGCCAATTTAATCCCTTCCCTTGCCATTCATCCCGGATCTGGTCCTGTGGTGAATGACCGATGGGATAAGAAACTTGAATCGCCTGCTGAGATTCAAGTGATCCAACCACTCCTTGATAGGATTAGCATGTCTTTGAAGCAAAGAGGGGTTTGACCAGCTTTGGTATTGTTTCGAGCTTTCTTAAATCACGGGTTCAGCCCTTGAAAGAGCGGGAGCATCTTGGCTTTGAGTATTCTAGGGCCGAGGATCCTTCACGCATGGTCCCAGCTCTTGAGCTGACCGGTGAGGAGGTACTTGAGCGTCTTCAGAAGATGCTGAAAGGGGTGAGCGTCATTCCCCTAACATCACAGAAGTTCTCGACCAACAACCCGCCTCACCGTGAGTTGTCTATCTTTTTGTTTGAGTACTTTATGCACTCTAGCTGCGTTTGTTCTTGCTTAGCTTTTCTTTGTCTCGGTGTTTTATCCTTTTTCGCAGGAGTTTGGGCGGAACTTTGTCGACCCGGTCTCTCCTGACGCTTTCCCCGCCGTGGCGGAGACTGGAGATAGACTTGCTGGAACTTCTGCAATTAGTAAGTCCCAAACCTCTACCGCCCTTCCTGGGGTTTCTTCCGGATTTGTTGATGTATATGAAGAATATGTTCTCGTCTAGTCCCTCGCGGTCCTCGCAGTGTCCCAAAGAGGGGGCGAACGGATGGGTCTTCATCTGCCCACACTTTGTCTCAAGAAGCCTCGCAAACCAAGTACTCTCTTAGGTACTCCAGTTGTTGCTAGCATGCTCTTAGGTGAGCTCATTTAATGCTCTTTGTTCTTTTATTTTCTTGTCTCTCTCATGATCCGATTACTTTTTATCCTTTTTTCAGCAGGTGCTCTGGTTTCCTTGGCTGAGGATGAAGAAGATGATGAAGTACCCCTCATCATGCGGCGGTGAGTTGCTTTTCATATTCCTGTTGCATTGAATTTCTCTTCTTTGTCTTGACCTTTAGTATTGATCTTTTTGAAGTAATCGGAGGCCGGGTGTGAGCTCTTCCGAGGCTCCCGTGTCGACTTCTTCTGAAACTCCGGTGTCGAGTTCTTTGGAAGCCCCTGCATGCGAAGTTGTACCGCTCCTTCAAGACGGAGTTCTTCCGTCTCCAGCCCGGCTCCTTCTGCAGCTCCGTTGCGGCTATTCCGCTCTCGTCACGGGTGGCGGGACGTTTTTACCGTCGTGGTTCCTCCTCATGAGGCCTTCTCTTGGCTTCGCAAAGAAGAGAGTGATTGGGTGAGTAGATTCTAGCTTTATCTTTTGGCTTTTATTTTCCTCCTCTGGTTCTTATCGGTGCTCCCTTTTATCACTTTTCGTTGTTTCGCCTTCTCTCATTCCTTCATCGACTTCTTCTCTTCGCTTCCCCGCCGTACCAACGAGTTCTGAGCCTCAGGACTCACAGCATTCTGTTGATGAAGTTGCTGTGGGGGCTTCAGAGCTACCTGGCGAAGTTGCGGTTTTGGCCGCTCCGGAGGTGTCTCAGGTCGTCATGTGGGTCCTTCGAGGGTTTGACTCGCTTCCTCAAGGTTGCTTTGGTCATTCCTTCTTCGCTCCATCCGCTTCTCCTTCCCTTCTCTTGCTTCCGGCGGTCCTTCTTTTTCCGATGGCGTGGTGCAACAGTTCGATGCCACCCATCGATTGTCCGGAGCTGACCATGGGCACTGGGGAGCTTGTCGACCCTAGCGACTTCTTTTGGTGAAAAGCTCCGGTAGGTTTTACCGCCGCCTCCTTTTTTGCATGCTCGTTTTTCCTCCGTCCCACGCCTTGTTTTTTTTTTGTCTCTTTCGGCTCGAGTCTTTCTCTCGTGATCATTCTAGCTTCTTTTTCTCATCCGAAAATGAGAGAAAGTTGTCTTCCGAGGTGGACGTTCTAAAAGCCGATCTCGACCTTCTCCGGGCTGAGTTGGAGACAGAACGTCAAATGCACCAAAAGGAGGAGAGACCCTTCGTGCCTGGGTAGTGGAGATGGAGACCATGGTGAGTCGGCCAGAATGAATGCAAAGGTGCCGCTGGTTCTCGCTGTTTTTTCTTGTATTTTGATTTCTTTTTTCACGACTTGTTCTTGGGTGTCTGTCTAGTTCTCCGAAATGAGAAGCTGAAGCTCTCGGAGAGTATCGATGAAATGAAGGCTCTAGTCCGCTCTAGTCATAATAAGGTCGAGGAGGTAATTACTCATGCCGAGGAAGAACTTGCCCTTGCTAAGTCGATTAGGCGCTGAGTGATAGAGATCTTGTGAAGGCCCAAAGAACTATTGAAAGCTTGTCCGGAAGTCAAGGCGACGCCACCAAAATTGGAACGCTTACGTGGAAATCTTTTAGATTCGCTCAAGAGTCGATGTTCTCCTGGACTCTAGCGGACGACGGGCAATCTTGGGCGCAGCTTCATTCCCGGATTCCACTTCGTTTCCAAGAATTTGCGAAGAAGTGTGCCCAAGTATGTACCAAGAATGTGCTAGCCCAGGTCCGGGTCCTTGCTCCAGAGGCACCTCTGTCTAAGATAGCAGAGGAAGCTGAAAGCCAAGAATACCTTGACGCCGTTGAGAGGATGGAGCCTGAGGTCGAAGGTTTAGCCAGTAGGGTTGTAGAAAGTCTAAATATTGACATTTCCCTTCCTGATGATAATGCCTGATCCGATTGACCAGCTTCTTGTAAAGCTTCTTGTAATATTACACTCCTCTTTAAATGAAGATTCTTTGTTTTCACTGATGTATTCTTTGCCTGGGTGTGGTCGAAGTTACTTGTCTTGCTGAGTATTTTGTCCCGTTTTCGTTTCTGCTCCACAAAACAACTCTGTGTGTTATCCTGACGAGACCCCTCGATTTGTCGAGTGCTTTGTCCACGCTGTGACTTGTTAGATGTAAATCTTTGTGTTGACACCGCGCTATGAAAAAATGACTCGGCATAGAATGTTGCCTTTTGAGTGGCGCTTGTACTTTTCTGAGGAAAAAGTATTCCTATCTGGATGTAGCCCCCGAGCCTCTTGCTTTTTGGAACGAAGAGCTGGAGGGTCTTTTGGAGTTCAGTTTCGGTTGACTAGTTTTGGCCTCATCGGCGAGTGCTCAAGCGTCTTTTTCAGCTATTTTGCTCTCGGCCGGGAAGCTCAAAGTGTTTTCACCATTTTGCTTTTTGTTTCGGTGTTAGCTTTTAGCTACCCTCATCGGCGGGCTCAAGCGTGTTTTCAGCTATTTTGCTCTCGGCCCGAAGCTCAGCGCGTTTTTCACCATTTTGCTTTTTGTTTCGGTGTTAGCTTTTAGCTACCCTCAACGGTGGGCTCAAGCGTGTTTTCACTATTTTGCTCTCGGCCGGAAGCTCAAAGTGTGTTTTTCACCATTTTGCTTTTTGTTTCGGTGTTAGCTTTTAGCTACCCTCATCGGCGTGGCTCAAGCGTGTTTTCAGCTATTTTGCTCTCTACCGAAGCTCAGCGCGTGTTTTCACCATTTTGCTTTTTGTTTGGTGTTAGCTTTTAGCTACCCTCATCGGCGGGCTCAAGCGTGTTTTCAAATTTATTTTGCTCTCGGCCGGAAGCTCGTGCATGTTTTCACCATTTTGCTTTTCTTCTCGTGTAAACAACTCGTTGGAAGTCATGATAAGACATGTTTGTGGATGAATATCATCTTTATTGATCATGAATATGAACTAATACATATGTTGTCGAAGAATATCGCCTTTAAATCGATTGTGAATGTTGGTCCCTTGTGGCTTGCATATCTGCTTTTATCTTGAATTGTTTTTACGCCAGAGAATCTTCTTAGTCGGTGATGTGCCATGTATTGTTGACTTCTTTTCCATCTTCGCTATTAACTTGTATGTGCCTCGGTCCGGTGACTTTTGTGACAATGAACGGACCTTCCCATGGACCCAGAAGCTTATGTCGTCTGGTCGGTCTTTTATATCCTTCTTAGTACTAAGTCTCCAACTTGTAGTGATCGAGGATGGGTACTTTTGTTGTAGTGCCGCCTTAAACCTTGTAGGTATCTCGGCTGATTGGAGGGTAGCATTTACTCCGACTTCTTCCGAAATACCGAGTTCTAATCTTCTTGTTTGTTCTCGCTTCTCCTTCATCGTATTGTTCTATCTTTGGTGATGTCCAGATCAAGTCGGCAAAGCAAGATCTGACTTCGACCCGTAAACTAGGAAGAAGGGTGAATGGCCTGTTGTTCGCTTTATTTGAGTTCGTAGCCCCATACTACTTTTGGTAATTCTTCAATCCATTTGGACCCATAGTCCACTAGTTCTTCGTATAACCTTGGTTTTAATCCGCTAGTATGAGTCCATTGGCCCTTTCTACTTGTCCGTTGGCTTCGGATGTGCAATGACGCATAGTCTATACCAAACCACAGTCTTGTGCCCAGCTTACAATTCATGTGAGTGTGAAGGGGAGCCTAGATCTGTGATGATTCGATTGGGCATGCCAAAGCGGTGCGTAATTTCTTGGATGAATTCGATCGCTTTGGTTGCGCTGTACTTCGCGAGTGGTTTGTATTCAATCCACTTGGTGATCTTGTCGATTGCCACAAAGATGTACTCAAAGCCGCCCTTTGCTTTCTTCAGGGGTCCCACTTGATCCAAATTTCAAAGCAGAAAAAAAGGCCAAGCGGTGGGATGCGAGATAAGATTGTGAGTCAGCACATGGGCTTGTCTTGCAAACATTTGGCAACCTTTGCATTTACTGACAAGTTCTTCTGCGTCTTTTAAAGCGGTTGGCCAGTAGAATCCGGTGCGAAATGCTTTTCCAACCAGTGTCCTTGAAGCGGCATGATTTCCGTAGCAACCTGAGTGTATCTCGTCTAGGATCTCTTTGCCTTCTTCAAATGAAACACATTTCAGGAGTACTCCTGATGATGCCGCTTCTTCAGAGAGTCTATCTCCTACTAAAACGTAGTTTTTGCTTCTGCGAATAAGTTGGGTGGCTTCCGCTTTATCTGCTGGTAATTTATTTTCTTTGATATAGTCGATGAAAACTTGGGTCCATGAGGTGTTGATTACCAAGATCTGAACGCCTTTAGCCTGAATTTCGTTGGATGTCTCACCGGGTTGTTTGATAGAGGGAACTGATAGCTCTTCTATAAATACGCCGGATGGAACCTTTTCTCTGTCTGATCCGAGCTTGGCAAGGATATCTGCTGCAATGTTGGAATCGCACGGTACATGTAAAATTTCTAATCCTTGGAAATATTTTTCAAGTTTCCGTATTTCAAAGACAATAGCACCCATGTTTTCTTTTGTGCAATCCCAATCTTTGTTTACTTGGTTGATGACTCATCATTGAATCGCCATATACGAGTAATCTCTTTATTCCGAGGGTAATTGCCACTCGTAGCCCGTGGATGAGGGCTTCATATTCTCGCTTCGTTATTTGTAGCTTGCCATAATATCTGAAGGACGTACTTGAGTTGTTTTCCTTCTGGAGAAATGAGGAGAACGCTCATGCATCGGGCCCGCCTAGTTTGAGCGACCCATCAAAGTACATCTTCCAAAGGGTCAAGGATTATATCCGATAAAGGTCTGCTGAATCTCTCCCCCACTCGCCACAAAATCGGCAAGGGCTTGAGATTTGATTGCTTTCCGTGGGGTGAAGTCGATATTAAGAGCTCCAAGTTCAATCGCCCACTTTGATATGCGCCCCCGTCGCATTTCTGCTAGTAAAATGTCTCCGAAGGAAGTCTGTCACCACGGTAATTTTGTGGCTTTCAAAATAGTGGCGAAGCTTGCGTGAGGTGATAAGTAGGGCGTAGAGTAGTTTTTGTACATGCGGGTACCGGATTTTTGATTCAGACAATACTTCGCTGATGTAGTACACGGGTCATTGTACTTTATACACACGTCCTTCTTCTTCTCTTTCTACGACTATTGTCGTGCTGACTACAGTAGTAGTCGCCGCAATGTATAGCATCATGTCTTCATCTTTCCTTGGGGGTGTGAGAATTGGTGAGGATGTGAGATATGCCTTAAGTTTCTTGAAAGCTTCGTCAGCCTCCTTTGTCCATTCAAACTTGTCTGTCTTCTTTAGTAGTTTAAAGAAGGGTAACCTCTTTTCTCCGAGTCTTGATATGAAACGATTGAGGGCCGCCATGCATCCTGTTAGTCTCTGAACATCTTTGATACTTCTAGGTTGCCCCATTTCTGTTATAGCTCGAATTTGCTTGGTGCTGGCTTCAATCCCGCGCTGACTGACCAAAAATCCGAGTAGTTGCCCTGAAGGAACTCCGAATACACATTTATTTGGGTTCAATTTCCATCTCCATCTCTTCAAGTTTTCGAATGTTTGCTTTAAATCTTCAATCATGGTGTCTGGGTTCTTTGTTTTCACCACTACATCATCCACGTATGCCTCCACATTTTTCACCGATTTGATCTCCAAGGCAAGTTTGTATAGCTCTTTGGTATGTGGCACCAGCGTTCTTTAGTCCAAACGACATGATCTTGTAACAGTAAGCACCGAACGGAGTAATAAAAGAAGTCTTGCTCTGGTCTTGTTCTTTTAATGCGATCTGGTGATACCCTGAATAGCAATCGAGAAAGGATAATAGTCTGAGACCCACTGTTGAGTCGACTATCCGGTCAATGCGTGGTAGCCCGAATGGATCTTTTGGGCAATGTTTGTTGAGATCCGTAGTCGTCGCCTTTTATCATACGCCACTCGTCTGTGTTCTTCTTCTTTTGCACAAGGACCGGGTTTGCTAGCCATCCGGATGAAGGATTTCTCCGATGAATCCGGCCGCCATCAGGTTTTGTGATTTCTTTTTAATCGCGCCTTTTTGTCGGGTGAGAATCGTCGTAGCCGCTTGCTTTGCTGTGCTTGGAGTTTTCATTAACATCAATTGCAGGTTTCACCAACTCTCTCTTGGACACCGGCATGTCGGCCGGCTTCCAAGCGAAGATATCTTTGTTGTCCCAAGAAAGTTGGTGAGCGCGAGTTCCTATTTTGCCGAGAGGTGAGCACCGATGGTTGCTTGTCTTGGAGGTATCGCCAAAGGCTCAAATCGATTTGCTTGACGTCGGCTTCTTTTGGTGGTGTGATGATGCTGGGCTTTTTAGCCGGTATTTCTAATTCTTCTTGGCTTATCTCCGCAGCAATTGTGGCTATTTGTTTTCTCCCATTGTCGGCCTGTGCTTTTGCCGCAATTTGGATTGCCTGAACGTCGCAGTCAAAAGCACGCTTCAAATCGCTTCGAAGAGAAAGGATACCGTTGGGTCCTTGCATCTTAAGCAATAAGTACGGATAATGTGGTATTGCCATGAATTTTGCCAATCTTTGGGCGTCCCGAGGATCGCATGATATGATTTAATCGAAGTCTGCGACCTCAAATTTGATAAACTCTGTTCGATAGTTCGCAGGAGTTCCAAAAGTGACGGGTAAAGTAACTTGTCTGAGTGGCATGGCTGCTTTGCTAGGTACTATTCCGTAAAAGGGAGTGCTTGTTGGTGTAATCATCCCAGCGAGTTGTAGTCCCATCTTCCTTAGTGTTTCTGAAAAGATGATGTTGAGTCCAGCTCCCCCATCGATTAGTACTTTGGTGACAGTCATACCGGCAATAGTTGGGTCTAAGACTAGTGGGTAATGGCCTGCGTTCCCTACGCTAGTCCATTGGTCTTCTCTTGAAAATTGGATTGGATATTGTGACCAATTGAGATATCTTGGTGTAGCCGGTTCTGCCATCATGATAGTTCGTAGTGCTAGTTTTTCTTGACGTTTGCTTGTGCAATCTGGGGCCCCGAGAAGATCATCGCTACTGCCTCCCCGGGTTTTGAAATCCCTTGTCCTCGTGGTTGTCTTCATCTTTCTTGTGATTGTCCTCTTTGGTGTTCTCCTTACTACCTTTTCTCGTGTATCGATCATTGAAAGTGTAGCAGTTTCCGATGGTGTGTCTCCCGTTAGGGTGTAATGGGCAACGTATGTTTTCAATGTCATCATATCTTCTGGATTTGGAAAACTTCTTTGATTTGTCGGCCATTGCCACGGTATTGTCTGGTCTACGCTTTCTTTCTTGATGTCTGCTATTTCGATGATTTTGCCTATCCGGGTTGTCTTGGTTGCTTCTATCCGGGAACCTTTCTCGTGTTTTTTCTTCTGCAGTAATCATTTTTTCTACTGTTCGTCTAAATTCTTCATTGTTTCTCGGATTTTCTTTGCAGAAGTCTTGAAATTGCCACCTAGCCATGATTTCGTGAGAGAAAGCTTCAATTACTTCTCGTTCGGTGATGTCATGCACTTGAGCCCGCAGTTCACCGAATCGCCGATAGTAGTTTCTGAGACTTTCGCCCCCCTTTTGCTTGAGTCCTTTCAATTCGGCATGAGTGATCGGGTGTGTGATGATACCTGTGAAATTTTCACAGAAAGCTCTTTGCAAGTCTTCCCAAGTTCTGATCGATCCTGGGTTCAATTTATCGAACCATTGGAGGGGCATCGCTTCCAGTGCCATGGGAAAGAACAAGGTTTTGATATCATCGTCTCCTCCGGCTAGTTCAATTGATTGTGAATATATTCTGAGCCATTGTCTTGGTTTGGTTTTGCCATCATACTTGGAGTGATTAGACGGTTTGAATTTGTGAGGTAATCGTACTGATGCCAACCTGTTTGCAAAACAGGGGAATCTATCATGCGTTCCGGCTTCCTTGAATTCGGATTTGGCTCCTTCTTCTGGCCAAGTGTTGTTTTGATGGGAATAATTCTGCGAGGCTGTCTGGGTAGGCCCTCTACTCCTGGTCTTCCTTGGTTGTTCAAATTGATGGCCCCGACTATGTTCCCTCCTACTTTCTCCGTTATGGCTTCCTTTGGTCCAAGTCTTTCAAAAGCGGACTTCCTTTGATTTTGATCTTCTTGCTCATGGTTGTTGATCCGGCGGGTAGTCTTGATCGGGTTCTCTCTTCATGCGTTCTTGGGATCGTTGACCGGAGCAAGTCCCGGTGCTATTCGTACTTCTCTCCGTGATGTGAAGTTGCCCCGAGTTCTTCTAATGCTTCTCGAATCTTATCGTAAGGCGTACTCACTGTGCGTCTCTCTTCGGCCTCTTGTTGTGATTTTCTTTTGTCGTATTCAGCCAATTCTGACTCATATCTGGTCCAGCTTCTCTCTGTTTGTCGGCGGGTCTTTGGCGCCTTTGTTTCAACTTGTTTTTCCTTTCTCTAGCCTCGCTCTCGACTCTCGGTTTCTCCATCGTAGCCCGAGCAAAGGGTGATATGTTGGATTCTCGATTCATCCGATGACCTGACATCGGGTGCTTCGGGGTTTAATGGTGACCGAGGACGTCGAACCATGAGCACTTCCGTGCGTGAGCCGTTCCGTTATTGTTGTTAGTTTTCATCGCCGTCGAGAGTTCTTGATGACTTCATTGATGCGCCTCGACGTCGTGAATTGAGTCTCCCTCTTGGTAAGGTAGAATAGCTGTTGTTGTTGTGCCGACTAGTTGGGTTCCGCTATCCTCAGGAACGGATCCTCGAGCCCAAATGGAAAAGAACTCGGCCTTTTGAAAGAATTCTGAGGGTAATCCGAGTTGTTTTGGGTTGTGCTCTGGAATCTTGCTAAAAAGGAACTCGACTTCTTGAAAGCACTCGAATAGGACTTCATCTCGGATCGGCTTGAATTCGAGTCGGATGCGTAGCCGTGGAATCTTATTCAATCGGGTATTATGGGCTCGCTTGAATCTTCTCGTGAGCTGATCCGTCGTAGTTGTCAAAATAGAGGATTCTTCATGATGATCCGGATCTTTGAGGAGATGGCTTTGAAGCTTGTCAGTTGTTGTCGCCTCAGATCCACGAGCCGAAAGATGAAGATCGATCCCGTCCGGAAGATCATGTTATTGAGGTCCATCGAGGTCTCGGATGCAAAGTCGCCAAAATCCCCTACCAAGCGCGCCAAATTCCGATGTTTTACCATCGATAGCCCGCCACAGGGTACCGTGGCGATGTCGTTCGAACTTCGGCGTATCTTTGAACTCGATGGTAAACGCAAGAGACAATCGATTTATCTGAGCCAGCCCCTCGATCGTAGATCGAGTAACGACCCTACGTCCAGTCGACGTTTGCCTTTTGCGTTGGATTGATTATGAAGTGTTATGTTGTACCATTGTTCTTACTCTTTCAGGAGCCCTGCCCTCCTTTATATAGTCAGGAGGCCAGAGTCCTAGTCGGTTTACAATGAGATTTCCTAGTAGGATTACTTAATAGTTCTATTACTAAGATTACATGGGAAGAATCCTAGTTGAACTAGATCTTCTCTCTCTCTTGCGGGGTATCCTGTGGGTCCCGCATCGACACCCACCACGCCTCCTTTCTTGGCTGCTGCCTCCTTGCCCTTTCCCTCTTTTGGCCTGCCGGCCTGTCGCAGAAAGCGCTTGAGGAGTTCGCAGTCCTTGTAGAGGTGCTTGACGGGGTAGGCGTGGTTGGTGCATGGGTTCTCCATGAGCTTGTCGAAGTAGTCAGGCAGGCCCTGCTGGGGTTGCTTGCCCGCGTGATTAGCCATGGCGACCAATGCGGAGTTGGCCGGTCGGCGCCAATCCTTCTTGTTCTTTTTGCCCCTCTGTGTGGAGGGCCCCTTGTCTTGGTCCTCATGCTTGGCGTTGCCCTTATCCCAGCCTCCACTAAAGACCGCTCCGACCGCCTCCTCGCAGGAGGTGTGGTTTGTGGTGACGTCGAGCAAGTCACGGGTGGTACGGGGCTTCAGGCAGCCAAGCTTGTGGATTAGGGACTCGCAGGTTGTCCCGGAGGGGAATGCGCTGATGACGTCCGCGTCAACGACATTAGGAAGGGAGTTGCATCATTTCGAGAACCTATGGATGTAATCCCATAGGGCCTCGTTGGGCTCCTATTGGCAGCTCTTGAGGTCCCAGGAATTCCTAGGATGGACATATGTCCCCTGAAAGTTCCCGACAAAGATCCTCTTGAGGTCCGCCCAGTCGCGGATGCTGTCAGACAGGAGGAATTCGAGCCATGCTCGAACATGCTCCCCACATAGATGGGGAGGTACTGAATGATGAAGTGGTCATCATCCACTCCTCCTGCTCAGCAGGCGAGCCAAAAGTCTTCGAGCCATATACCAGGATTCATCTCCCCGATATATTTGGCGATGTTGATAGGCGGTCGGAAGTGCTATGGGAACTGTGCTCTCTGGATGCGACGGCCAAAGCCCCATGGTCCTAGGCCATCCGAGCTGGGCCTCCGGTCGTCTGGTCGGCGACTATGCCTGGGGTGCGACTCCTTGCTCCCCTTAATGGTCCAGCCAGGGATCGTGCCGCCTGCTGCTATCGCCGTACGATGGATGTCATCATACGCTGGGCTTGATGCCTATTGTTGATGATGCTGCGAGCATCTCGGTTCGGCCCGAGGCGTCTGCGCACAGGCGGCCGGTGTGGAGCCAGCACCGGGTCAGGCCATGGCGCAGCTGCACCCTCCTGTTCCACGCCCAACGACCGCAGCGGTGAGTGGATGGAGCGGTTTGACTGGTGCGCTCCCATTCCCCCGGTAGGGAAAGAGGCCACGAGTTGGTGGCGCGACGCGGAGCTCTCCACCTGTTGAACATCGGTGGTTTCCACCAGTGCTTAGAGGTTTTAGTGGATCGCCTGCTCCGAGGGGTTGACAGGCTCGGGAAGGCCGTGCAGAAGCATCGCCGCAGCGGCGATGTTCTGGCCAGCTCGAGCAAACTATGGGGGATCATTCCCCCCGTCCAATATATTGCGCTGGACCTAGCGGGCGTGACCCTAGGCGCCGCTCGCTGGGTTTCCTGCGTGGGGCACAGCGTGCTCGGCCGAGCGTGCCGGCGCAGGTGGTGGTTGGTTTTGCCGCCTTTGTCGTAGCTCCTCACCGTGCTCCTGCACACACACGAGGGCCTCCGCGCGAGGGTCCGGAGGGGTGTGGGTCAGTAGAGACTCCGCTACCACTGGCGGCTGTCCTAGGACATCCACCATAGCGCACTCCCAGGACAGAGGGTGGCTGGGTGCCACGATATCGCCGATGCTTGAGCCATCGCTCTCAATCTCGTCATCCATGAGGCCGTGGAAAGGCGGGAGCGTAGCCTTCCATCCCCACGAATTCGAACGAGAGAGGGGGCGGCATCAGCATCTTTCAGAGCCCCCGTGCATACATGTCCATGAGGGACGCGAGGCCATATGGGAACCTGTCACATGGCGGTCATGGCAGGGACAATGGGGTCCCTCCGAAGAGTCGGTGGAACATAGTAAATAGCGTGTAAATAACAGTATCTACGTTACTCACAGCGGGGTTTGAGCCCAGCGTAGGCTTGGAGCGAAGCGCAGGTGCCTCATTGTTGAAGTCGTCGGGTGTCCCAGAGCCGACGTAGGGTGCTCCTCCTCTGACGAGCGCCGGGACAAGTGCCTCCTCGCGGAGGCAAAGCACACCGAGCTGGTCGGTGATGAAGTCCAGGCTTCAAAAGAGGAAGGTCTGGGACGGCTCGAATACGGGAGGAACCCACATCCCAATAGGTGGGAGCATGGGAAACTCCAGCGAGCTAACGCGAGTCATATCACTCGAGCCCGTCATGACGAAGATGGTGGGAAGATGGGCCATCCGATCACCAAAAGCGTGAACGTACGACGTCTTCCCCACGGACGGCCCCAACTGTCGGTGCGAAAAGTGACCAACTAGTAAATATTTATTGTTTTGCCATACGTTGTCATTGGATGTGGCCTAGCACTCAATGACATAGGGTTTATACCGGTTCAGGCAACGTGCCCTACGTCCAGTTTGAGTCGGTCGGTGACTTTATTCCTGAGCCCACATGCTCGAAGTTTGCCGTGGGGTTACAAAGGAGTGGGAATCAGATGGGGGTATCAGAGGTCCGGTCGGACTCTGGACCAAAGGGCCGAGAGTGACGGGAGCTCCTACGTGCGCTAAGTAGTGGAACGTATGCTCTATGTAGCTTTAGAGAGTCTGAAGCTAGTAGAGAGTGAGTCGGAATGATCCGTGTGGTGTCTGTTGTTCGTCGAATCGATCCCCCTTTTGGGAGAGGGCGCATCTCCTTTTATAGATGTAGGGGACGGCTTTACAAGTGAGAGAGAGGGAGTGTGTGCTACCTAGTCTTGTTGCCCATGCCGTCGGGTACGAGATGGTTTGTCTGTGCCTACAATACCGTTGACTCCCTGATGCATGTGGTTGGTTCCATCGTGTTCTTTCGGTATCGTAAATGTCGGCGCCTACCATACTGTAGGACTAATGTCGGCGCCTACCATACTGTAGGACAAATGTCGACGCCCACAACACTGTTCGTGTCCTACCATGTCAGAAGGTTGACATGGCCTGACAGTACTGTCCTACAGGTGTGCAGGGTACGGTGCTCGGTATTGTGGTTGACTTGTGCGCCTTACCTTATCTGGTCCGCCTGATTTCTCGGGTCCTCACCGAGCGGGCGTCCCCGTTTGGTCGTTCCCAGTCGGCTCCGACCATGCCGGTCGAAGAAGAGCCACTGGCAGATGTTTGGTGTGTTCCCGGTCGGATACGCGGGTCGGAGTCAGAAGCGAGCATCGTCCCTCCATGGCCAGGCCTTCCGGTTGGAGTCAGAAGCCAGCGTCGCCCTCCCTGGCCAGGCCTTCCGGTCGGAGAAGCGGGTTGGAGTCGAAAGCGAGCGTCGTCCCTTCTTGGCCAGGCCTCCTAGTCGGAGAAGCGGGTTGGAGTCGGAAGCGAACGTCGCCCTCCCTGGTTAGGCCTTCTAGTCGGAGACTAGATCGTTCTTTCGGCCTGTCGTTTAGGCACTTGGGCTGGCCTAGGAGTTTGTGCGTCGTTCGCAACGTTGTCTGCTGGGCTGAGGCTTTGCTGGAAAGCGGACCCATTAGGGACCCCGGGTTTATGAACCCGACAAGCTGTCTCTACGTATCCGTTTCTAAAAGCAACAATTTCTAGGGACGGCTGGAATTTGGCCCGCCTCAATTTTGTTTTTGTAAAATGTACAAATTAGCCAACCAATCAACTCCATAAACCTGCCTGTCTTTCGCACGATGTGCACACGTGTGCGACCGTCAGAGACCGAGATGAGAACTCAGGACAACTTTGGGTAGCCGAATAACGTGCAATTTTCATGTGTAACGGGACTAGAATGAGAACTCATGACAAGTTTAGTGAGCTGAACGCGTAATTTTAGAAATACCGAAACCTGAATCAGCCACACATGCATGCATATACATGCTCCGTGCTTTGTTCGTTGCTTGGCACGGTCACGGTCACGGCGCCAAGCAATTTTCTCTGTCCTTTGCATTTTATTTTCTCACTTTCTTTTTTCTCTTTTCTTTTTTATTTTCCATCTTTTTTATTTTTTCATAATATCCTACCCATTTTTGAAATATACTATGAACAATTTTTTTTTAGATTGAGAAATTTATTCAGAAGAAGTTATGTAGGCAAATTGTGCTGAATATAAGTTGTGTATGATTATTTTGAAAGATTTGAACAACAAAAACTTGTGTGCATAAGTTATTCGTAAATTTATTGTGTAAAGCCGCCATGATATAAAAGTTAAGTTGAGAATCTGTTTTTTGTTCGTCGATAGTTATTATTATATATATGAATAAAAGTTGAGTTTTAAAGGGTACGTACAAAACCTATTATGATAAATTATCTATCTACTAGCAAACATGTCCATGCGTTGCAGCGGAAGAAAAAAAACTATCAAATATAATGAAAAATAACGACAAAAATAGGAAGTGTTTATTTATGTTTTACATATTATATAAAATTAAAATCTATAATTTAGGTTATTTATGATGACTATGACATTCATAATATGAGTTAATGTTGGCAATGATACGATAATATCCTATTAACCGTATATTGAACTAAAATAAAACCATTTTATTTGTTTTCTCTTGTTGCAAAGAACAAAAATATTGAGGTAAATATATCAAACTCTACTTTTCATACTCTTCATGTGCTGGTACAACTAAATATTGAGTTTCCAGACTAACAATTGAGGACCGAAAGAATCTGTAACGGTCAGGCTAGCGCCCAGACGTCCGGTCCTACGACGCGTCCACACACAGCTCCCCACGCAAGCTCCGTGCCGCACGCCCCGCCTACTCGGATTCCGCGCCGCTCGAACGACTCGCCCCACCCACGCCCCCGCCCCCCACGCCGCCCGAACATCACCAGCATCAAGAAGAGGAGGAGACACCTAGGCGACGCAGCAGAAAGGCGAGGGAGATGCAACACCCGATCTACTTTTGAAACATTCAAATGAAACATTTACAACATAAGTTTGAAAGAGTTGAGACACTTGCAACATAAGTCTGAAACACTTGTAAAACACTTGAAAACGCTTGAAAAAACTATTGCAAAATATATGCAACATCCAGATAAAACACATGTAACATATGTGTGACACACATGCAACATCCAGGTAAACACACTTGCAAACATACGTCTGACAAAACAGATGAAACATTTAGAATAGACGCTTACAACATACATGTATAGCCATTGCAATATATGCAACATCTCAATCTTGTTTTTGCAACATCCATATATGAAACACTTCCAACATACCTCTGAAACACTTGAAATATACACTTGTAACATGTGCTTTCAAGTGCATGTCGCTGCTTGGATGAATGGATGCTCATTGACACGTTGCTCAACGCCAGCTCGGAGCTCGATGCCGCGGAGTCACGTGGGGGATGCCGGTGGGCGCGCAGCTGGGCGTGGCCCTGAAGAGCGACGGCACCTCTCCCGGTGACAAGACGAGTGGGCGCGCTCCCCGTGGCAAGGCAGCACTGCGGTGTGATGGAGAAGGGGAGGCGGCGGGCGTGCGACCTCGGGAGCCTGCTGCTAATCCTGCTTCTCCTCCG
The DNA here is from genome assembly GCA_904845875.1 of Miscanthus lutarioriparius. Taxonomy (NCBI): domain Eukaryota; kingdom Viridiplantae; phylum Streptophyta; class Magnoliopsida; order Poales; family Poaceae; genus Miscanthus; species Miscanthus lutarioriparius. The sequence continues at coordinate 125,713,497 of CAJGYO010000010.1, forward strand.
TCGGCAGTGGGGAAGGAGGGATGGCGAGAGCGGGAGGCAGCGATGGCGTGGAACCAAGGCGTAGGAGGGAGAGGAGCAGGAGCAGGGAGGAGTGCGAGGCCGAGGAGAGCACGAGCAACAGCACGGGATGGGGAATGGACATCCTGTTTTTTAGATAGAGAAGCCATGAGGGGGGCATCGGGGGAGCATGCATATTGGGCGGAAGGAGCACGGATGATGCTGATGGGAGTGGGGAATCCGTGTCCGTCCATCCAAACGCCCTAAGGAGAGCATTATCGAATATGTAATTCTAGTATCTGATTAAAATAGGTAAGAAGTTAGTTGCCGACGTTTCAAGAATTAGTCTCTATCCAGAAAATTGTGACGGGAAATCTCTCTCGATTTTACACATGCCAACCCTTTCTAGATGTAATTATGAAGATACATATTTGTATGGGATAAAAAACAGAAAACAAAAATGCACCGACAGAAAGAAGGGAAAAAAGAAGAACAAAAGGGGACGGACAGAACTAAAAAAAACAAAGAAGAAAAAACAGAAAGCAGAAACTCACGCCATGGGAAAAAGGGAGAAAAATAGAAACTGGAATTCCATACGGGAAAGGGAGAAAAATAGAAGCTGGGATTTCGTACAGGAAGACGGGAGGTGACCGAAAAAAAGGAATTAAAGAAACGGAAACAAAAAGACCGAAGCGAAGTAGGAACGGATGATTTTTTTTTTCTTTTTTTTTCTCTTTTCTTAATTCTTTATTCCTCTTTTTTTTCTTCATTTTTTCCCTCTCCTTTTTCTCCTCATGCGTCTCTCTTTTCCCTTATCCGTCGATGGAGAAGGGATATTTGTGTCATGGATATGGAGCCGACGACAGCCAACCGAAAAACAAAGAGCCTATCTACCCAACAACCATGTGTTTCAGCAAAAGGTTGTACATGTTTGTTTGCTAGGTGCAAAACACATGATTTGTAACAGAGGAAAAACCATATGTTTCAGCCAAAGCTAGCACATGATTGTTGGCTGCCTAAAAAACACACGAATTCCAACAGACAAAAAACCATGTGTTTTAGGAGAAGCTAGCACATGATTGTTGGCTGCCTAAAAAACACATAAATTACAACAGGGAAAAAACCATGTGTTTTAGGAGAAGCTAGCACACAAATTCCATCAGACAAAAAAGACCCACGCAGAGCAGATCTAGATGCAATTTCTGTGCAGTTGAGAGTAAAATAGTAGAGCCCAACAACTATGGAGCCCATAATGAAAGCCCAAAAACAGAAATCGATAGAAATATATCAGATATACTTGGAAAAGAAGTAAACAAAGAAAACAGGTCCACTTTGTGTGGAAAAGGCTCTGCTCTGCTCACGCGGAGCAGGGGAAAGGAGCAAAAATATGATTGCAAACAAGAACAATAGGAAATTGGAAGAACAAGCACTAGAAGTTTGACTCATACCTCATCAACCAAGGTTAGTAAACCAATCTTTTGAATCCAACTTTCTGATATTCCAATTTCTCTAAAGAAGCAAAAACAAAGAAATTAGCAGATCAGATGAGAAAGAACAGGAAAACCTAGATCCATGGAATATGTAATTATGAGACCTTACACATTTAGGATGGCTAAGATGGCCTGCTGCTTGTGCTTGCTCCAACAGTAGGGTGTGGCCCTGGTTGCTAACTTTGCACAAGGAGCAGATCTAGCACTTGGGGGTTGTAATTGTGGTCTAAAGGCTACAAATAAGCCTATTTCAGATCCTGCTAATTTCCTGCATTGCATGACACAACAGATAGCATGAGATAAGAGCAACGTATATCAGCAATCCAACTATTTTAGATGCTGCTACCTTTTGCAATTAGAGCACCCAACTATTTCAGATCCTGTTAGCTTTTGTAGAATCTTAGATGCAAATTAAGTGTAATGCATTATATTGATGAAATTACAAAACACAAATAAGAAAATTGCACATTTCAAATAGTGCAAATAGTATGTGTTCTTAATGCAATTAAATTGTAAATGTATATCAATACATATACAGTATGGTGGAGCTCATGAATGTGTAAATAGAGAGAATGACAAACTGCTCAACAGCCACACAAGCAATCTTTCCTCCTTGTTGAACAGCACAAACTAAAGCGGCATTCCCATATTCTCATCTGGGATCAGATCGAATAAATGGAAACAACATGGGTAAATTATAAAGAATCAAAGCTTGATTCACAAAATAATACAAGCAGAATTCAATCAACCCCTAGACCAAGCTGTTTTACTGAACAACTGCCAAAACAGAAGAAGAGAAGAAGAACAGTATTGATCAGACAAGAAAATGAGGGACAAAAGGCAGTTTACTAAACCTGCAACTTACTAAATTACAGAAATGCAGCAATGACAGCACATAAGACACATGCTTTGTGAGAGGAGTTTCAGTATGATGTTTACCTAGGTTTCAGAGATAACAACTAACATAGATTCTGAATAGGTATTTAAGGAAATTTGGGTCTAATGACTATGCCATTCAACCTATCTTATGCCCTTACTCACCCTCCTTAGACAAACCATGAGGCATTAAATATATGAACTACTAAGTTTTAAGCTAATCCATTTCTCTTTTGATCTGCAGGTTGGTTGTTCAAAATAAACATTGAAAGTTATTACAAATTTGCTTCGAACAATGTATATATCAAGTATACTCATGAGGTAAATTAAATTTCCACAGATTGCATATGCTCCAAACTACAAAGTAGGAGTACATACTTTGTAGAAATTGACTGCAGCCAAGATTTGATCATGTCTGAGAATGACTATGCATCAGATGGTCCAGCTTCATCTTGGTTGACAGGCGAAGATTGGTTCCTAGAAACACTGATGCAGATCATTACATAGCAAGTGTTTATTAACCCCATGTAAATGACAAGCAAACAGATTATAGATAAATATAGACAGTACTATTCTGCAGGAAGTACCTATCATGTGACCCAACAGGGCCATTAACCGAGGCAGTGTGATTCACAGACATGTCTTCAACTGTTTCTTCTGGGGAGTCCACGGTAGGCAATGGCCGAGAAGAAATCATAGCAGAAGCATGTTCATGGTCCCCTTCTTGCGGTGGAAGTGAAGACAGAGAACCACTAGGGGTGGCCTTAGCAGTTGGAAAGAACAGGACTTGTGGGTGCCCATGACCATGACCATGAGCTGCCGATCTACTGCGACGGCCTTCTCTTCTAGCATGACGGTGCGACCTATGAATGGCAGCAGCAGCAGCCAAGTGTTGTAGGATACGCTTCTCAATCTCGGCATCATCTGCATCCATCGGTACCTAGAATGGAATAGAAGAAACAGTGGCATCAGTAGTGTGCAGGAATTGAGCACACAGGCATGCCATCACTGGAAGCACACTCTGAATGTGAACATCAGATATGTCAGCACCTCAAAGTCACCGAGCAGTGGATGACGAAAAATGGTTGTCGTGCGCGCGTGATTTTCTTGCGCATTCCACTCTTCCTCAACAGAATCAAGGAGCTCTTGGCTGCAGTAGGAGGCAAGGAATGCGTGTGAGAGTGAGACCAACATGGAAATGAGATTTATTACTGGAATGCATTGGTGGTATAGCAGAGTTTGTACCTCATGGGGTCCTTCATGCTGATTGCCTGCCAACACATGGGACACTAGGAGCTTCTCTGGCACCTGTAGGATCAATCAGAATGCTCACAAGTTTCACTTAAGGATAAACATGAGTAACACAATTCGCCAATTACAATACACATGTGACACACTGTAACACCAATGCTAGCAACTAACAACCAAACGGTTATTCAAAGCAGAGCTTCGTTTCCGAAAATGAAAAATAACAGAGATTGTGACTAGTCCAAATTGCATTCAGAAAAGGAAAAACAACTGAGCTTGCGACATGTCCAAATTGCATTCAGAGTGCGTCGGGCAGAGATTCAGATTAGCGCGGCGCACACATTCGGCACTCATTGGAATTACTGAGCGAGAGCCGAGAATAGAGTCATAGACGGCAACACAACAAAGAAACAGCAGGAAGTAATCACAGGCACAGACTGTACTACAACTAGTTGACAGCAAGCACGGGACGAAACATTCTCCCATTGTAAACTAATTTACACAAGCATCTAGTTGATGAACATCAAACAATGACATAATGCTGATCTATTTTAACACAGTTCTAGCCTTCTAGGAGCGTCCCGTCCACAGCATAGGAGAAGGGCTTCTGTTGTTTGGAGGAAAGTCATCTATAACTAAATCATGGAAGGCAGTGGAGATTAACTTAACTAACAACACATATTTCCATCCGCGGCTCTCTCACTAACACACAAAAACACATACAAACAAGCAATCACAAAAACCTGATTGTTACAAATGGATTATATAGGAGTATGTCTAAGAGTTGAGCCTGCAGCCTGTTATTGGATACAAGTTCTGGTTTTAGTCTACTAATTTTGACCAAGAACGACGTAAAATACAATACACTCAAAAGGACATGACAACATTAGATCAGAGCGAAAAATTCTTTTGGGAAAACTACAGATTTAATGCCAGAAAATATTGCTTCATCTCTATCTATCAGTGGTCAGAGTTCTGAGAACTACAAATATTGCATCATCTCTGTCAGTCCGCAGTGTCATACAATTTGCTCAAAATAAAATAGCAGATCACAAAATTTTCAAAATTCTGTAGGACCCCACGAACTATGGAAACTATCGGAAACCAATCAAAATTGAAGCTAGAGAAAAGGGAAAGAGAGAACATCACAGAAAGAAAACAAAAAACAATGAAAAAAATAACAATTCAGGCCCCACGAATTTAATACTTGTTGCATCAACCAATATTAGGTACCTACAAAGAAGAGCACCCATGACCAAGCACCATACCTGGAAGACGATCCCAAATGAGCCTGTACCCATGATACGTTCTACCATGTAACTGATGATTTGCAATTAAGACCGGAACAAGAACAACACATGACTTACTGAAGACAAGATGAGGCTAAGGCATCAGAGTAACCAAGCATGCAGGAATTCAGATCCTCAAACATGCAACTAAACTAATAGGTACAATATTTCTATTCTCCACGTTACATAACTAATGATAAAACTAGAAGACCATGCTTCCTAAATGCACATTAGCCTTCAAAAATCAGGTAACAAAGCATGAAATGAAGCAGTCAGCCATATAATTCAGCTACAAGCACTGATCTAGGTTAGAGCAATATTATTCATTGTCAAACAATCTAAATGATGCTACATTTGGACTATTAGAGTAAAGAGTTTTCCTAGTGCAAGCTTTCTGAACATATGTTTTTCCTGCTTAATGAAACGTAAAAAGGAAAACAAAATAGTGGGAAAGTTACATATAAAGGTTAGATATTGCACATGTTAAACACCATAATTGCAGTAATTTAAGTGTGTAATTTACTAGTTATAAATGTGCAATTAAGAAATGGATATTGCACACATATTTATTCATTTTATTGTACAATATATGCAACACACAGTTAAAAGATGTGAGTTCCTACTATTCTACTACAATAGCAACAAGACGGCCAAGCAATACAAAACCAATGACCAGGAATAATTTTGAAATAAACTGTGCATGTACATGAAACACCAGTGATTTAATTAGATAGATCAGGAAATAGGTTCAATAGAGGACCTGCACAGGGATAAATCATGGCTAGACCACCACCCAAAAGCAAGAAATATCACTGTTGAAAAGCACAAGCATTGGTAAATATAAAAATGTCCTTACACATATATGATGACAGTCTATATTGCTGAGCATTTTGTTAAGGATAAAAACCAATAATAGATCAGTAAGCAGCACATTCAGGTAGAGAGTAGCCCTTTTTAATTTTTGCAATATGTTGTGGTACAGTCATCTCTTCAACTATAGATCAAATAAACCATTGAACAAGCACACCAAGCAAAAACCAGTTCTATAGATCAAGAGCAATCAGATCCAATAGCTGAGCTAACCCAAGCAAAAAAAAAGCAAGCACCATTGCTGACCATAAAAACCATTGCACACAAATAACAGTAACAAACCGCCCTAATGCTCAAGCTGCTACACCATGGTGCGCAGCACAGGCCGTAGCTAGCTCGCTTAACCCAACACGACAAACATAAACACCACCAATCTCGAACACTATGACCTCCTCACGCTAGAAGATTTTACCAATCAAGCAAATTGACACCACGTCACGTAGCAGCATAGGCAAAGCAGAACAACACAAACTACACGAAAGTCTGGCTTGGTAAAATAAAGCATCCAAAATTTGGCTTTGCTAGATTAAGCACTTAAGCAACAAGCAGCGTAAATGTCTCCCCACCATTCTATGCAGCCAAATGCCCTCAACTGCAAGGGTTGGTGCAGTATGGCAGAGAAGGGTGTTGCCCAGTCATTCTCACCACCAATTGGAATTTTAGGGAAGTGATGATATTAGTTCAGTCAGAAAAACATTCATATAGGACATAAGCAACATATATAAAGATTTAAAAAAAACAATTTCTGCTTCACGGTGTGCTTTGCTAGCCGACATAGCAAAGTGAATACTGACAATTATCTCATACTCATACCGCAGCGGTTCAAACAGGATAGAAACAACAAATAATCAAGCAAATAGGTTAATCTTGACTTATAATTCAAGAAGATGCTTGAGATCACCAATAGTAAGATGAACTGGTCCAGAGAATTCATTATAGGAAAGAGATCTCTGTGCCACAATGAAGGAAGAAGCTAGTTACCATAATGAAGTGGCTGCAAGGCTGCATCCGTACACATAACTAAGAATTCATAGCACCAGGCATTGATCTAAGAACTAAAGATTGCAGCAAAGTTGATAAAAAAATGTTGCAACTGACATCAGTTTTCAAGTAAATTTATATTGCAAACACCGTTGAATTGTGAAAGAACTAAAGATGGACATATATACAGAAAACCAATGTGTTTCTTTCTTGAGCAGAAACCCACATCTAAAACTAACAACGAGCGATATATCCATCTGAGGAAATTTGAAAAGGTCTTGCATCCCAGAACCCCCATAACTAAGGTTATCTGAATATCTATTAGGCTACTTCCTTTCATGTGTTCAGATCAGTTAGCTTTCGAAATTACAAATGTTAGACAGTTCCCACATAGAAAAAATATGTTCACTCCTGAGTTTAGAGTTTCAAATTTAGAAAACTAAACAACAACATATAAAGGGGGATTTTAGCCTCAGCCCGGATCATTTATGCCAATTGCAAGTGAAAATAGTTTAGGAATAGAAATCTATCCATATTTCATCAAAGAACTAAAGTACCAAACTATAAATAGCATAGCAGCACAAAGTTGAACCATACAAGTACCAAAACTGATGCTTGCATGACTAAGGCTTACAACGGCTAATTAAGCGTGATACCAACTCACTGATTTGCACAAGAACATAGCTATCAGATTGCAGGCACAGAACACTGCAAAAGAAAACAAGTGCATCCACACTACCACCCTTAATAGGATAATGGCTCCACACACACGCATGCTATAGTAGCCTTTATCCCAAGAAAGTTGACCACGCTACAGATGAAAACTAACAAGAAGCACAGAAAAAGGATATGACATTTATTAGGGAAAAAGAAGCGATTCAAGTTAATTCTTTGAAGACCAAACAAATTGAAAATAACTACAGGATAGACAACAAAGGAATATCAGCACCTCTAAGGCGCTCTTGTTTAGTATCTCCTGCTTAATCAAATGGAAAATGACAAACAAAATTGAAGATTATAGGTGACAAGAATGGATATTGCACATGTCAAATACCATAATTGTTGTAATTCAATTGTGCAATTTACTGCTAATAAAAGTGCAATATAGAAATAGGTACTAACTAGTACGATCCAAAGCGGGAGCAACATTTTCCGCCAATTGATTTTCTTTTGAATGACTACATGAACCTCAAAAGTATATTTAGATAATGGCAAACTGTAGATTAGCGGCTGCTATGAACCTATGAACGGTTCACCCAGTAAATCATAATTGGAATTTGAGAAAAACAAACAAACAAAATAGCTAGCAGTTGCACACACGTCTGCGCCCAGAAACGGAACACCAAGACCACAAATCTAGTTAAATCAACACAAACATTCTTGGTCTGCAATTCGGAAACGCAAGGTAATGTTAATCCCAATCGAAGGAAACCAGAACATAGGAAGCCACCACCCCCATGGCCACACAGACATTCCTGCAAACAGCATATCCACCCACACAGACGTAATCTGTGTGTGTTACTTTCCAAGAGTAGTTTAACAAACTGTCCAGTATGAGTATGAACTCAACATTTTATCTAACAGGAAAACGAACACCAAATCATATCACGTCCTTAAAGAAAATAGGGTGCACCTTCGTTTAATTCTTCTCTTTCTTATATGTGGAGACTAGGAATATACTAGCAACTTATTTAGAATGGATCTGTACTAGTTTTCCTCAGTGTGATGCACACGTAAGTTTAAGTGGTGCATGCCTAGGCATCTACTGATAAATCATTAGATTAAAGCGAGGTCATCCATGCTCGGTTGCTCATGAGCTACAAGTCCACAACCAGGAGCTAATAATCTGAGATAGCACTTAGGTATCAGGTAACTCTCACATGTAGCATTCAGGTATCTCAAACTTAACAATACATCAGCTAACTAAAACTTAATAGTACATCAGATAGCATTCAGATGTCAGGTATCATGTAACTGGAATTTAACTGAAACTAAAACAGATAAATGCAATACCTAGTAGCATTCAAGTATTAGGTAGCATCACAAAAATCAGGTACATAAAAAAATCAGGTAGTTCACATTCAGAAAAAAAAACTCTAAAATGAACACTATAACCGAAAATAAATGAGCACTGAACAATTAACTGAAAATGAACAATGAAACTAAAATCATGTTAAGGGATAAGAGGCAATTATCATCATAGAAAAACAACATGCAGCTAAAAAATGCCTACTACAAAAATTATTCTGCAATGAGCATTACAGCGGGACACAAACTCATAATTAATTTTGTAGAACCGAGCTCTTCTCACAAATTAAACTGCCTTAAAAATCAACACCACATTTCCACTATCCAAAAACAATTATAAATACCAATCTGCATCGAAAAAAACAAAGATACAATCATCAACAATAACGTATCATCTACCTCTGCATCAATCGAACCATTCAAATCCCTCGAACCATTCAAACCACAAATCATGTGAACAACAATCACAGGACAATGAACCAGCAAACAATCGTCAAGTCATTTTCTCAAGCAAATTAAGTTTTTGAATATAACCAAATTATCTTCAAATCTGAACCGACAAAACCAAGAGAAGAGGCACCGGAAGGATCAGTGCTGATAGAGTCCAAGCACCGGAAAAGAAAAGCTACAGACCATCTGAAAGTACCAAAACTGGTTACTGTTTCTGAACTGAAAAAGAAAGACGGATTCTCTGAACTGAATTGGTGAAGCTATAGAGGGCATTGCTGAATGCCAGCTGTTGCCGCCGTTATGATAGAACTGAGAAGAAAAGCAGCCAGCAAATAAGAGAAATGGCACAGATTTATCAGCATGGTGATTTCAGCACATAACAATTGGACAGCAGTGACAAATAAACAGTACCATGTATTTGTACATAAAAGATACTGAAGGAGCACAAGAGTGATGAACCTTACTATATATCTACTCAAAAGCCAAATAACTACTAGCGGTGACAAAAAATTGGTGTGTGCTAACACAAATCACAAAAAACAAACTTCAATATGTGTTAACACAAATCACATTAAACAATTTTTTTCTATGTAAGGACAAGGACAAAAATGAGATGTGCGTTGGCACAAATCAGAATTATCAAAGTTCATGAAGTGTTAGCACAAATCACAAGAGATAATTTTTTTTCTATGAAAGGACAAGGACAAAAACTTGGTGTACGTTGGCACAAATCACAAAAAATAGATTTCAACATGTTTTAGCACATATCACAAATGACAATTTTTTTCTATGAAAGGACAAGGATAAGTGATCATTATCTTGTTTGGTTTAAGAGTTATATACCATTTGGAAGCTATAAAATTTATACCAAAATCAAGAAAAGCAGTACCTCAAGATCAGGGCATCGGTAGTATAATGGATCTCGAGCATCCACTACCATAACCAACTTCATGGAAGAAAGAAAACGACAGTCAGCAATTTGCACAAGAAAGATGTTACTCTACAATCAGAATAGCACGAACATGACTGAGCACAACAGAGTAGCATATTTCCAGGAAAATTATACATAAGCGCCAACAAATAGACTGACGTTTGTAAGCTACACATCAAATATGTGCATGTTACTTTCTTAGAGTACTTTAACAAATGGTCCATGTGGGGGTATTAACCCCTATACCCTTACGGCTAAGCTTGGGTTGGCCTGGATCGATAGGCTCACTCCACCCGAAAGATGACGTGCGCCCGCTTAACTCCGATCGAGTCCCGCACAAGGAATCAAGACGGATTTGGCGACCAAGCGGATCTCGGTCGATTAGAATAGGAATCATTATCCGCCACATATGGCAATTGTAACCGACTAGGATTAGTTTCAGATCTCGTAACCCCCGCCCCGGACTTTATAAGGCGGGCAGGGGACCCCTCTAAAAATCATCTCTCATTGACATACAAAGAATACAAATCGACGCAGGACGTAGGTATTACGCCTTCTTGGCGGCCGAACCGGATAAAACCTCGTGTCCGCCTTTGCGTCACCGTCTTGTTTGGGACTTGCGCGCACTGTCGCCGATAATCTACTACCTTGGGCATACCCCTAGGTAGACTGCCGACCATATTTCGTCGACAGTGGCGCGCCAGGTAGGGGGAGTGCGTACTGCTCTCCAAGCGAACAAGATGGTCATCATCTCCGGCTCCATGGCTACGCCCAACGGCCTCACGTTCACCATCGGCCGATCACTTGGACCACCGCCCCGACGTCTCCATCACCATGACCGAGACGTAGTATTCAACCCGCGCCGACGACTACTTCACCCGTGATCGGCTACGGCTCCGACCACGGTGAACACGGCTCCACCACGGTGAACACGGCTCCGACCACGCATTTAACACGGCTCCGACCACGATGGATCCGGCTCCGACCACGGTACATCCGGCTCCGACCACGCCTACACCACGCCGACAACCCGTCATCCGCTTCCCGCTACGGAGGGAAGCGGATCGACGACACCGACCGCTCGACTCCATCGATCGGGTAACAGCTCTCCCCAAACAGATCTATCCGACCAGCTCGGGCGATCGTCCCCGCACGGCTTGAACAGATCTTGTGGTCGATATCTACTCGAGGGCGCCCGCTCGTCGCCACCAGACCGCCATGCGACGGGCCTCCGACTCATGCGTAATGAAGTCCCGACGGAGAACCACCAGAGTCCAGCCCTACGGCTGCGAACGCCGCCTTCAGCCACGCGCGTGCAACCTCGACGCCATTTGGATCTATGTCCTACACACCGATCTCGTCCCGAAGCCATGCAACATCGTCAAACATGGTCCGGATTGAAGATTATCAAGAAGGATCTGCCCACACAGTCCGAGAGGGTGACTCTAGCTCCTCATCCGGCATCGCATCCAACGATCTGTCCACACCGAAGCTTCAGCGTCACGAAGATGAAGGCGTCAAATACGATCCGGATCTACCGGACCACGCCCGGTTTCCCCAATTTCCATCTTTCCCGCCAAGACGAGAGGGATTTGATCCATGTTGTCAAGAACGACGAGCCGCCAAAGAAGCTTGGCGAAATGAACAAGAAAAGACTGCACGCGAAGCACGCAACATTGACCGGTTTAATCGCCGGCAAATCGAAGTCGGCGGCGACCAGAGGCACGGCGCATAAGGATCCAACCGCGACCTCTCAACAATGCTTTCGGCGGTGGTGGGGACAAACAAGTCTTCAAGACCCCAAGCGCCAACGTAGCCGTTGCCATGGCGACAATGCAGCGGCTGCCCAACACTCCAGAAACCCAAGCAGTCCGTGATGACATACAAGCATATCTGACGGCTGCTATGGCTCAGACCGCAGAGATGAATCAAGCCCGGGCCCCATCCGTTTCGGTGGAATCAAGCCACAGCCGCCAATACTCAAGTCGCTCACAGCCGCTCAACCGACGTGGCTCGCGCAACAACGACCCGTCGGACAATCGCCAAGGCGGAAACGGTGGTCATGATGGTGGTCGGGACGAAAACCGTCGCCGAGAGGATAACCGTCACGACGTTCGAGGTGACAACCGCCGAGATAACCGCGACAATCGCCGTGATAACCACGGTCGCAGAGCTAGTCCAGATGGCAATCGAGATCGCCGCGACGGCAATAACGATCTTCGCCATTACCTCGGCGGACGTGATCTGCGTGCTCGCATCAACCAGAGAGCCAACGATCGTGCATCCCATGAAAGCTATCGCCGTATGGAGTATGACACCGCCCACGGCCCTCCGGGTCTGAAGCAGTTCACTCCACACCTTCGCCAAGTCATATGGCCCAAGAATTTCAAGCTCGAGAAACTTCAGAAGTACGACGGCAAGGAAAACCCCGAATTATGGGTCATGCTCTGATGAAACGCGTGCCGATCGATCAGCCATGGTCGACGAAAGCACGTTATGTCTAACTACTTCCCATCGCCGCTGGTCATGCAGTCACCAATGGCTAGTCACTTTGCCGGCAAACTATTTTGACTCTTGGCAGGAGCTCAAGCAGGCCTTCATCGACAATTTCATCGCTACTTGTGAACAACCCGGCAACAAGTACGATCTGCAACGGATCCGAGATCGGAAAGACGAACCACTGCGCGAATACGTTCGGCGTTTCTCGGAGATGCGCATCAAGGTCCCATCAATCTCCGACAACGAAGCAATCGAGGCTTTCGTCACCGGCCTCCGTTTCCACGACGCCCTAAGAGACAAGCTCCTCCGGAAAAGACCTGAGTCAGTCACAGCGCTCTTGGCCACCGCTAAGAAATACGCGGACGCTGACGACGCTAAAAAGATAATCGTCGAAGAAGAAGCAAGGATCCCACGCTCCGACCACCCTCCACGCCGCGACGATTCATCAAGCGGCAACCGTGGTCGAACGACAATTTTGACCGCCGCAACCAACCGCAATGACTCCAATACCACCGTGATCAACGTAATCAGCGCGCGCAACTGGCTGTGGATTTATTACAGAGCAAGCGTGCTCGGAAGACGACGGCGAGGTCAATACGGTGAAAAAGGCGGCGGACGTCGTAATTCACGAGGACGACTACGCCAAAGCATTGAAGGGCCCCGCCAGCTCCATCCCAAGTCGAACCATACCATGGAGAATTGTCGCGTCCTCAAGACTATCTACACGCGCCAACAGGCTCCGGATATTTCCGACAAGCCTAATGACGTAAGGGAACAGCGCAACGAGGACAACGACGACGATGATGCAGATCCTCGTCATAAATACATCAAGCCGACTGATCGCGTGCACACCATCATCGGCGGCAAGGTGTCCATTGAGACCAAACGAGAACGCAAGCTGCTCGCCCGCGCCTGCTTGAACGTGGCAAAGAACGACAACCTTCTTACCGATCCGCGGCTTCCTCCGTGGTCTCACCGTGAAATCTACTTCAGCAGAAGGACCAATGGGCCGCCATACCGAGCCAGTATGCTTTCCTGGTCCTCGATCCTTGTATCAACAAGGTTCGGTTCAACAGGTACTTGATCGACGGCGGCAGCTCCATTGATATATCGTTCAAGAACAGCCTGCCGCCTGCCTGAAAATAGCCCAGCGGACTGAAGCCGTCGAGGCACGATTACAGGCGCGTTCTCCCGACAGAGCTCCACACCTCTCGGGCGAGATCACGCTACTCATGCGCTTTGGGACTCCGGACCACTTCCGCACCGACCACGCCAACTTCGTGGTCGCGATTTCGACGGCACCTACCATGCTATTCTTGGTCGACCGTCAGCTCACCAAGTTCATGGCCATACCTCATTACAGTATCCGGTGCTCAAAATGCCTCTTGATAAAGGAGTTTTAACCCTCGGGGGCAATGTATACGCAGCTTATACCGCGAGGACGACAACTTCAAAATAGCAGAGGCCCACGACCTCTCTATTCGCATGGCCGAGACCATGCTCGACGCTAAAGAAGACCACGGCCGACCACTTGGAGATCCCAGAGCTCGAGGCTCCACGCAAGAACATCGATCCAAGGAGCACAAGACGATCCAATGGTCGAGGGCGATCCCAAAGACAACGGCCCCTCATCGGGGCCAACCTCGGATCCCAAATAGGAAGACGCGCGTCGAGTTCTTGAGGGGCAACGTGGATGTGTTTGCATGGAAACCTTCTCGACATGCCCGTGTACCTCGGGACTTGATTGAGCACTCCTTAAATGTCAACAAAGAAAGCCAAACCAATCAAGCGAAGTTAAGCTTCTGACGGTTACGCTCGCGACAAAAAGGAGGCGATTAGGGTAGAAGTTACACGGCTTTTGGCAGCCGGATTTATCAAAGAAGTGTATCATCCGGAATGGTTAGCCAACCCGGTTCTTGTACGCAAAAAAGAATAATGAATGGAGAATGTGCGTTGATTACACCGATCTCAACAAACACCGCCTAAGGACCCTTTGGCTTACCTCGCATAGACGAGGTCGTAGATTCAACCGCCGGTTGTGAGTCGCTTTCCTTTCTCGATTGCTACTCTGGTTATCACCGTATCGCTCTCAAAAAGGACGACCAGATCAAGACGTCTTTCATCACGCCTTTCGGCGCCCTCTCGCTACTACGACTATGTCGTTCGGGCTCAAAAATGCCGGTGCTACCTACCAACGCGCTTATACAGGCTGCCTCAACGACGAGATAAAGAGACGGCCTCGTCGAGGCTTACGTCGACGATGTAGTTGTCAAAACCAAGGAAGCACATACCCTTGTTGACAATCTGAACGCACCTTTGCAGCCCTTAATACGCTCCAATGGAAATTAAACCCAAAGAAGTGCATCTTTGGTGTCCCTTCCGCATATTGCTCGGCAACGTCGTCAGTTACGACGGCATATACGCCTAACCCGGAGAAAGTCAAAGCCGCCTTAGACATGAAGCCCCCAAAAAGGTGAAGGATGTCCAGAAGCTCACCGGTGCATGGCCGCTCTAAGCCGCTTTCATATCAAGATTAGGAGAAAAGGACTACCGTTCTTCAAACCGCTCAAATCGTCCGAGAAGTTTGAGTGGTCGGAGGAAGCGATGCCGCCTTTACGCAATTGAAACAATACCTCACGTCACCTCCGGTACTTTCATCGCTCCCGGAGAAGACGAAACTCTCCTACTTTACATTGCGAAGAACCGATCGGGTGGTTTCCACTACAATGGTGGTCGTCGAGCGCGACGTCGTCCCCCACGCCTACAAAGGTACAATGACCAATTTATTTCATCATCGTGAGGTACTCAACGAATCCAAGACCAGTACCCACAGATTCGTAAACCGCTTCACGCCATACTCGATAACATCCCGAAAGTTGAGACATTACTTGACGGATATCGTGTGGTGGTCATGACCGAGTATCCTTTGGGGACATCATTCGCAATAAGGATGCGAACGGCGCGATCGTCAAATGGGCAATGGAGCTATGCCCTTTTCCTTGGAATTTGCAAGTCGTACTACAATAAAGTCTCGTGCACTTCGTCGACGAGTGGACGACTTAAGCACGCCTTTCTCTCCGAGATCCGGCGAATATTGGACGATGTACTTGACGGTTCTCTCAACATTGACGGTGCGGGAGCAGGAGTTCTTTTGTATCACCATCCAAGGAGCAGCTCCATGCGTCCTCGAGATTTATTTCCCAAAGATCTAATAATGCCGCCGAGTATATGAAGCATGCTCGCATGGTCTACGCATTGCGGTTGAGCTTGGAGTTAAACGTCTCTATGTCTCACGGAGATTCGGCTCTGGTCATCAACCAACTCAACAAGGACTGGGACACGACCAGTGAAAAGATGGACGCATATTGCAAATCGATAAGAAAGCTGGAAGGCAGGTTCTATGGCATCGAGTACATACACGTGGTCCGGGACAAGAACCAGGCAGCGGATGCGTTGTCAAAGTTAGGATCATCCCGAGCCAAAATCCCACATGGCGTATTCGTCCAAGACCTGCTCACGCCTTCCATTGAAGACAAAGATTCAACAACCGACAAAGTTTCGGACCAAAGAATTAGTGGCTACGGTTCCGGCGCCGAGCACAACCGAGCCGCTCCCGACCACTCATGAGCCGGATTGGAGAACACCTTTTATCAAGTACTTAACAGACGGTAGCGGTTATATCGATCGAACAGAAAATGAACGCCTGATGCGTCGTAGTAAGCAGTATCTGCTCGTCGATGGCAAGTTATGGCGCAAAAACGCTAAGGAGGAAATCTTGATGAAGTGTATAACCCAAGAGGAAGGCAAGCATCTCCTAGACCAAATCCACTCGCTCCTCGCGCAACAACCACGCCGCCTCAAGAACACTGGTCGGTAAAGGCTTTCCGGCCGGTTTTTTGGCACGTCGGCGGGGCGACGCAGAAAAAGCTAGTCCGCCCGCCGTGAAGGTTGTCGGTTCTTCTCCAAGAGAATCCATGTACCAAAGACATGAGATCCGCAGACGATTCCACCTCTTTCCCTTAGCATCTTGAGGGGCCGGGACCGACATGATCGGGCCTTTCAAACCAGCTCTGGGAAATTTACATGCGTCTTCGTACTAATTGATAAGTTTTCTAAGTGGATAGAATACATGCCTCTGCACAGCATCCTCGAGAGAAAAAGTCATTCACATTCCTCGACCAGGTCATCCACCGCTTTGGCGTGCCCAACAAAGATCATTATTGATCCGGGTACTCGGTTCACCGGGAATGCTTTTTGGGACTTCTGCGATGAAAGGAGCATAGTTGTAAAATATGTCTCTCGGTGGCGCACCCTAGAGCTAATGGACAGTCGGCGGGCAAATGGCATGATCTTGGACGCATTGAAGAAGAGGATGTACAGAGAAAACGATAAAGCTCCCGGAAGATGGCTCAAGGAGTTACCACCGTTATCCGGGGCCTCCGAACTCAAATTTCATCATAACACCGCGTCTCACCATACTTTATGGTTTACGGCTACCGAGGCGATCCTCCCACCGATATAGCTTTCAGATCAAGCACGGGTAGAGAACTTCGATGAAGGCAAGGTCGACGAAATGCGGAGCTAGAAGTCAACAAATACAGAAGAGAAAAGGCTTGATTCTTGCGTATGAACGGCCAAATACCTTGCTGTTTTGCGCAGGTACTACAACAAGAACGTTAAAGAGCGTTTCTTTGTGGTCGGGGACTTAGTCCTGAAGTGGAAGACGAACCAGCCGGTGTCCACAAACTCGCAACCCCCATGGGAGGGACCCTTCATGATCAAGGAAGTCACACGCCCAACGCCTTACAAAGTTAGCTCATCTAGACGGCAGACGGACGCATCAACTCATGGCACATCGACAAGCTTAGACGCTTCTATGCTTAACCACTGAGATATGTACTCTACTTGTATTTTCGATTTACTTTACTAAAGCAACTATGATTTCTCCGACCACTCATGTGTCACTCCAAATTTTATAATTATTCTAACTTAAGCCAGTACAAGCCGACCACCACTCTTTCTACGGTTTTCGGAGCAGGCCCTGTCTCCGGTTCCTCCCAACACGTGCACGGGATCCGTTCTCTACGTTGCGGGTGATCGGCAGGTCCCCCCTGGTTTGACTTGTCTGCGTCCACGTGTGCACAGGTCATAGTACCTCATACTCCGACCACATGCCAGACTAGGGCCGCACAAACTTTTCAGGGTGACGTGTCGAGCAAAACGGTACAACTAAACAGAACGTTAACACGTTCCCACTTAGTTACACCAACAAAAAATTTCAAGCTTAAAGTGCGTTTTGTATAAAACAAACAAGCTTATAATGATATACAGTTACGTTATTACAAGCTTGCCTGAAAAGGCTCAAGTTTACAATAACACAACTATGTCCTCCTTCTACTGACTCTAAGCCTATTACATTGGCGATCGGGGCGCATGGCATTTCTTGCCATTACCCTCGATACCCTACTTGAGTCTCGGGGACTCTAGGGCTGGTCAAGTCAAGGGATGGCCCAGCGGTGCAGTCGGGTGGTCGAGACCGCAGAGCTTCGTTGGTTGGCTTGCGTACGGTGATGGCATTTCCAAATTGGCTTGTCGATGGCATACCCCGCGACAGTGATGTCCCACCTCCGCACAAAGCTAATATCGCCAATTATCTTTGACGACAAGTCCAAATGGGCCGTCCAAAGCTCTTCGACCTTATGCAGGTCTATCTCCTTTGGGTACCTAGCCTCCAAGCGTTTGAGGTTGATCGGGGGTAGTGAGCACGCACCATGCTTAGCACATGGGCACCCGTGTACTCACCCGCCTCCTTCACGAAAGTCTTGGAACCATCCCCATGCTTGCTTGTATCTCTCGACCAGTCCGAGCCGAGGCGTCCTTAGCTCTTCCTCCGTGAGCGCCGGGTCGATAAGGTCGAGGATCGGCACAATGCCGGTTGCCATTTCTTGGCACCGCTTGCTCCACATGCCCGCTCCTCGGTGGCCTTAAGGCATTAAGCTTTCCGATCGTCACGCTCCTTGATCGCGGCCTCAAGGTGCCTCTTGGCGTTGACTTTCAAAACCGAAAAGCAAGTACAAGACATCAAACGTGATGACACGACAAGGCCATGTGGGCAATTGAATGAGAAAGGTGGTGCTGAGGTGCTTACCTTTCGGGTTGTCCTTCATTCTCGTTAGTGTGGTCTTGGAGTTCGATTTGGCGGCGTGCCGGTTTCGTTGTCCTCCTTCAGCGACCACATTCGCAAGCAAGCGCACGATCGTTTCTCCCCACGAGGCGGGTCACTTCACTTCTAAACCTGCATTACACTATTCTTGTCAAGAACAAAATAACACAAGTCCCGCGACTTGCTATGATACGGTGAACACTTACCTGCTTTCTCCTGCTCTTTGTTTTCGAGTGACCGACCAGTGCTTTGGTTACGTGCTTCTTGGTCTTTTCTCTCTGGTCGGCGGCTTCAAGTTGGCGTCGTGGCGATCCACTTCACCGTCGCCTCCTTATTGGTCATCATGATTCCTTCTATCCGGTCGAAGCACCTTTTTCGGTATCTTGCGCTTTTCATCAAGTCCCGCACACGCACAAGTTACGTCGAGACGCTTCGACTACACAGCAGGGGTCAACGACTAAAGCCAAATATACCGGACTTCATCACCGGACGCTTGGCTGCCCGTTCGACTCTTATGGTCTCTTCGACCTCTGGGATTTCCTCGTGCATGACCCATTCGCCGTTCCGATAGCGCGACACATATACATGTTGTCGCCTATCTTGGGGATGGCCCAGGACTTCTTCCACTTCATCCTCTTCAGCCTCCTGTTCGGGAGGCGGCACTGGTCCAGGATTCGCAGACTCCACGATCTCCAGGGCTTTCCCACGAGCCGTCGCGTCGGCAACCATGTTCCGGGCAACTTCTGGCTGCTGCCCCTCAGCTAGACCCAGCTCCCTAGGCGGCGTGGTATCTGCCTCATCAGGGTTCGTGCTTGGAGCACTTGTATTACGCTTCGGGGATCGGTCCCGTCGTCTTTCTTTGAGGCCCAGCGGAGTCCACGCCATGGGCTCCTCCACGACCGGTTCTTTGAGCGCTTTGTCCCGCCGTTGTTGGTAAGGGCGTCCCCGCACCCAAATAGCTGGTCGGGGCTTTTCGGTGGACGCCGATCTAATACATTCGAGACAAATTCGAAGATAATAGCATCCAATGCAAAATGCAAAGCTTACATCAAAAGTATAGATACTTACGCTTTGACTTGCGAAAGGATGTGGCGAAGAACGTCTCCTCGACCGCCTCGCCTCCGCTTGCTCGGCGGTGTCCACTGGGGCTTGTTCAACCTCCTGATGCAGGCGTCGGAGTATGATGCGGCATGTTCCCTTCGTCATGCTCGTGTTGCGATGGTCGGTCTGTGACCATCGCCGCATAGAGGAGCCACCACCTCGCGCCCGACGGTCCCACACCTTTCTCCTCTTTTCGGGGACGAGCCGGAAGATGTCCGCATCCTCTGCTTCGTCGTCCGACAGGGGGAAGATGGCTTGACGTCGTTTGCTGGCAGCCGGACGCTTGCCAGCGGCTCTGGTCGAGGCGTCCTCTACGGTCTCGAAAACCGCCCGATGAACGTCGTCGGTCGGTCCGGCGCCGGTGCAGCGGCTGGCCCAAATAACTTGTGGCCATTCTACACCGGGGAGGCGACACAAACACTCCCCGCCCCGGCACACCATTATTACACTGAGACACAAAATGAAGTAAAAGACAGTTATTTTCTTGATGCAACATGACTCTACAGTTAAAAGGAGGCGTCATTTACCTTTGGGGGAGGGCGAGCCAGCTTGAAGGCGTGTTCGATGGCGTTCAGTGCAACATAATTGGGATCGGCCAGGTTGAACAGCTCTCCAATCCTGGCCTTGATTTCCACCTTGTCGAGCGGCTCCTTCCTGGTCCTCGTCGGATCAGAGCCTCCTTGGTACTCGAAGCCGGGGTGAATCCTTTTCGGCGGTGGCTGGATTCTTCGTGATGAAGTTCCCGACAACGCTCGGGCCATCAAGCCTTCCCACGGATCATCCCGAGCGGTTGGCGATCTGCTCCAAGTTCTCGGGCTTCTCCGACCAGCCGCTTTTCTTCTCTCGAATCACCCCACATCGCATGTGAGTGATGGTGTTCGGCTCTTCACGGATGTAGAACCATTTCTTGTACCACTCGTCCAAGGAGGTGTTCCAGGCGGTCACGGTATTGAGCCTTCATGCCGTCCACGCGAGTTTCGTGTAAACGCCACCGGCGATCTTGAGCCACCGCCCCCTTTCTTCCGAAGAGCGTAAATAGGTGGCGAAAAGAGGTCGAAATGGGGCTAGAAGCCACCATAAGCCTCGCAGAGATGGATGAAGGTGGAGACAAGAAGAATCGAGTTGGGATGCAGATTGCAAATCCCAATCTCGTAGTACAAGCGAGAGACCACGAAGGAAAGGGTGCACTTTGGAATCCCAAAACCCGTTTGAAGAAATCTTCAAAGACCACAATCTCACCGGTTGTGGATCGGGAAGCTTTCTCCCTACCGGTGCACGCCATCCCGCAGTGTCTTGTTGTGGAGCACTCCCATGGCGACGAGGTCCTCGATGGTCCGCTTTCGTTGCTCGCGATTTCCACCATTCCTTCGCCATGACCTCTGCTTTTCTTACGGGCGTCTCTCTTTACGCCATTAGTTTGTGCTTACTAAGTGGGTGGATGCAGAGAGACCGAGGGGATTGGTGATGATTTTTGGGGCAATAGGGTTCGGCAGGGAGTAAGAAGAAGGTTGCGGCGGATGACAATGGGGAACGGTATGAGTAGCTTACGGATCTGCATTATATAAAACAACGAGCACCGTCGTTTTCGTCCGCCCGAGAATATTGGGAGTCGTCATGCGCTGGCTTATGCGATGGTTGTTCACACAACCTCGAAATCTGCGCCAATAAACGCGCTCCTTCATTAACAGTGTCCGCGCCTCCTCGTTGACGGTGTAAGGAGGCCCACACTGACATACCTCAATACAGGTGTCAACCGACTGTTTGCAAAAAAAAAAGACGAGAATGACGATCTGTACCTATTGACTTTTTGACCGAGACGTCGTGTCGATCGGTCTTGGCGGAGAATAGAGAAAAGTACACAAAATAATAGTACAAGCAAACAAGTGATCGTGGATTTGTTTTGACCACTACTGTGCTTGGATACTGCCCAGACCACTAATGTGCTCGGGGATTGCACAGACCACTACTGTGCTTGGATACTGCCCAGACCACTTTTGTGCTCGGGGATTGCTCCGACCACGGCCGTGCTCGGGGACTGCCCCGACCACTGCTTGAATAATGGTTCTCCTTGGCTACATGTGATTTGTACTCACATACAGTTAAGAGACTTTTCTTTTAGACCTTGCTACAAGGCTCATACTTTGCTTCCCAGCAAGCTCGGGGACTACATCGGCACGATGCACCCGCCGGTGCATCTTGTATCGCCTGTACGGCAATTGGATTCTTAACCTCAGCGGAATTTCTTTTTTAGACCCTGGCACTACGTGCCTGCGTCACCTACTACCAGGCTCGGGGACTAAGTGGGCACACTTCACCTTGCGGTGAATGTGTTTATTTTTCGACCCCTACGCTTCTGATGTTTAAGGATGCTATGCTTCAAGACCACTTACATTTCTTTTCAGAAATACAAGTGGGCACACTTCTCAGGACAGAAATCTTTTTCTTTTTTCTTAAGAGCACCATACATTCTTCGGACAACCTACTTCTCCGGTGATGACGGTGGTCGGAGGCGTCAAGAATTCAAGCCTTGCTTGTCGGAGAAGGTTAAAATGGCGTGTCGCAGCATAATACATGATGCTCGGGGACTAGCTGTGGGGGTATTAACCCCTATACCCTTACGGCTAAGCTTGGGTTGGCCTGGATCGATAGGTTCAGTCCACCCGAAAGATGACGTGCGGCCCAGTTAACCTGATCGGAGTCCCGCACAAGGAATCAAGATGGATTTGGCGACCAAGCAGGATCCTGGTCGATTAGAATAGGAATCCTTATCCGGCCACATATGGCAATTGTAACCGACTAGGATTAGTTTCCAGATCTGTAACCCTGCCCCCCGGACTATATAAGGCGGGCAGGGGACCCCTCTAAAAATCATCTCTCATTGACATACAGCAATACAAATCAGACGCAGGACGTAGGTATTACGCCTTCTTGGCGGCCGAACCTGGATAAAACCTCGTGTCTGTCTTGCGTCACCGTCTTGTTTGGGACTTGCGCACCTGTCTGCCGATAATCTACTACCTTGGGCATACCCCTAGGTAGACTGCCGACCATATTTCGTCGACAGTCCAGTATGAGCACACACTGAGACAAAAGGATTTGTAAGGCAACCAATGAAAAATACCAAATCCATAATGCTAACAGTAACAATTCAGGTCAAGCATAAGTGATAGCTTACCAAATCACTGCATTTAAGAACTCTCCAGAGCTGTCTCCAGATGTCAATATTCTTCTCGTATGGGGTAAAGACAAGATTATAATCCTGCTCCACTCTGCAGAGGACATTGCTAATTAGACTTACATACTCTAAGCATTAAATTGAAGAAATGGTGCTTCAAAATGCACTAAGCACTCCATGTCACATTTTACAACCAACACATACTGTTATGTCTAAGAATGTAAGCCACATATTTAGATTATCCAGATGATAAATCTGTGACATAAAAGGTCCAAAAATAACCAAGCAATATACACGATAATGTCATCTTCAATCTCATAGGTTCACTTAACCCATGCGATACTTAGCCCCCCAAACATGTACTTCTACACAAAAATACGGTTCCACTAAACATTTCTAAGCACAAAAAACAGCTGAGTAAGTAAAAGCATCTGAACCCAACCTCACAAGTTTCTTTCGCCACATCAGGAAATCCCACCGCTCATAAGCATCAAGCTCCTTACCGGTGATCTGACTATCACACGGCAATCTACAACTACAATCACAGACACAGGATTCCTAATCCAAGGAACAATTGCAAACAACACACAAACAGCAACGTGGCCAGAAATATACTCACGGCCTAGGGACAATGGGGATGGTGACGAGAAGCGCTTCCAGCTCCTTCCGCAGCGCCCACCTCTTGTCATCCGTCTCCCCCGTTGCATCCCTGTGCGTGCGCGCAACCAACCCAACCCGATTAGCATCCACAACGAGGGAACACGCAAATTTAGCAGCACCGACAGCACGAGAGGCGGGAGTTCATTTTCCCCCACGGAGGACGGTGGGGGAGGGAGGCGGGAGCTCACGGCGGGTCGATGAGGAGGTGAGTGTTGTCGGAGGAGACGGACGCCACCACAGCGAGCTGGTTGGCCCCCGTGGCCCGTTGCAGCACGGTGTCCACGTCGCTAACGTCGAGCGGCATCGAGCACGCGAAGGGAATCGCCTCGCCCCTCTCCATGGCTGTCGCCCCCGAGCCTCTCGCTCTTCGCCTTCTCCTCGCCGCCCGCCATCACTTCGCGCCCGCGGCCGATTCCCAAACCCCTGCGAGACACTAGTAGTGGGTGGGAAGCCGTACTTGATTGCAGGATTTGGGGGGAGACAGATGCGATAGAGGAGGAGGGAGGAAGAGAAGAATACTCACCTGCGGGCGGACAAGGGACGGACAAGGTCGCCTCTCCGAGAGCGTCGGAGGGGAGGGGTGGAGCGGCGAGGTCGCCTCTCCTACAAGAGAGCGTTGGAGGGAAGGGGCGGAGCGGCGAGGTCAGGAGAGCATCGGACAAGACAATGGGGAAAGGGGGAAATCAGACAGGCGCGACTCCCAAAAATTAAACAGTGGCTCCGACATCCAGACCCCACATGACAGTGACACAAAGCAACCAGCACAGATCGGGCGTTCCATTCTTCATCCTGCGGCTAGAAAATCCTATATATATATTACAGGTATATAGATAGACGCGTCCGTGTCTTACAACGGAACCCAATAATTTTAGAATCGGACTCCATATCGGTTTAAGACGTGAACTATTCTAACTTGTATGACCACATGTTACATATATAAGTACGGACGAAAGAAACTCTCCATTGTCCGGTGGTTAGAGGGAGAGGAACAAAAAATAATGGACGGACAAAAAGAGGGTTGAAATTTTGCATCTTTATTATTCGGTATAGATATAGATATAGATAAACTAATGTCAAACAATATATTGGAAACGTCAATTATGATTCGAAGTTGTGGTAATAAGTCATGGCGTCCCTTAAAACATTATGTACGTGAGTATATGACCTGTAACATTCCAAAAATTTAAAAGTTGTGCAAATATTTTTTTTTCAAAAAAAGAAAGCTACAAGATTGTCGGATCATTCGCTAGATTTTTAATTAATCAGTGAACGTTCACTAATTAGTAGAGTAGTAGTGGTGTATACACCCAACTGTTAATTAAATCTACTACGCACTGGCCTGATTACCTTTTATCACAGGTTTTGCGCGCTAGCTACCTACCCGTTGACTTGACATATTTTCTTCCTTTCCAAACTACTAGTAGTTTGTTTGGTCAAATATATATAACTAGCAAATATGTCCGTGCGTTGCAACTGGAGAGAAAAACTATCTAATATTTATAGAAAACGATGACGAGAAAATGGTACCTAGTATCCATGTTTTTATTTTTTTCCCCTGCTCGTCTGTGCTTTGTTTATCCACTTAGGTAGTTTTGGTTTTTTTTCCATAATAAATTAACATAAAAATAATAAATGTAGCATTATGAGTCTTTTAGCCATAGACTCTTTTCTAAAAAAATTCACCACCAAATTATTCGTGTATAGTTTTGATTGGAAATAAAATTTGTTGTTGGTGGACCCCTGCGTTTTTTAACATAAGAGTTCTAGTTATTGAAGCGTGTAAACCACTTTAATCATTCAATTTGGAAAACAGTAGGCTCCTCTTCCCTTTTGATCGCATTTTTTTTGTTAGTTATAAAGATAATATAGGGTGGATAGTATTTTCTATATACAGTATATACATCAATACATGCATATAGACGGAAACGTGCGATTTTTTTAATCTACATTATTGCCCAGCCAAACATGCAGGAAACGTGCAGGCGCAGCACCGACTTGGCCATGCCTAGTAATATCAGACTCGAAAACAAAATCAGAAATCCTAGAACTCTCAGAAAAAAAAATCAGAAATCAAAACGAAGAATCGATCGATCGGTGTGGAGTCGGATTTGGACTCAAAGACACCACGTTCCCAATGGTCTGGTGACCGAGGCTTCTCCCAGATTGAGATCCTATTTTGTCTATTTTATATCTATACTATTATTTCCTCTAATTTGGAAACAGCTGCAAAAAACAGTTGCAAAACATAAATGGAAACCATCACGTACAGTTTGGAAAAATATAAAAGCCGATTCTCAAACAAAATGTCTTGAATTATGATTCATATTCAAATTACTCAAAATTGAAGAGATCTATTTGATTAGAATTAGGATTCCTGGCTATCATAACTATCTAGGGTCATATAAGTCTAGACGGAAGAAACTCTCGACTACCGGCAGTCAGGGGGAGGTGGATGAAAAAAATAGAAGGATGAAAAGATGACCGAAAATTTTACCATTTTATTGGCTCCGTTCGCGTGCCCTTAAACCCGACTTGATCCGCTTCTTTTTTTCATCCGGAACAGTGTTTTTCTCTCATAAATTCCTCCAGCATTTCTCCAAACCATCCAAATTCCTCCAGAATTCCTCCAGCCGAACACCCCCAATTATTAGGTATAGATTATCTAATCTATCCGTTGCATGCAAATTAAAACTCTAGCTAGTGCACCTACATGCATGGCGCATCATGTCATATGTCTAATGTACTGTCAGTGGAAAACTGACACAGCATACACGTTCATGAAGATAGACAAATTAATACCAAAATTTGTCTGGCCTATATATACTAGCTAGATATACATTTTCTTTTTTCAAATGTTGGCAAATGTTTTGACCCTCTATTAGAAAAAAGAAAAAAAGAGAGAGAATGAGCGCACAGTCTAGTTTTCATCGAGTAGAAACTAAGCCAAAAAAAAAACCACATAGGTGGTAAAGGTGCACCAACCTCGTGCACAACTACGGCACACACAACAACCGTTCAACCGGTCAATATGCAGTAATAACTTGACTACATATACCACTCTCCATGGAAATTTGACAGTAATTTCAATCCACCAATCTCGACCATCGTCCATATTTATTCTTCTTTGTCCCACTGATCTTCCTCATCTTTAGGCCGTCACTAGATCTGCTAATGATATGCATGCCAAACCGCCCGCCTCTATTTTCCGCGGCCCTCCCTATGTTAGTTGTTCGTTTGCCGGGAGTATGTGGTCTGGTCTCGTCTCTCGTGAGATGCGAAAGAGCTCACCCAACCTGTCTATCGAGGAAATGAGTTTTGTTTTCGTTCCCAGCGGGTCTAGATCACTAGATGTGTGATGTGTCTTCTGACTAATGATATAATTAGCAAATAATTATTATGTATTAAGTGTTATTGGTATTTTGAAAGTCAATTAAGGCTTAATACATGTTCTCATAGGGCAACTAAGGGCGCGTTTAGATCCAAAAATTTTTGGCTTTTGGCTACTGTAGCACTTTCGTTGTTATTTGGTAAAAATTGTCCAATTATGGACTAATTAGGTTCGAAAGTTTCGTCTCGCAATTTCTCGATCAACTGTGCAATTAGTTTTTTTTTTCGTCTACGTTTAGTACTCCATGCATGTGCCGCAAGATTCGATGTGACGGAGAATCTTGAAAATTTTTGGTTTTTGGGTTCCATCTAAACGGGGCCTAAACTACTACATGTCTTATTATCAATCATGCTGGATAAATAGGAGCAACCAAACAAAGGCCATGTTCGGTCATTGTCTTTATAATCCGTCTTTTCAAACTTTTTTAAGCGAACAATGTTTTCTCTTCTAACAAATCAGGTAAAGCAAATGTTTCAACATTTTTTCAAATGTCGAAACAGGACCAAAGTAGCCTCAATCATAACCTTGCAAGACATAGCTTAAATGAGCCTTCAGATTATATGAGTAAGGGTAGGTGTCAGTGTCACCAAACTGGCTATTCATTTTTTTCTCGGGTCTATTCGGCTGGTATTAAAGCCGGCTGATAAGCCGGCTGAAGCTGTTTTGTTGTGAGAGAAAAATACTGTAGATTCTATCTGATAAGCTATCTGTACGTATACACACTCTGCTCATAACTTTACAGTTTGGGAGCATCAAAATTAAAATTCGTTAACCGCTTCATCTTTCCCTGATTATTCCATCATATTGCGTCGATCTCGCAAATATATAATTTATTTTTGATTACTTTGAAAAATCTGATACCTACGGTACAGCATACGTATATAACTGGGTTAGCCAGTCTGCATTCTAAACTCTGCTGACGCTGACAACTGGGCCCGGGGTCTTCGTAACTGTACCCGTACAATTCTTGTTACTCCTAACACAAGGTCCTGCGCAGCAGCGACCGCGCCGACCAGCCGCAGGCGCCGGCACCGCTGCCGCGGCACATGTCGTCAAGGGCGATGACGAGCGCCATGGCCAGCTGCGCGCCGAGGCGTGGCCCCGGCACGACGAGGCGGAACACGTCGTCGCCGACGGCCTCCTTCCTCTGCACCTCGGCCACGACGGCGCCCCCGCGCGCGGCGTCGCGCACCGCGCAGGCACGGCGCCCGTAGGAGCCCTCCACCACGTATGGCGCCGCCGCCGCCGCCTCGGCGCCCGGTGTGGCGACGCGCGCCAGCGTCTTGCCGGCGCTGGTGGCGCCGAGGAGCCGGCGGCCGGCGGCGTGGCGGCGGACGGAGAGCAGCGGCGTGGCGCTCTTGTCGGCGTCGGCGTCGCCGTCGTAGATGACCCAGCAGCACTCGGCCAGGCCGAGGCGCGTCTTGCGGCGGACCGTGAGGAGCGGCTTCCCCCGGGCGTCCATGAGCACGACGTCGTCGGCGCGGCGGCGGCGCCTGCGGGAGCCGGCGTAGCAGTCGACTCGGAAGGCGAGGTCGCCGCGGGCGTCGAAGACGGTGAAGCCGTCGCAGTTGAAGAGCAGCGACTTGCGCCACACCGTCAGCACCGTGGGCGGCTCGTCTCCCTCGGCCGCCGCCCGGGCCGGGCCAGTGGTGGCGCCACCGGGCGTGCCGGGCTCTGGTGGAGACATGGCGTTGGGGTGGACCTTGGCCATTACTCCTCCTTTAACTCTGTTAGATCCTCTGCTTCGGCCTAGCTTGCTGTGGCGGCAAGCTAGCTACTTGGAGAAGCCAAGCAAGGAGCCTCTCCTAGTTGGATGGAGGTGGGGAGAAGTTGGGGGAGAGGCGCCGGGAATTTATACCCGGCCGGCCTGGACGGCCACGCGGAGAAGACGGCTATCGCACGTGGGCCCCTGCTTAGCTCTGCTCTGGTGGGCGGGCGGCGGACCTCCCCTGCTCTGCGTGACAAGTGACCATCACCATCCGTCCCAGCGGAGGGCGAGCACCGGAATGTTGGCGGGGAATATTTGCCACTTTTTTCTTTCTTCCAATTTTTCAACTGAACAAATATTTCTCCGCCTATTTTTCCGGCGTGAATCGGCGTGAACAAATGGCTACTGGCTTGCCGGCCAGTAGATAGATTAAAAAAGAAAGAAAAACTTGACCAACCAATGTATTAGGAGTATTATTCGTCATGTTTATTTGGGTTGGTTTGACTTATAAACCATGATTGAAAGTATTGTCGACTAGTTTGGTGTGAAAGAAAAATACTGTTCGTTGG
This sequence comes from Miscanthus lutarioriparius, assembly GCA_904845875.1. Classification (NCBI taxonomy): domain Eukaryota; kingdom Viridiplantae; phylum Streptophyta; class Magnoliopsida; order Poales; family Poaceae; genus Miscanthus; species Miscanthus lutarioriparius. The sequence continues at coordinate 125,742,920 of CAJGYO010000010.1, forward strand.
CTGATAAGTTATGGCTTATAAGTCAGATACGAGTAAACGAACAGCCCGATTAAGGTTCTATTTTGATAGAGCTGTCGATTTGGCTGCAGGTCCTTAATGACTTGGTCATGTACCATAGAGCGGATGAAGTCACTTAGTTCACCAGCTTTGACTCCTCCGCATAAAGCAAGATAAAGCCACTATTTTTTTTTACTTCATCAGCTTCGACTCCTCGACTCCTCCACGTAAACCAAGCTAGTAAAGAAAATATCTAAACCCAGGCTTTTGCTTTTCTAGCCGCATAAACCAAGCTGGGTATTGCTAGTTAGTCCATTTTTTCTACCATTTCGAAACTCCTTGTGCGTTGAATATACATATATTCAGCCTGTTTGCTTATTAGTTTTATCTAGAGCTTATCAGTCATGATACAATGTTTTTCTCTCACAACAAACCAGTACCAGTCAGACTTATCAGCCCAGCCCGATTAATGTTTTTCTCTCTTGGAAGACGAGGACGAGGATGAAGACGATGACGGCGTAGTGGCTCCAACGATGGCTGCGCGGACTCCCTCCCCGTCGCCGGCGCCACAGATGCTGGGTTCCGCGGTTGTGGGCACCTCCTTCTGCGCGGACTCCCTCCCCGTCGCCGGCGCCACAGATGCTGGGTTCCGCGGTTGTGGGCACCTCCTTCTGCGCGGACGCCGGAGTCCAAATGGGCACCCCCTAGATGCGTGCGGTCTCCACTGGTAGGACCTCCTCCCTGTCTCCTCTCGCCACACCCTTCTTCCCAGCCAAACAGTCTGCGGGCAGATCCACGGCTCTGTGATGGATGGAAGACTCTGGCGACTCCGATTTCGACTGCGCGTCCTCTGCCCAGTCGCCATACCTGGAAGCAGCTTTTTGGGCCATCGAGGTGACGGCCTCGCCCGTGCCTGCAGCGCTGTGTGAGGGGGAGAGCTCTGCCTTACGTCCGGTCGTCATCACCAAGAAGAGGCGGCACCGTCGTCGTCGATCCAGGACCAGGGACGCCGATGGTCCTCCAGCGGCGCCCCCACACCAGACCGCTAGGGTCACCGGTCGTCCGTGTGCCTATGCACTAGCACCTCGGCCAGCGGCGTAGGGCGTCGGCGCCTGGTGGCCGCCATCGTCGCTGTCGTGAGCCAGGCCCTAGGTTCATGACGAATGCCAGGCGACCTCCTATGCTGCCCCACGTGCATCCTCCGGATGCGCTTCCTCGACGCCACATTCCTCGAGAGATGGCGCCTGTCGATGCCAATGGCTTCACGCTTGTTCAAAGCCGTCGGCGCGGGCGCCGCCATGCCCCACCACACCCTCGTCGCCAGCGGCCAGTGCCGTCTTCGCTTGTTGGTCTCTGCTTCGACTGTCTGGCTAGGGACCACATCGCCACACGGTGCGCCTTTCCATCCTGCTGCCTTTTTTGCCTCAGCACGGAGCACCTGGTGAGGAACTGCAAGCACGGTCGTCCGCCCTGACGGCTTTCCTCGGAGGCTCGGACCGGGTGCGGGATCCTCCAAGGCGCGATCTTCGGCGTCCTATTGTTGGAGGCAACCATGGTCGCGCTGGTTCGCACCCGCGCTGACTCCGTCTTGGTTACCATGCCGAAGATGACGACAATGGCGGCGACGGCCAGGACGTGGATGGCGTGCCGGAGCCGCAGCTTGAGCTTGGGTGGAACCCAACTTTCCAGCAAGCGCCACCCTGTCATTGTCGGACAGATTCTGTACCAGGCCCAACTGGTTATCGGTCCTTCGTCATCTGGGCCATGCAAGCAGTTTCCACTGCTGAAGGGTGCGCAACGTCACCGGCCCTCGTAACGTCCGGTGTCGTCTTCCCCCTACCCGTCGCCCGAGGCCTCCCAAGAGTTTGAAATTCAAATTCTATCGCGGCCTCAACCACCACTCCAATGGATGGATCCGATGCTTTGTGACTCTGACTTGGATGCCACTATTCGAGCCCAGCCAAAGTTCGCGGCCTCGGAGCACCCTCTTCCGGTCTTGGAGCCGGACATGGTGTTGCAAAGTAGCCCTCCACGGGCGTCCTGGACTTTGGGGCTGGAAGCTGATGAGCAAGCGCAGCATCAGCAGCTCTCCGTCGGGGCCTCCAACGACGAGCACGAAGGGCAGCCCACTCAGCCCACCGACGACGGGCCATCAACGCTGGTACATGGGACGGACCCCCTCCTACTTCTGTTGCAGCCTCGCCTTCAGTCCAACCCACCTCTGTCGAGGACTTCATCGCGCGGTCTAAACATGCTGCTCGAGAAGCCGCTGATCCAGTCGTCGCCGCGCCTTCGTGTCTCGCGCGTGCGGGTCGAGAACCTGGTAACGCGCCGCAGTGATAGACTTGCTGCTAAGTCCGTCTATCGCGACCCGAACCCGGAGAAGCATGCCAAGCGGGTCATGCTCAGCAAATGGCAGCCATCGGCGAGCGCCCCACGTTCAGCGCCGGCGTTGCCTGACGCGACCATCGCCACTCGGTTCCACAAGACGTTCCAAGAGCAGTTGTCGTCATCCAAGCGCGTAGCAATGCGGGAGCTCTTCCCCATGACTGGTGCTCGCGGGAGGCGGGCGGCGACGCATGCGTCTTGAGCAAGAGTTCACTCAACTTCGCAAGCTCTTTGGTCGCACATTTAGTTTCTTAGTTAGTTACGACAGCGTGCGTTCCACCGTCTAGCGGTGCCTTATGTTCGTGGTTAACCTCATCGCTCATGGCACCTCGCCATGATGTGATGTTGGAAGTGTAAAACTTCTAACTTCTTCTTAATGAAACACGTGCTACGTACGTTTTTGAAAAAAAAAAGAGGCATGGAAGTGCGTGCCGAGGCTAAGGCCTAAGCTTGCGAGTCGTCGTCACTGGTTTGGCTCCTGTTGCTTACCATCAACCACTGATCACTTACAAGAATGCTTTTATTACTGGATATCTTATCTTATCTCTACGGATATTGGGAGCCATCTAAGACCGTATTATTTCTAAAAACAGCTCAAATAAAATACCGTTTCAGATGAGGCTTGCATTTTTTTTTGAGGGAAGCCACCAACCTGGCGCAGTTTAGAAGCATTCAAACACGGACGCACTAGTACACGGCAGCAATTTTGTTTATAGCTAGAGTATCTGGTAAATACTGGCGAAAAATTGGACATACTTTATGTAGGTTATTAAGTGAATAAGCATACAATAAAAGTTACAAATAAATATCAATATACACAACTGAACATCTGAGAAGAGACTGGAAAGAAGGCACTAGAATTAGTCTAGATTGAGTTCAATCCACGCTTTGAAATTTGAGCAACTCCAAAAGAAGCAAATTAAAGGGCATATGCACCTTTTTTGTTTGACGGTGCATGGAATTTCTGGGTACGGTGGCAAGCCCACTGAAGACATGCATGATGTTAGGGCCATGCATATTATCGCACATATAATTAAAAAAAAGGGTACGCATATACTTTCTCATACAAATGGTCATATATTGTTGGTTGATTTTTCCTCCACGCCTAGGTGCAGAGACTTCATGGGTGGGTGGGGTAGGAGAAAGTGAAGAGAGGAAGGGGAGGAGAAAAGTACTCACTCAATTCCAAATTACAAATCATTCCAACAATCTTGTAGAGTCAAAGCATCTCAAGTTTAACCAAAATTATAAAGAAAATTACAAAGATTTATGTCATTAAATAAGTATACTATGAAAATATAATTAATGAAGAATCTAATGATACTTAGTTGGTATCATAAATGTTATTATCTTATATTATACAAGTTTAGTTAAATTTGAGATGTTTTAACCATCTAAGATTGTTGAAATGACTTGTAAATTAGCATGGAGGGAGTAGCAATCTAATCCCCTCGGCAGTCGCCACTGCCGATGACTTATTGTTTAGCTGAAACCAAAAGTTTTAGGAGTACTTCCTCTCTTGATGTCGATCCACATGCATGTGGATCTTATCTTATTATTATCCAGTACTATAATATTTGATCCAAGCAATACGCAGCCGCTGCTGCTATATGTAAATCCAAATACCGGATCCATGTGGATCTTATCTTATTATTATCCAGTACTAGAATATTTGATCCAAGCAATACGCAGCCGCTGCTGCTATATGTAAATCCTAATACCGTATGGGATCCGCCTCCATCCAGAGCTCTTCCGCTTAGCATCGCTTTCGTTCTGACACGTGGAGTGCAGCTCTCCCTGGTGCTACATCAGGCCGTCCGTCCCCCGTGTGTGAACATGGATTCGATGTTTCCGTGCTGCGCAGCAACGCGGGAGCTCTTGCGCTTGGCTGGTGCTCGCGGGAGGCAGCCGGCGACGTAGGCGTCTTGAGTAAGAGTTTGCTCAACGTTGTAAGACATTTAGTTTCTTAGTCAGTTATAACAGCGTGTGTTCTACAGTCTAGCGATGTCTTGTATTCATGGTCAACCCCATTGCTCGTGGCACATCGCCATGATGTGATGTTGGAAGTGTAAAACTTTTAATTTCTTCTTAATGAAACACGTGTAGCACGTGTTTTCGAAAAAAAGAGGCATGGAAGTGCGTGCCGAAGTAAGGCCTAAGGGAGTGTTTGGTTCCTCTTTCTAAATTTTAGTCGTTGTCCCATCGGATATTTAGACACATGTATAGAGTATTAAATATAGAATAATTACGAAACTAATTACACAGTTTGCGACTAATTTATGAGATGAATCTTTTAAGTCTAATTAGTTCATGATTTAACAATATGATGCTACAGTAACATGTGCTAATGACGGATTGATTAGGCTTAATAAATTCGTTTCGTGGATTACTAACGGATTCTATAATTTATTTTTTTATTAGTATTCGAACAACCCATACAATATCCTCACATGACACGTCCTAAATTTTAGTCACCGACCCCTAAGCATGCGAGTCGTCGTCACTGGTTTGGCTCCTGTTGCTTACCATCTACCACTGATCACTTACAAGAATTCTTTTATTACTGGATATCGTATCTTATCTCGCACGCACTACAGCCCAGAGGCGGCGGCGGCGGCGTACCCGAGGCCTTTTTCGTGGGTTTCTCGGCATTCGACTTCACTTGATCTGCAGCCCGTTCGGCTGGGGCGGTCTGGCTAGGCCGGCGGATCAGCCCCCTTACATAGCACTATTTACATTAGTATAATGCCCGTGCTAACGCTACAGATTTTTTTTGAGAATATCTCTTAAAACAATAAAATTATTTTTACATAGTCTAATGTAAACACAATTGTACTTGAGTCTACGTATAATTTTCTAATATTATGACCATCTAAGTTACATTTTGCCTAACTCCTTAATCATCTCTTGAAGATATTCAAGGATGTTGTTGGAACATTCGTTTGCACGACTCGTCAAAACGTCTGCCAAGAATTTCATCCTCAGTGAAGTTGAGAGCTGTGCATGGTATATAGATTAACAAAAAGTTACTGTTTTTCTATGTAGTGTACAAAATATAGCTAGAGACTATATATGCTTACATTGTTGATCGGTGGCAATCTTTCGCCGTCCCAGAACTTCATGAAATTGTATACAAGAAAGCCTCCCGCTTTCTGGACAAGATCAGTTGTTTATTTGATGTAAATAAATGAAATAAATTTTTGTGATGTAACAGTGAAATATATTACAACTGGTTACCAAGATTTATTATGTGTAACCTTTGTTACACATGTAGGGTATTCTTTCTTCCAAATATAAATATTGCCGCTCCACTTAGAATTTGATAGCCCCATGGCGAGACCCGAACATTCTAGCCATTGTGTGGAACGTAGGTATATAAGCCATTGTTTGATCATAACTCTTGAAACATGGACCATCTTGAAGGGGGTCCATAATGTACACGGTTTTGTTTTCCATGTTCATTATGAATAAAATGTACAATCCGCTTTGATAATATGGTAGTAGAATCTAAAACAAACATAGAGAATATAAGTGCTAAACAAAATAAATTAATTTTGTACAGTAGTACACATAACATAACTTACGTTGTTACAATCTTTAATTTTGTAATCCATGTCCGCCAACACTCAAGTACTTTTCTCAATTTCCGCGGTATTCGTTGTCAATTCTGCCACAACATCGTGGATCTCGGTCCAAACCCGCTTATTTCACGAGGATTGTGCAAAAATATATTTTAATTAATTATACAATTATTGTAAGTCTTTGATAAACAATAAATTTATATATCAACTTACAACAAACTTGAGGTCCATGTAGTGGAATTTTTGTTTCTTACCAACCATATGTTGGTTGCACGCTGCCATCCGAATAGCCATATTTAAGCATTCATGATCCATCTCTAGATCCTCATCTAAAATATTTTGAATCTTGACAAGATTCAAAGAAATTAGGTACGGTCGATGGTGTACTTACTACCCACTCTTTGCTATAAAACAAGGTTAATCCACAAATTACTTTTTGTATGAATTCTAGAACGGAAACTGAAATATCTAAATTAGAACAAAACAATTTACTATAGAATGACTTACTGAAGTAAAGTTTTGTCATCAAGTATGAATTGGATGTTTGTGCATATTATGGCCAATATTTGTTCCCTACTTTTCCACTTTATTGCACGTGTCAACTTAATTTCACCCGACATTATTATATCCAGCTCATCGAGCTCTGTGACATCACCGTCTTGCTCATTGTGGGTCTCTAACTGTTGCCCATGATCCGGTAACCCTCTTGCTTCATTTAACGGGGAGTTATACAAGATCGCAGGTAGTTTGAACCTGAAGTTACTTATATCTTCCTGAAAATTTGAGCAAGTTCTGATATATATTAACCAATCCAAAAGAAATGATTATGTTTAGAAATAAACTCTTATAGAATTACACAGGTGACATGGTCGATAAAGCGCTTCAAATCCAATATTCCATATAATTAATCAGCCATAATCCACAACTACAACTGAGCATATATTCCAAAAAATAAATAAAATATGAGTTTTAGAGGTACGGTTGTTGGTTGTGCAATTGTATATACACGAAATGTAGCATATGGCGAATAACCAGATCATGCAACTCTGGATATTTATCCTTGTCTGGTATCTCAGCTGAAACAACTCGATCATATGCATCTGGGGTTGTCAACTTACTCCCTGATTTCATGATCAACAAGAAATGCTCATGTGGCAGACCCCTTTTTTGGAACTCGGTAACATGAACATATGCAGCAACTTCACCAAAGTACTTCCTCTTTATTAGGAGTTCTTTTAGGTCCCGCAACTTTGCCCTATATACTCTTGCAACCAGTTCTGGCCTATCTTGTGGATCCTGTCCCGGTTCAAGATTGCTTGTTATCTCTTCCCAGTACGGATTGCATGTCATGGTGATGAAGTAATCAGGCTTGCCAAAACGCTGCACAATAGCCATTGCATTAAGGAATCTTTGCTGCATGTCTCGATCGCATCCAGGGAATGATCTTGGCAGCACAATTCTCTTGCCAACCTTAGAACTGTGCGTCTCTCCCGCAGATATAACATCAACCAGTCCCTATAATACATGTAAGCACTTAATTTTAGCTTTATGTAGTAACAAGCATGCAAAGATCGTAAAAAACAATTACAAACAATAGATTATGAGTGTTTACCTGGTATAGCTCGGCCCCATTAGTTTTTTTGGTTATCGAGGATTAGAGTACCAATCTAGCCTCATAGACTCAATCTTTATATACATATCCACAGCCCACTGTTGAAAAAAGACGTCCTCCGAATAATAAAATATTAAAATTCCCCTTCGACTTGCAATTTGAAGCGGTAGTATTCTCGATGCGATTACATATTTTTGCAGATTGTGTTGCATCAACAACTCCACCTAGGACGTCACCTTCTTGTACTTCATTGTCGCCATCTTCAAATGGATTCTCATTATTATTATCAGCTGGGAAATAGATAAAATATTAGAACATTTTATAATATGGTACTATAGCATCAAATCATTAGTATAGCAGTAAGTATTATAGGAAAAAATACTATTACTAAGAGATAATACCATGATTAACACCAGACGTCCCTTCATCTCTACTCTCCGGCCATTGATTATTAGTAGAAGCAGCGGTTGCGAGATGGTGGAGTGAATGGACTCCACCGTACGGCATATATTTGTTCCATCCTGTCTCCCCTCGTGGGTTATATATAGGATAAGCTAAGGCGTCCATAACAACCATGCCATGCCCGAATATATCTGCGGGACGATGATCAGTCTTTCCATATACAACCACACTTCTATCAAAACATCTTTGTGGATCGTTCCCATCCATCCAAATAGCAGCAACTTGGGATGCGGTTGGGGCATTGTACCTTCTTTGGTCAGGCGTGATATTTGTATTGAGTTCAATCCGATACTCATCCAAGTTTGGAAAATCCCCATTTCTCCTAAAAGTCTGAACATATGGGTTATCTTGCAAGATTGCTAGGATAGTCCGAATGATGTTGATATCAAGATCGGGGACCTTTTGACTCTATGTGATAAGGCCTCATCTTACATATCATAAAAGTAGAGTCAAGAATGCCGAGCACCGCATGCCACCGGCACCAGGTGGTCAAGGCAGTGGTACAGCCCCACCATGAACTCGAAATGTATAAACACCGGTCCCTACTGGACTTTTATATCTCATCATCGGTGGTAACCCCTAGACTTGCAAAGGAGAAATGTGAGTTGATATAACGTATATGTTTTCTGAAATATTTTGCATCATCGTGCACTTGACTTGTGAACAACCTTTTGAGCTCTGCAGAAACATCCGGTATATGTATCTCATACTTTTCTTTTTCTACAACAAAACCAGTGTCTCACCTCGAAACCTCATCGCACCACAATAACTGCAGTCGTGGACCTTTCTCAATTTATGTCGTTCGGCGGGGTTTCTGTAGATGTAATCATATGGATCATCATGTGTCACACTGTTTGTAGCTGGACCCTCTGGAAGCACGCGATATGACTCATAATCATGACCTGTGTACACATTGCAGTAATTATTTTCATTTAATATATAAACATGCCAAAGTGAAGCTAGACTTGTAACCAGGTTTATATATTGTTGTCACAGTACCTTGCGCATGTTGGTGAATGACTCCATCATCGTATAAGTTTTCATTCTGCAATCCATGGCCGGCGTCTATGGCATCTTCATCACCGTCCCAACCATCATGCGTTGGTTCAAATAGTTCACGGTCAAATTCTTCTTCATTGTGTAGTTCAGGTAAATGAAGTTCTGCAAACATTTTAAAAATAAGTATGCTAACATATATTTAAATTATATTTTATTGAAAAAAGCATGACGTTGTTGTGCTCGCTTGACTCACCGGAAGTAGGCAATGGGCCAGGAGGGACCGTACATGTGCCTCTAGCTTGTGGAACGTAATTATCATTTCGGTGTAGCCACTCTGTGGGATCGCTAATGATGTATCAGTTGGTTGAGAGAATGCACAATTTGATTTGAACATTTATTATATCTCACCACCGGTGAAGACGCCTGCAATGTTTGGGACACAACAGAGGTGGGGCTATTATTTTGCATTGCAGCTTTCCTCCGTGCTCGGTATTCACGTTGTTTCCTATTAGCTTCCTCCCTTTGTTGATCGGTCATTTCAGCTCTTCGTTTATGTGCACGTGCATTCCTTGCTTCCTCCTAGCATCGGCACTTTGTCCGTAGGTCTCGTCTCTCACGAGACAAAGGTACATGTTAAAGTCAATATATAGAGATGTGGTGTGTAGACATAAAAAATGTGTTTCCTTTACAAAATAACCATCACTTATACCTAGGTCATTGTCGCTTATGTCCACAGACAAACAGACTTGACTTCGTGTGTTCGCCGTGCCTACGCCAACATCTCTACTATTTGTTTGCATATCTCCGTTGCAAAATATATTTGGCGTGTTTTCATTCTGTGGGTCGGCAGTTTCGTCAAGTCCTATGATTGGGTGGCACCAAATGGTTGACCTCTACTTAATCAAAAGGGGTTATGGTGTAATAATAAGTGTCCAAAAATAGAAAGAGATTAAATACCTATGGACAAAGCTGAAGTTAACGGCACCGTCTCACGCATAAGCAATGGAAGTGCTACTATTCGGGTTGCATGTTTTTTCCGTTCTCGGTACTCAAGTTGTTTCCGATTGATCTCGCCCCTTTGTTCCATGGACATATCAGCTCGACGTTTCCGTTGCTGCATATTCCTTTGCTCCCTCCTCCGCGATTCCTCATCTAAAAATATGAAAACGTCCTTCCAAAGAAATAGTGAAAAATATGAAAAGGTTTGCATAGGTACATATTTTAAGCATACCTATGACATTGGTGATATCACCTAGTGGTTCGGCGTGTATATGTCGGCGCGTAATCATTTGGTCGACGTTGGTGATATCACTTAGTGGTTCGCGTATATATGTCGGGCGTAATCATTTGGCTTTAGCTCCGCGCGTATCTCTCGGCGTGAGACATTTTGCTCGACCGTCAGCGTGGATCTCCGGCGTGAGACATCGCCTCTTCCTATGTACACAATTATTATTATCTCCGCTTAAATTAACATTAACATGGACACGAAATTTCGCTACTGTGACTCCAAAAGAATACGACGATCGACATACAATACCATTAATCAAGGTTCAGGGACCTCCGTTTTGCACAAAGAGAAGGCGAGAGTGGGGACCATACCTTGCTTATTGGCACGTCCGTCTCGATGAGAGGGGTCCGACGATGTGTGGACCATGGCGAGTAGGCGCGGCTGCGGTCGTCAAGGACTTCTTTGTAGAGTAGTTCGTGATAACGCTTCACGGATAATCTACGATGTTGTCCCGGGGTTGCGACCGCCGCCCAGCGATAGCTTCGTGCTCTAGGGTTCTTGGGCTGCGATCGCGCTTGCTTTGCACGAACCTTCCTCGTCCACCGGAGAGGAAGGATGTCGGCCGCCGGTGTTGCACGCTGGTGCTGTGTAATTGCGTTTACGCGCGGCCGGCGGGTAGCGAGGCTCCTCGGCGTAGCCCACGGGCAGCGAGTTCGTCGGGCTCGTTTGGAACGCGCGTTCGTTCGCGGCGGCGGCGGGATTAGCACGGCAATTTTCGACGGGTGAATCCTCGACCACGCGTTTGCGTCTCGGCCTTCCCCTCGGTCCTGAAACACTGCCGGGTGCCCTTCCGTCGTTCCGTCTTGGTCTCCCGAGATCCGGCAGAGGCGCGCGCAAGAGGCGGGCGAAGCGGCGGCGAGTCGTCGCTCGAGGCCCGTGCGGGACTGCCGCCGATGTCTGCGGAGATCGTGGCTTGCATGCGGAGATCGTGGCGGCGCGAAGATAGAGGTCTCGTTGGCGGCGTCGACGGCGATGTCCTCTCTGCGGTGGTTACGACAGCGACTCTGCCGTCATGGCGGAGGCAAAGAAATGAAAGCAAGTGGAGGGCGCAGGTCTGTGGCTGCAAGGCAGATATCGTGGAGGGCGCGGAGATCGTGGAGTCGCGAAGATAGCGGCCAGTGTCCTCGGCGGTTTCCTTTATTTTTGTTCGGCGATATTTCTTCGGCGATATGGACGGGAGCGTTGCGTTGAAGGCTTCAACGCGTGATGAGTCTGAAGTCTTCAATTATAGTAGAGATGAACCAGCCAGCAGTACTTCTCTCTTATGTAAACGAACCAGCAACGATACGAACCAGCCAATCGAACAGGCTGCTGATTACTGTATAGCTAGCGCCCGTGTATAATGAAGATTAGGTCTAGTACCGGATGATCAAATCTTACTATTACTTAGTCCACTAAACCACCTGAGCTCCTAAAAAGATTCCTACTGACCTAGGGAACCAACGACTTGCATGATCTAGTTGGCAATTGGGCCTGAATTATTTTGGCTAAGATGCGACGCTAAATTAAGTTCGGACCAAGGTGCAAGGTGTTGAGAGATCCATACTGCTGCAGAACAAATGCTGTATTATCGATCCATCCTCTCTGCCGGCATATGCGAGCTATTATTCTTTTTTTTTTGTGAAGAATATGCAAGCTAATTTGATTCAGATATATAACAAGCATAAAACTCTTCAGTGACAGTATATCCTTTGCATAATTGTTACACAGTACACATGTTGTACAAGAAAGAAAAAGAAAGGGAATCTATTCAAGATGCTATTATTCCGATATATAATGACAGCTAGAACAAGGAAATTAAAGCATACATGCACCAAATTAATGAATAATTTCATGTCCGAATCGATGCATTGGGATGAATCGTCAGATCGTCTTGCATGCATGCTTGCTTTGTAGGGCGGGTGCATCCAATGGCGGATCCAGCACCGAGGCGGGTGCATGCATCCGTAGTCCCTGAATTAGTTGTAGAATAGTTCTTTTTTTAACCAAGTTTTAGAATAGTTCTTAATCAAACTATCTTAAGTTTGACTATATCTAGACGAAAGTGTATTAATGCTTGTCATACTAAACAAGTATGACCAGCTACATTTGCAATTGGATATATTTCCATAACACACCTATTTAAAAGTTTGACTAAATTTACATAAGAAGATATTAATACTACTTTCTTGTCTCTACAATACAACTAAAAATTACCGATAGGAATCGTCGTCCGGCGTGAGAAAACTTCCCAGCGTGCGAAGACTACCCGACTACCCGGCGTGCGAAACCAGGCGCCCACAAGATGATTTTGTCCGGTCAAAATGGTAACCGCCACCTCCGATCTTGTTGTCGTGTGATGCGGCTGTTGGAGGCGCATGGCAAGGCGTCGGACTCCAGCACGTGCGGTCGTTCGCCGAGGAAAGTGTTCCGCTGCGTGCCAGCGTCGAGTTGCCGCCGAATGCTGAGTTGCCGGCGACATTGGTTGAAGAAAAGATTCCCATCTGGTTCGCCACAGAATCAGCACGCACATCCCCTACCTGGCCCGCCACTGTCGACGAAATCTAGTCGGCAGTCTACCGAGGGTTATACCCACGGTAGTAGATGATTGGTGGAGGTGCGCGTAATAGGAACTGGATGGTGACACAGACGCGGAGACAGCGATTTAGACAGGTTCAGGCCGTCTGTTCAACATAATACCCTACGTCCTGTGTCTTTGCTGGATTGTATTGAATATAAGATGCATTCGAGGGGGTCCCTACCCGCCTTATATAGTCTGGAGGGTAGGGTTACAGGTCGGTTTAAGTCTAGATCTATTCGACTATATGGTAAGTATTTACAAGGAATATGATATCTATCATATCCGAACAGATCTTCCTTCATTGCCAAGATGTCTTCTGATTGCCTTGCGGTGCACGCGCGACCAGTGCCGAGCACCGTAAGCCTTGATCTTATGGGCTGGACCTCCCCTGGTGGTGCGGCCCATGTCCATTGCCGTGGGTACCTGGGGTTATACCCCTCACACTAACTGCCATATTGTTCATTCAGAAATTGATTTTAGAAGGTAAGCATTTTTCTCTCGCAGGCTTTGTAGAGAACATCACTACAGAGCAAGGAAGACGCTGAAAGATGCTTGGGGCGACGTGTTCTCCATGGTCTAGGTTAGTTCCCAGATTATTGAGAGCACGCACTTGGTTTTCTTATTTCGTTCGACATCAGGAGTAATTATCTTAAAGCACACATTTGGTTTTCAATTCCGTGCTTGCTTTAATTCTTACAAGAATAGTTTCTTCTGACAGTATAATTAGAAGAGTGAAATCAGTAAAGATAAATAAGTTAACATTTCAAGGTGTGAAGTTATGGGGTCTTTGCAAGGTAAAATATAGGCTATGCTACAATGGTTGCCAGTCTCATAATTGTGCAGTTAATTATGCAATGTCTTTGTCAAAGGGAAGATTGTAACCGATCGGAAGTTCAGTGTCTCTACAAGCTTGTTGTACAATCTGATATCCTATTGAATTATTACTCTGTATGTTATCCTACTAATTATCGTTCTTTTCTTTTTATTCTTTGGAATGCAGAATTAACGGCAAAAGGCCAGGGTCTCAGGGTGTGACTTCAAATACATTCTTTACTGTGTGGTTAGATCATATACTGATTTATGTGATATACTTTCTTTACTGTATGGTTAGTCATACACTGATTTATGTGACAGACTGATAATGAAGTAAGTTGATACATAGTACAATATATAGTTAATCGGCTTAGTTCTGCTCTTATGAAGTAATCTTCATAAAATGTCATATAACTCGTGGCCATTTTATTTTTTAGAGAGACATGTGAATGATGGGTAGCATGATGTCTGTCTAGCGTGTAGATCGGTGCACAACTAAGTTGTCGATAGGTGGGTGTTCATTAGGCATGCACTTCCGCAATAATATTCATGCCTCAATGTTGGTAACAGTATATAACACATGCTCATACATATGTTATCGTGGTATTATGTATTTCTGTTACAACGCATGAACATTTATCTAGTCATACTAATAAACAAATATATGACCAAATTTGACCGATGAATAATCGATAATGAGGTCTATGCGAACACGACGGTCACTTGTCTGTCCCGCGCGGCGCGCGCTTACTTTGTTTCGGCCCGGGCCCGAAGTGCATGCATGCGCGGCGCACATGCTCGTGCATGCATGCGATCGACGCTTGCTGGTTCATGCATGCAGCGGCGCGCGCGGGACACGTACACCTTGACACCCATATTTTGTACTGTATCAACATCGTGTACACGTACTACAGTCTATACGACGGCCGGCAAGCCGATCGACGAGACAATGTAAACTTGGCGGGGGACAGCGAGCCGATGCCCAATCACATGCATGCATGCAGATGCAGCAACACACCACCCAAAACAAAAGCTTGCCCGGCCGGCCGGACCCAAAACAAAAGCATATCGTCGTCGTCATGTGTGCGCTGGCCTCTCCACTCTCCAGCATGAAGAATGAAGAGCGAGACTGCGAGACAGGCATCCATGCTGTTGGTAACGAGCCGTAGCTCGGTCGGCTGGTTCATGATTTCCACCGGGGTTTTTCTCCAATTTCAACAGCCTCACACGTGGATGCGCTATAATGGTCAGAGTGATTTACAAAGTCTGATGGATACCTCTCAGCCACGTGCAGCCTTTTTTTTATAGGTGTAGGTCTAGCTTACGCACTAGTGTGTGTGAGTGAGTCTATGTGCGTGTGATGGTGTGAATTAGGTACGTGAGATCAGATATTCTATAGCCTGTACTTAAGAGTTGAGGCATAAAAAAGAAGAAGAGGCATGCATGCTGTTTACTCTAGATAGGGACAAATTCCGGCCGTGCTGTCCACTGGCCCACTGTTCTGCAATACGGCACTACCGTTGGCACAACGACGAACTAGTGTCAGGTCACTGCTACGTTCATATGCTGTAGCTGCACACATGACGCATGCATGTATATATGACTTCGGTTGTACGCCGCTGGCGCTGGCCAAGAACGCACATGGCCATGCATGCACCGATCTGCCAACAGTTTTTCTCAACATGCATCGTGCTTTTGTTCTAGATAGATCTGCAGCATCACATTCCTACTAACAGGCCGGCCAAAGCCCAAAGACCTTGCACACGTACAGTAGCTTAGCTGAACAATAACGATGATGGGAAGAAAAAAATTAAAAGAACTTTATTTGTCCAGTCCACACAATGCAACCACATATATGCATGCTCAAGAAGTCAAGATGCTTCTGTGGTTGGCGCAACCGATCGATCTATATCTGATGAATGAATTCATCAGTCACTTTCAGGCTATATAACAGGCGGTAGGTACGACGAGTGCTTGATCTACGACAACGACGTACGACTCGCTCCGACGCCTATAGCTATAGGTCGGTCCGTAGTGCCTGTCTTCTTTGAAGAAAAAAAAAATAGCACGCGCCACATACAGGAGAACGAAGACATGGGCCAACGCATGCACTTGGTCCATGATGCATGCATGAATACAGAAACGTTGGGAGTTAGGGAGCATCATCATCATATCCCAAGTGACAAATCTAGAGCCAGGGACGTGACAGTCCTTGTCATGATAATCTTTATTTGTTTACTTGTTATCATATCGGTAGCTTAATTAGGCCGGCAGGCCGGCCGTGGTCTCGATCGCTAATAATACTCCTAGAATGTTCCTGTTGACTTGTATGAACTTCCTTTGCACCACTAGCTAGTGCGCCTACATGCATCGTACGTACGTGTCATATACCATCTGGCACCACACTGAAGCTACGCAGGATGCAGCTACATACCGTAGGAGAGCTAGCTGCTCCACAAAACACTGATGGAGTCGAGGATATGTATATGTAACTAAAGAATGTTCGTTGTCACAACTAGTTGTATGTAATATAGGGCCTGTTTGGCATAGCTCACGACATCTCGTAAAGCTGTTGTGAGCTGCTTTTTTTTTCTTTCAAACACTCATTTCTAAAATAGTTTTATGGCTAAAGTTGTTTTTTTCTCCTCTCAAAAAGAGATGAGTTAGCTTATCACAACTTCACCTGACACATGTGGGCCCAGCATGCACAAAAGACTACCGAGCACAGGGAGAGAGCGCAGAGGCTCCGAGAGGGAGCGCGCGTGCCCGCAGAGGCGCAGCCGTCGGCGGCGTGCCCACCAGGGCGCAGCTCGCAGGGGGCGCGGCCACCATAGCTTGGCCCGCGGTCGAGGCGCGGGCGCGGAGGCACGACCTGTTGGGGGCGGAGGCGTGGGGCCGGAGAGCCGCCATCGGGGCGCAGGACGGGACTCCGCCGCCGGGACGCGCGCGCACAGTACCGGCTGCCGGGGCTCAAACAGCGCGGCTGCCAGGGCTCAAACGGCGCGGCCACCCGGGCACGGCCAGTGCGGCCGCCGGGGCACGTGCGGGGCCGCCGGCGCGACAGGTCCGTCACCCAGGGGCGCGACCGGTCGCGGCCGCCGGGGCGCACGCGGTCGCTACCGCCGGGGAGCGTGCAGCGCGGCCGCTGGGACACGTCCAGCGCAGCCGCCGGGGCACGACCTGCACGGCCGGGGCGAAGCCGCCCGGGCGCGACTGGCGCAGCCGCCGTGGCGCGTGCGGGCTCGCCGGCGCGACCGTCGCTAGGGAGTGTGTGTGCGGAGTATACTGTGATGATGAGGAGAACATACTGTTTGGTTTGCCGGATGCTGCGGAATGATCCGAACCTACATCCGAGCCTGCCGCTGGCGTTTGGTTCAAGTCACAGAATGGATACGCCCGTCATCAGCCCTGTGTAAATGCGTCGCTACTCCATCCCTCCGGAAACCATCGGACGACATGGTCCGTGACCAAACCAAACAACGCAAATTCATCAACCGATCCTACTAGAGTGAACCCATGACGGATGCACTCATTCTGGACGGTGTGACTCACCGAACCAAACAGATCAGATTATGTCTCCATTTGCTAGTTGCTATACAGCTGTCGGGACGGATTTCAGTAAGTGGACGTGACGTCACGTCACGAACGGTCATGCTCATACCCTATAGCTAGTAGCTACTCGACCACGACACAAAGTCATCCTGCCTCTTTCCACCTTGTTGTGCTCGTCACCTTTCGAGTTTGCAGTGCATGGTCAACGGATGCACCATCGCAATAGCTTATATCGTTTTTTTTAGCAACATATGCTCATCTGCTGCATGCATCGCAACGCTTGGTGGGCTACAAGTTTACACGCCCAATTGGGCCACTGCAGTGAGTAGGCCCAGGCCCATCCCGCAGCCACAAACAGCTCCCCGCGCTTCTAATGGGTTCAGGCACGACGTTTGCGATTTTCTGTCCGATTTCTTTTTTCCTTCTTTGTTTGTTTCTTTTTTTTTTTATCTTCCAAGCATATTGTGCCAGAACTCTACCACATGCCCTTTGTTTCTTTACAAAAGAGAAGAACAGGGGTCTGCGAACCCGAATTAATAACCATAGAGCTGGACGGAAAATATTGTTTCAAAACCCTAGTTTTCGATCTCTCGAGATGGCGGCGGCGGCGGCGAAGAACCCTCGTGTGTTCTTCGACGTCACCATCGATGGCATCCAGCAGGACCGGATCGAGATGGACCTGTACAAGGACGAGATGCCCTTGGTGGCGGAAAACTTCCGCGTCCTCTGCACCAACGAGGGGAACCCGCGGCTGTCCTTCAAGGGCTCCATCTTCCACCGCATCATCCTGGGATTCATGTGCCAGGGCAGTGACTTCCGCAAGAGCACCGGCACCGGTGCCGGCGCCGGCGGGTCCACTTCCGCAAGATCATGTCACCTGCAACGATAAACTCGCATAGTCCAATTATCAGCTGAATTATAAAGTGCACTCCAAATTCTGACATAAAAGTTATTATTGACCTAATTTCAAAATAGCATGTGTGAAAGATGATTATTTTCTATTCAAAAATTACATAAAACTCGATAAATCATAAAACAACAATATTATCTTACCTTTCTCTTCTGATACTGCCTCACAAACTCCCAAGCATGGTTATCTTGAAGACCAATAAAGACACTGACCCATTGTGCATCCTCTTCTTGAGCATCTGGATCTATATCCATATTGAATAGGTACACACCCTCTGCAAACAAGCATCCCAGGTGAGCTCAATGATGGCCCTTGATCTTCACCACAGGTGAGTGATTAGCTCACTAGCACCCTAACTATCATAGCTACACAATATCGGCCACTACTTCTACCAGCTACTCTAAGGCCATAACATCCACTATTCTAGATACCAGAATAAAGCTCCTTGGTTTGTAAATATGTGGGTTAAGCCGCTGTTTGGGCTGCAGCTATACAGCGAGCCCAGCCATTCGGCAGCCCAAACAACGGCAGCACCTAAGCTCAGCCGTTCGGCTACAGGCAAACTACTCTCACTCTTCCCTCCCGCTGTGCCGTCGTTTGTATCACCACCCTTCTCTCCCACTGCACCACCGCCTGCGCCGCCGCCCTCCCCTGCTGCTGAGCCACTGCCTCCAACTCCCGCAACGCCATCTCATTTTCGATATGTGGCAGCCGCTTCCCCGGCGCCTGCTTCCCCGATGCCTGAGGGAGGGCGCGTGCGCCATCTTCTCCACCTTTTGACCCATTTGTTCCTGCCACAAAGAAGCTAAAAAAGGTTGTTTTTCTTTATGGCTGCTTGTAGTTGCTGCTGGCTACTGGTGCGACTGCTGCAGCTGATTTGCCGAACACCCCCAAAAGTATTTTGCTAGTACAAAAGAATACTAACTATCATAGCTAGACAATACCGGCCAGTACTTCTACCATCTACTCTAAGGCCATAACAACCACTATCCTTTGAAAGTTGGTCTGCAGTTTCAGACTAGCTTATAAGCAGGCTTATAATGACAGCCGAACACTCCCATAGTCTAGTGTTCTCACCAAGCTACAGCCTTGACTGAAAATTGGTCTGCAGTTGCAGACAGTAGATTATTGAACACTCAACCTCACCACGCACACACATTCACTCAAATGGAGGTGAAAGAAGAGAAACCAACAGATAACACAAGCAGGGTACCTCGTATGCCATCATTCTTAGGGAGGTGGTCAAATTCATTAATATTAGCCATGATGCAGTGCATCTGCCGAAGATTCATATATTGTGTAACTCCCTTGACTCTCACAATGTAACGATTGAAATCTAATAGAAGACACAAAGAAAACAAATCGTATTAGTTATTTCTTTCATATAAGATCGAAATTGGAAAAGTATAGGTACAAATCGTATAGGTTCACCATTGTACGGTGGGCCTCCAACAACATCATCATCTTCATCTTCTTCTTCATCATCTTCACCATCATCACCACCACCACCACCACCACCTTCTACCACTTGGTAACCTTCCAAGAAAACGTTGACGAAATGGTGACTAGCAGCGCGATTCTGTCAGGCGAGGCACCACAGCGCGATTCTGACAGGCACAAACGGGGAGCACCGCAGCACGATTCTGTCAAGCGAGGCACCGCAGAAAACTAAAGAAGAAGAAGAATATGTATCCGTAGTAGGAAGGCATATAGTATCACTTAGGGCCTGTTTATGCCTGTTTGTCAGGTGGGCTTCTGGCTCCTCCAGAATACTTTTCCAATTTCGATCTTATATGAAAGAAATAAGTAATACGATTTGTTTTCTTTGTGTCTTCTATTAGATTTCAATCGTTACATTGTGAGAGTCAAGGGAGTTACACAATATATGAATCTTCGGCAGATGCACTGCATCATGGCTAATATTGATGAATTTGACCACCTCCCTGAGAATGATGGCATACGAGGTACCCTGCTTGTGTTCTCTGTTGGTTTCTCTTCTTTCACCTCCATTTGAGTGATTGTGTGTGCATGGTGAGGTTGAGTGTTGAATAATCTACTGTCTGCAAGGAAGCAACCTCTTTAGCAAAGCTGAGTGTTTAGCCAAAACATTTAAGAAAACCGTTTCTCTCTTTTTTTTAATATAAATATAGATAAAGAACGCTAAATATCAATAGTGCCACTGTCTGTTTTAAGGTAAGATTAATAGTTAAGACAATCCGATAATTAGTGGGTCTTATAGCAGCACATAAAAAACGACTTGCTAATAATGTTATTTCACATGAAATGGATTAATAATAATAATTAAATATTTTAATGACCTAAATATTAACCAATAATCATGAAAATTGTTTTACTAAAAATCTTTGATCCATTAAATATCCATTCCTATTTAGATGTTTTATTCACGTATGGTTTAACAGCCTATGGATCTAGTACTTCTCTAAAACAATTCCTGAACAGGTTTAGAGGAGGAGAGTAGAGTGAGGCGGACTGGGTTTGCAAAATAAGTCGGAGAGAGGAGAGAGCCCCCTACCCTCATGCTCTTGGCATTACATATAGGCAACATCAATTTACACACGACCTCTTGGTAGGGGAGGATTTCACAAGCTACTACACTAGCTCCTATTAGGCCTCTTCAAGGGGGGGTTGGCCCATATATTCCATATGGGCTCCCCCGTCCCAACAAGAATCATCGGTGTGATAGAATGTATTTTATTGTATGAAATGAACCCTCCACTCGTTGAAGTGTAGGAATTAGGATCTTCGTGGTACGCATCAATTGCTTGGAGATTGATATTGTGTAGTATGTAAATACCCTAGTTTTTTAGGGAAATAACCCGAGATTTTGATGTTCTTGATTATTGAGGTTGCAAAAAAAGATATGTATGGATGTCAAATTTTTGCAGAAGCAAAATATAGCATGTCTGGTGTACTCCCTGAGTCCACAAAAGAATGCAATTCTCACATTTCGAGAAGTCAAACAGTTTAAACTTTAACTAAAATTATATCAAAATTACTAACACTCATGAGACAAAATTAGGAAAAAATCTACTAAACCCCCAAACTATTGGTGGTTGTCTATATCACCCCCTCACCTATAAAACTAGGTATTCTACCCCTTAAACTATTGAAAACCTCTAAATAACCCCCTGAGACCGTTTTGGTTTTGTTGATGTGGCATATTAAATGATCTACATATATAACCCTCT
Organism: Miscanthus lutarioriparius; assembly: GCA_904845875.1. Classification (NCBI taxonomy): domain Eukaryota; kingdom Viridiplantae; phylum Streptophyta; class Magnoliopsida; order Poales; family Poaceae; genus Miscanthus; species Miscanthus lutarioriparius. The sequence continues at coordinate 125,764,291 of CAJGYO010000010.1, forward strand.
AGCATATCAAGGGTTGACTAAATAACCCCATAAACTATAAAACCAGATATTATAGCCCTTGAAGTATATCTAATAATGTTCAATGACCCCCCTATAGTCTTGTAGGGCTGTTTGGACATCGTACCACACCACACTGGCCTAAGCACCCATACTTGCACGTAGGCCCATTGGTTGCCTCCCTCTCCCTACTCTCTCTAGGATTACGGCACCGCCCGATGAGCACCACCTTGTCTCCTACCGTGGGTGTGGGCTTGTGGCTCCTCTGGAAATAACTAACTACCAGAAGCAGCCTCTTTAGTAAAGCTTAGTGTTTCGGGTAGTTGTTCGACTATGGGTGATTTGGCATGCGAGGCGAATGGTGATCCATGAGAATGTATTCCAGAGTTTTGCTAAAAAAAAGAGAATGTATTCCAGAGTCTGTTGTCCACGCTTTACTTTGTGGAGAGGTATCTAGAAGAGCTTGCAATAACCAAGCCGGTTCAGTGGTGTAGTGGGGGCGGCCAACCAGCAGCATCGCCGAGATGGTTACCCCCTCCTCCGAGTCTTGCAAAGGTGAATGTAGATGCAGCATTGGCAAAGAATTCGGATCATTCTGCCGCTGCAGCAGTGGCGAGGGATGAGGCCAGAAATTTCTTGGGAGCATCCATGCTAGTTTTGGATGGGTTAACCAACCCGGAAGTGGTTGAAATGGTAGCGTGCTGGGAGGGCATGGCGCCAACCTTGGACCTGGTTCTGCAGAAACATGTGGTTGGACTTTTATTGTTTAAACTATAAAACATGTGGACTTTGATTGTTAGCACGTAGAATCTTGGATACTTAAGGTATCTAGCTTTTTTAGCATGTGGAATCTTGGATGTTTAAGGTATCCACTGTGTATTATGGAGCAATTGTGTTCAGTAAGTCAGCAAGGGGTGCTACTTTTTTCCTTTTCAAGTTTCAAGTAATACTTATGCTTCTGAGGCTATTTTATTTTTATATCTAATTTTATTGATAATGCTAGATGTATAGTTCTATTTTATTGTTATATCTAATTTTACTGGTAGATTACCAACACCATCATGCTAGTATATTTTTATTTTGCCAATAGTTTTGCTTGCAGTGTGTGCATACGCCAATCTACCTCTTTTTCCTATTAAGCCAACAGTGCTTAGCAGTTTAGTAACCAAATTAGTACTTTTAGTTTGTTGTATTATGTTCGCTTAGTAACCTAATGGTGTAAAAGCCTGACGCCACGCCTGCTGATAATTGTGTATGCCTTTTTTCTGATGCAGTATTTTCTGAATCAGACAAGCTGATATTTCGATATACATGTCTTTTCTGATGCTGTATTTCTGAGAATCAGTAGGATTTTTACTGACAAATATTGATTCTTAGTTGCAGACAAGTCTCGAGCAAACTGGGGCACTGATGGTGGTTATACTAGTGGGGCACATGGGGTATGCTGAAGCATCCTTTCTTTTTTTTGGTCTTTTTTACTTAAATGTTTGCAATCTATATCATTTGTTTTTACATTTCCCCACTTTTTCTTTTTTTTTTGCCCTATTTTTTCCAGGGTGTCAGAGAAACACGTTTGTTACTAGTTAATGTTCACTGCATACAGGTGCACACTACGTAGAAGGCCAACCACTAGAAGGAACTCCAACTCTATACGTGAGTTCCGGGAGAAAAAACTACAAGAAAAACCTCTGTCAAAGAGATTATATATGAAGCTTTCTATGCAATTCTAGAGGTATAATAACATAAATTTTACACAAAAAAGAGGTATAATAACATAAATGAATTCACTTTTTAGAACATCCACGGATCGTCCTTGTCCCCCACCCCCCGTCCAAAAGTTCTCAAATAATGAAAAGATGCTTATTATTTATAGAACTTTTTTTTTCCATTTTTTCCCACTCTACCAAGGTGCTATAACTAAAAATATTGCAACATAACAATATAACCATCCCTAGATTAAACATACAATATAATTTTGTAATAAATTTATTTAGAGATATAAATGTTGATACTATTTTCCATATTCATAGTTGATAAACGATACTTCTTTTGTTCTAAATTATAAGACTTTTTAACTTTCCTAGATACATAGTTTTCATATACTTTTAGATATACATTATGTCTAAATATAAAATAAAAAACAATGTATTTAGAAAATAAAACGTCAGAACGGAAAAGCCAAAACGGTCAGAATGGAGGGAGCTAGTATGTGCTCAGTTTAGGACAGAGGATTCTTAATAACAACTAGCAAATATGTCCGTGCTTTGCAACGGACAAATTGTATGTAAGAAATAACTTACTTTCCGTGTGAATAATAATGCTTCCTAATGAATAATAATGCTTCCTAATGTAGTAATAAACAATATTTGCATATATACTTAAAATCAGTGTCTTGGAAACAGCAGAAGAAAACATGATGTCTATCGCGGAAGCATACTTTTAATCCTTTTTATCAAAAGCTCATAGCCCATTACGAACCAACATAATTCATTAAATTTGAATTGCCTAATTATCATGATTGGCTGCATTATTTTGGCATTAAACACCATCAAATTGGTAGAAAATGTATTAACCAACAGATATATAAGAGCCGAAATAATCTCTACTTGATATTTTAAATAATACTGAATAACTTTTGTAGAAATTTTATAGGTCTTTAGATGGGATTTGGGATAAAGTCGACAAAAAAGGAAAATCAAGAAAAATAAAAAAACATAAGCTTATCCACTAGCGAACTCTGCATGCTTCTCCATCGTTGCACGGCAAAACGTTCCATTTTTATTCCGACGCAACTAGCGCCAGGGGCGTCCGGCGCGCGAGACGCAGCGTCCGGACGCGTCACGGACTATCCGATGCAATAGGACGAAGCGCCCTTCAGCATGGGGTTTCGTCCCCATTCTCATGCATCATGCCGCCATCCCTCATACACTGTTGCCCTCCGCACGCCCCATTCCCACCGCGCTCCATCACCCGAATTAGAAATTTTTCATCGAAAGATCTGTTGCAACACGGAGCAATGCGAGATGTCGCATCGTAAGTATTACTTATTTGCAACATCGTAACAAGTCTCATCGCAACATCGAACAAGGCGACGACAACAACAGAACAAAGCTATTGCAATGCGAGATGCAAGATCAGAAAAAAAGATTAATGCAACAAAGAAATATTACTTGTTGCAATATCAGAACAAAGGCTACTGCAACAACAGAAACAAAACGCAATGCGAGATGCAACATCAGAAAAAAGAGACTAATGCAATAAAGAAATATTATTTGTTGCAACAGCAAAACAAGGCTACTGCAACAACAGAAACAAAAGCAATACGAGATACAACATCAGAAAAAAGAGACTAATGCAACAAAGAAATATTACTTGTTGCAATAGCAAAGCAAGGCTATTGCAATAGAGCTCACCGGAACCCTTACCACCGCCGCGTCCCTCAGATCCAGATCCAGAGGAGGAGGAGGAGGAGGAGGAGGAGGAGGAGGAGAGCTCAGATCCAGAGGACAAGGAGGGGAGCGCTCAGATCCAGAGAAGGACCGACCTACCTCGTCGGAGCCGCCGTGGTCGTCATCGTCTCCGGTGGGGGGCGTGGGAGCGGGGTCGCTGGGGAGCACGGGGTGGCATGGAGGTCTCGGGGGAGGGAGGGACGGAGGGAGCACGGCCAGGCGGAGGCGGCAGCGAGCTCGCACGCGGGTGCGGCATCCCGTCCGGGGGCGCGGCCGGAGAGCGGCGCGAGCGAGCGGGAGCGAATGCCGACGGGGGAGCGGGAGGAGAGCGAGTGCGAGCGAGAGGGCGTGGGAGAGCGAGTGGGTGCGTCCGTTCCTATCCGGATGACCGTCATATATCATTATCATTTTTATTCTGCACAATTCTTATCCATCGGGTGCCTGTTTATTTTAGTCATTTTAGGCGATGTAGCAACCTGCAATGGCAAGTGGAAACCCGGTTCCTTGCCTCTTTTGTTTATCATCACATCGTCCGTCCTCTTGTGATTTATTAATTATTTTTTAACATAGCATATTAATATTTTGTCTTTGTCTAACTATAGAAATAAATTATTAATTATTAATTGTTTTTGTGCTAACACAAATTAAATTTGGTTAGGTTTGTGGTTTTGTTTATTCTTGGGTCCGAACATTATATCTACAACTAAAACTGCAATTTTAACATAAAATTTATGTAATAACCGTTGTCTGAAAGGAAGTTAAAATTCAGGCACCTGAATCTTAGCAAATCCCTTTATTCTGTCTACGCTACTATTTCATTTTACTTCTTTGTTTATATTTTCTTGTTTTGTTGCAAAACGTGAAATGTACTATATGAGAACTCTATCTATATTATCACATAATACACGTACGGATGTGCCTCTTGCCTATGTCTCCCATGTTTCACGCACGCGTTTCCTTTTGTCTGTCCGGTTTCTTTTTCCTTCTTTGTTCCCTTCTTTTCTATATCTTCCAAGTATATTGTGCCAGAACTCTACCACATGCCCTTGCGTTCTTTACAAAAAGAGAACTTCTGCTTTAGGGGAGAAGAGGAGTCTACGAACCCGATGGAAGTGACCATAGAGCTGGACGAAAAACAAACTGTTCCAAAACCCTAGTTTTTTATCACTCGAGATGGCGGCCGCGAAGAACCCTCGTGTGTTCTTCGACGTCACCATCGACGGCATCCCACAGGACCGGATCGAGATGGACCTGTACAAGGACGAGGTCCCCTTGGTGGCGGAGAACTTCCGCATTCTCTGCGCCAACGCCGCCAACAATGGAAATAACAACAACCCTCACCCGCTCTCCTTCAAGGGCTCCATCTTCCACCGCATCATCCCGGGTTTCATCTGCCAGGGCGGCGACTTCCGCAAGATCACACCGGCACTGGCGCCGGCGGGTCCATCTACGGCGACAAGTTCCCCGACGTGGAGGTCTCGACACGGAGGCACAGGGCGTTCAACCTCACCATGGCTCATGCAATGCCTAAGATTCCAAGGAATCACACCGGTCCTTAACCCTAGACCTGCGGGTCAGGGTTCTTCATCTGCGTCGAACCGCAACCCTTGCTTGACGAACTAGACCACGTCGTCATCTTTGGCACCGTCGTGGCTGGCAGGAATATGTCAGCAGCCTCCCCAACCAGGCGCCACCTGCTGACCAGGATGAAGGGAAGGGACGTCTGGAGCTCGGCCCACGAGTCGGCGGCCCAAGAAGCAGAACCCACACTACATCGACGAGCAATGGGCCTGAACGGTACGCCTGCGTGCGTGAAAGGGACAGCGCCTCTATACCTTAAGAGAGCCGTGAGCTAGTTGAGGAGGTCACAATTTGTCATAACAGAAAACTCTATTCCTAATCTAAAGCACTCGTCCGTCATATCCACTGTTCTTCTTCCTCGTGCGCCTTTCTTCTTCCCCAATCCTCTTTCCGATCTCCTTCCCCAACTCCAATCCCTCACAAGTGGTATAAGAGACACCGTTCCTCGGCCTCCGCCGATCGCCGGTCACTACATCCCATCGACTGCTTGATTCCAACAGATTTGGTTGGTCTAACCTCAAATCGAGTCTGTGAGCTGCAGCTTGATTCAAGGATTCCGTAATTCCGGTTCTGGAGTCATGGTTTGTGGAGTGCGCCGCGGATCTGGAGCCCGCTACCCCCGCCGACCACGACCACTACACTCGTCTCCAACGCAGCCGTGGTGCCATGGGTCCATACCAGAAGGCGCTCTTGGCTGAGCTCGACAAGCATTTTGCCGCCCAGGAGAAGCGCTTCGATGGCCTGGAGCGGTAGCTGGATTCCACCGTGGCGGCGTCTTCCACCCGTCTAGATGCCTTGGAGTCTGCAGCCAAGGTGTTCGACAAATGGTGCCCTGCGCATCGAGGCCAGCAAGCTCGCAACCCTGAAGCTCGAAGTTGGGAAGATCTCCAAGTACATGGAACGCTCAATGGTGGACGACCCATCAGCGACTCCTGGGGTGTTCGCAACCGCGCCTGCCACCAAGTCGGCGTCGGCTCCTACATCACCAAGCGCGTCGATCCACAACGCCAAGCCCGTCCTCAGCCCCAACTTCAAGTCGCCCGGCTACGGCGACTTCCAGGCTGCCCTGCGCCCACCTGTGGGATATGCAGCCACTTGGCCCAATGGGCACCATGTCAAAATCTGGAACCGGGAAGGTGAATTAGGAGTGGTCACCACTCTGATTCCACCTCCCGGTAAGGGTACGTTTCCTTGCCATCCTCCTTCCCCTCATCTGTTACCATGTCCTCCTCCATGCCCACCACTACCGCACCAACCACAACCCACCCAAGAGGTCATTATGAGTCAGGTCATCAGGGGGGATCTGGGGGCGGCCATACAGACAAGCTTCTCAAGTTTGATTTCCCTATGTTCGAGGGGGATCATCTTAAATTGTGGATCAAGCAAGCCGTTCATTACTTTGAGCTCTATCGTGTCGAGTCCGTTGTTTGGGTGCAGGCTGCCACTATGCATTTCCATGGCAACGCCAAACGCTGGCTGTCTTCGGTGGAAGATCAGCTCGAGGCCATCACTTGGTCTGATTTCTGTTCTCAATTGCTGTTGCGCTTTGCCAGAGATGAGCATGAGCTGCTGCCGCGTCACTTATTTCAAATTCAGCAAACCAGCCCCGTCAGTGAATACATAGACCAGTTCGTTGCCCTCGTGGATGACCTCAAAGCCTATGCCAAGCACCCCAATCCACTCTACTATACACAACGATGGTTTACATGATGAAATTAAAGCTACCATTCTCGTTCAGCGTCCTTCCACCCTCGATACTGCTTGTGTTTTGTCTCAACTATAGGAGGAGGCACTGGCTGCGAGTAAACGACCATTTCGGCGTTATGATCATGCCCCTGTGGCTAAGCCTGTCTGGCCAGGCACATTAGCTCTTCCTCCACCGCCACAGAAGCATGCCGATGGTGATCATAAACGTCCTGCCAACAATCCACATTCTAATGCTGAATACAAGTTCAGAGCATTGAGAGCCTCTCGTCATGCACAAGGATTGTGTGTTCGCTGTGGCACCAAGTGGAGCCGTGATCACAAATGTGCCAAGTTTGTGCAGATTAATTTGGTGCAAGAGCTAATGGATATGTTCCCCAAGCAGGATGATGGCGAGAGTTCGGATCCTCCTTCCCCAACGGCGTCTCAGGTTATGATGGATCTTTCAGTGGCTGTGGCAGTGGGCTCAGCTTCCCCAAAGACATTCAGTTTAAAGGGTGATATTCAGGGGCATTTTTTATGCATACTGGTCGGTTCGGGTTCTTCTCATACATTTATTAGCTCTGCAGTGGCACAGTCTCTCTCGGGCATACAAGAACTCAAGTCAGCAGTGGATGTTCAAGTCGCTAATGGAGCTATTCTTCAGTGTACCTCTCATATTCCTGCTGCTGTTTGGTCTATCTAGGGATGTACATTTTCTTATGATATGAAGCTTCTGCCCCTATCTTCTTATGATATGATTCTTGGGTTGGACTGGTTATCTAGTTTCAGTCCCATGCATGTAAATTGGGCTTAGAAATGGCTCTCTATTCCGTATGAAGGAACTACTGCAGTAATTCTTGGGGATGCTCTAGACCTTCCTGCCGGGTCTGTCATTCAGTTGTGTATGGTTTAGGATCCTACAATAGCTGCTCCTAAGATGCCTATACCACCAACAATGCAAGCTCTGGTTGCTGAATTTGCTTCCTTATTCGAGCCAGTTTCTGGTCTTCCTCCTCGCCGTCCGTGTGATCACTCTATACCCTTGATTCTAGGTGCACCGCCAGTTTTTGTCAGACCATATCGCTATGCCCCTTTGCTCAAGTCTGAATTGAAAAGCAAGTGGTGGATATGCTTCAGCAGGGTCTAATTTAGAAGAGTACAAGTGCTTTTGCTTCGCCCATGCTGTTGGTGAAAAAGAAAGATCAAAGCTGGCATTTCTGTGTCGATTACCGCCAACTCAATACTATAACAGTCAAGGGAAAATATCCAGTGCCAATTATTGAAGAACTACTGGACGAACTGTCGGGGGCCGCTTACTTTACCACATTGGATTTGCAAGCTGGTTTTCATCAGATCCGCATGAAAGAAGGGGAACAGTTCAAGACTGCGTTCCAAACGCATTTTAGGTAGTTCGAGTTCCGTGTCATGTCATTTGGATTAACAGGAGCTCCTGGTACCTTTCAGGATGCCATGAACACTCTCCCGAGCCCTTGCCTTGGTAAGTTTGTGCCCGTTTTCTTCGATGATATACTGGTATACAGTTCTAGTCTCGACGAGCACTTACAACATCTCTGTTGTGTATTTGAGTCGCTCAACCAAGGCCAGTGGAAGCTTAAGATGTCCAAGTGCTTCTTTGCTCAAACCAAGATTGCTTACCTCGGTCACATTATTAGTTCTGATGGGGTGGAAACAGACCCTGCCAAACTACAGTCCATTGCTTAGTGGCCCACGCCAACCTCTGTTAAGGAACTCTGCTTGTTCCTGGGGCTCGCCAGATGTTACCAACGGTTTGTACGACACTTTGGGATCATCTCGAAGCCTCCGACAACTCTGTTAAAGAAACATTCCTTGTTTATCTAGACATCGGATCACACGGCAGCCTTCCAAGCCCTCAAGTCTGCTTAATGTCAGTCTCCTGTATTGGCTCTTCCAAACTTTGCAAAGCTGTTCACCATCAAAACTGATGCCTCTGACTCAGGGATTGGCGCGGTGCTTATGCAGGACGACCATCCCTTGGCCGATTTCAGTAAAGCTCTAGGACCCAAGTCTCAGGGCCTGTCCACTTACGAGAAGGAATACATGGCCATACTTCTTGCCATCCAGAATCGGCGCTCATACTTATAGTTCCAAGAGTTTGTCATACTCACCGATCAAAAGAGTTTGACACAGCTTACTGATCAACGTCTTCACACAGATTGGCAGCAACGGGTCTTCTCTAAATTGCTTGGCTTACAATACCGCATTGTCTACCATCCTAGCGCTAATAACCGAGCGGTTGGTGCCTTATCGCGTCTTCCACCCACTTCGGTTGTCTGTGCCGCTGTTACCACTTTGGTGCCTAATTGGATTCAGTCGGTCATCACCAGCTATAGTGAGGACGCCTTCGCCAAAGATCTGTTGTCTAAGTTGGCTCTTAACTCTGATGCTGTGCCAAATTATTCACTCCACTCCGGCATCCTGCGCTACCGTTCCCGCATTTGGATTGGTAGTGACTCTGCTTTATAGCATCGCCTTATTTCAGAGTTCCATGCCAGTTCCTAGGTGGTCACTCTGGTGTGGCAGTAACTTATATGAGGTTGAAGCAGTGTTTTGCCTAGAGCGGGATGAAGTCTGTGGTACGATAGTTTGTGCAGTCCTACTCTGTCTGCCAGCAATCTAAGTATGATCGCTCCGGGTCTCCAGGTATGCTGCAGCCGCTTCCTGTTCCTGATTCTGTCTGGAAAGTGATTTCTATGGACTTCATAGAGGGTGTGCCTATGTCCAACTCCTTGAATTGCATCTTAGTGGTTGTCGATTTGCTCACCAAGTATGGCCACTTTATGCCTCTATGCCATCCCTTCACTGCCGCAGGTGTGGCTGAGTCCTTCTTCCACACTGTCTATCGACTCCATGGCCTCCCCAGTTCAATCGTTTCTGACCAAGACCGTATATTCACCAGCCACTTCTGGTCCGAACTCTTCAAGCTGGCAGATGTTAAGTTGTGTCGCAGTTCCGCTTATCACCCTCAGTCGGATGGCCAGACCGAGCGTCTAAACCAATGCCTAGAAACTTATTTGAGGTGCTATGTCCATGCTCTGTCCCAAAGAAATGGAGTCGGTGGCTCTCCTCTCGCCAATTCGGTACAATACTTGTACTCACTCAGCTATTGGCTGTTCGCCCTTTGAAGCTTTGTATGGGTATTCCCTCGTGTCTGCTGGCTGTTGATCCTACTGCCACAGCTCATCATTAAGTACTTGCTTGGACAACGGACCGCCAATGGATGGATCAAGTGTTGCAGCAACACCTGCATCGCGCCAAGCACCGTATGAAGAAGCAAGCAGACCAACAACAATCTAAATGCAGTTTTGAGGTCGATGAGCTGGTATTCTTGAAACTGCAACTGTATGTGCAGACCTCGCTTGCTCCTCGGTCACATCAGAAGCTGGCATTCAGATTTTTGGGCCATTTCACATCCTAGCTCACATCGGCACCGTGGCGTACAAGCTTGAGCTCCCTGCTCATTCATCTATACATCTGGTGTTCCACGTTTCTCAACTTAAGAAAGCTGTGGGTGCTAATCACCAGGTAATACCGAGCCTTCCAACTGACTTTGGTATGCGTTTGGCCCCAGAGAAAATTCTTGAGACCACTTTCGGTGGCCTCATGGTTCCACCACTGCTCCACAAGTCCTGGGAAATGGAACAACCTCGCCACCGCACTCGCCACTTGGAAAGACTATGAAGCTATGCATAAGGAGTGTCCCGTGCAACCGCTTGGGGTCAAGCAAAGGCCTAAGGGGAGGGGGGATGTCGCAGCCTCCCAACCAACCGCGCACCTCTTGATCGGGATGAAGGGAAGGGGACGTCGGATCTCGCCCACGAGTCGGTGGCCCAAGAAGCGTAACTCATTGGTTTAGGAACACACAAATCACAGGCTGTATGCAAATTGGCTAGCCTAGAATCAAGAGGAACAAGTATGAACTTGTGATGCAATCGAACGCAGAAATGATGAACGGCAACTGCCGGGAGAGGATTAGCTGCTATTTCCACGGATTAATATGATCGATACATCACAATTACAATGGAAGTTTTTCTCACAAGCACATACTTTGAGGTCTAAGCTACTTGTACCAGCAACTCTTACACACAATACATGGCTAAACAACTACCTAAGACACAGATACAATGGAGTAGAATGCAACCGTCAAGCGACGTCGTGTCGTGGGCGTGCTCACTGCTTGCACACCAACTGCCTGAGTTCAAACCTATAGCTTCCCGCCTTCGGCTTGGTCAGACTCTGACACTCCCATGCTATGACAGAATTACACCAACATACTCCCCCCTAATTCTGACATGCATTGAGGTCACGAACGCCAAGTAAGTGCCTCATCATTGCCAACTTCACTGCTGGCAGCGCCTTAGCCAGAGCATCTGCCTTCTGTTCCTCGATGCTCACCCTCTTCACCTGAAACTGACATCTCTCAACACATTCTCTAATGAAATGGTACTTTGTATCAATGTGTTTACTACGCCCATGGAATACATGATTCTTCATTAGAGCAATTGCTGAGTTGTTGTCAACATACAACTTCACTATCTATGGTGGCAACCCAGTGATCTTGGCCAGTAGACTTCTCAGCCACAAACCCTGCATAGCTGCTGTAGTAGCTGCCATGAACTCAGCTTCACAAGAAGATAAAGCTACTATTTTCTCCTTGTAAGAGTTCCAAGTGATCAAACTATCATTGAGATAGAAAACCATCCCTCCTATACTTCTTCTCCCAACAATATCCCCTGCATGATCACTGTCAGAATAGCCCACTAGCACCTCCTGCTTACCTTCCTGAGTATACACCAAACCATAGTCAACAGTTCCCTTCAAGTATCTTAGAATCTGTTTGACTGCTCTTTGATGCATCAATGTTGGCTTCTCCATAAATCTACTAGCCATACCCACTGAAAAAGACAGATCAGGTCTTGTATGCAGCAGATATCTGAGATAGCCAATGACTTTTCTATACTCAGTTGAGTCCATAGACACACCTTGCTTGTCTTCATCAAGTTTCACCCCAGGGCTCATTGGAAATTTTGTTGAATTGCAATCTGCCATTCCAAACTGTGCTAGTACTTTCTTGGCATAGCTAGACTGTTTGATTGTGATATGATCTTTCTGCTGTTCCACCTCTATCCCAAGGTAAAAGGACAACAGCCCCAAGTCACTCATATCAAATTCAGATGTCATTTGTTTCTTGAACAGATCAATTTCACCTGAATTTTCTCCTGTAACAATCAAATCATCAACATATACCCCAAGTACCACTGCACTATTTCCAGTACCCCTATTATACACAGCTGCTTCACTTGGACACTTCTTAAATCCAAGTTTCTTCGGGCTTTTATCCGGCCTGATATTCTAGGCCCTTGGAGCTTGCCTCAACCCATAAAGAGCTTTACTGAGTTTGAGTACCATCTTCTCTTTTCCCTTCTGCACATAGCCTTCTGGTTGACTAACATAGACCTCCTCTTCAAGTTCTCCATTCAAAAATGCAGATTTGACATCTAAATGGTGAACTTGCCAACCCCTATTTGCAGCAAGTGCCAGCAACAATCTTATTGTATCAAGCCTGGCCACTAGAGCAAATACCTCATCAAAGTCCACTCCATGCTTCTGCACATATCCCTTAGCAACCAATCTAGCTTTGTGCTTAATCACCTCTCCCACTGAATTTCTTTTTAGCTTAGAAACCCATTTAAGTCCAATAGGCTTATGACCATATGGTAATTCTGCAAGTTCCCATGTCCCATTTTTACATATGGACTGAATTTCACTATCCATAGCTGCCACCCACTCCACATTTTTAGCAGCTTCTTGGTATGTGGATGGCTCTTCCATCATTACAAGCAATGCACCAAGTTCTGAATCCGATGCCAAATCAACTTCACTAGTTTCATCATAAACTTCATTTAAGTTTCTGAACCTCAAAGGTTCCTCATCATAGTCACTACTATTTCCTAGATCCTCAGGTTGTTGATCCCAACCTGCTCCCTGTGCAAAATTCTCTGAATTTACTTCTTCTGTCTCTATTGTCGGTTCTAGAACAGTAACTGAATGTCCTTCAGTTTCTGTATTGACTGAACCTGGCTCTTGGACAGCTTCTCCTCTACTTGTTGATCCAACTACACTTGTTGACCCAACAAGAGAGCCATGCTGAGAGTTCTCACCCCCATCATTTGCATCAGCAGATCCCACAATCTGAGTAATGTAATGATCTTGCTTTTCTACTGTAAAGTCTACATCTTCAGAAAACTCATTGCTTGACTTCCAATTCCAGCTCTTAGACTCCTCAAAAACAACATCTCTACTCACCACAAGTTTGTTAGTCTGAGGATTAAACATTCTATGAGCTTTACTCCCCTCCTCAACTCCAAAGTAGACCATTTGAGTGCTTCTATCTTCCAATTTTTTTAGGTGTGGCATTGTGTTTTTCACATGACCCACACTGCCAAACACCTTCAAATGACCAAGATGAGGTTTTCTACCATTCCAAACCTCATAAGGAGTTTGAGTTCCCAAAGCCTTAGTTGGTAACCTATTCAACAAGTATACTGAATGCCTGACAGCTTCTCCCCAAAACCTTCCTGGCACTCCCATGCTCTTTAACAGTGATCTAGACATCTCCATCACAGTTCTATTTTTCCTCTCTACTACTCCATTCTGCTGTGGTGTATATGGAGCTGTGAACTGCCTTTTAATCCTAGCCTGTTCACATATATCTCTGAAAGAAATAGCTAAGAACTCCCCACCTCTGTCTGATCTTACAACTTTGATTTTTTGTTCTAAATTATTCTCTGCTACTATCTTAAACTTAGCAAATGCACAACTAGCTTCATCTTTGGACTTAAGCATAAAGACAGACATCATTCTAGAATAGTCATCAACAATGAGCATGAAGTACTTGTTACCTCCTGTAGTTGCAGGTGAGATAGGTCCACACAAATCGATGTGGAGCAACTCCAAAGGCTTGCTTGCACGCCACTGTGCCATCCTAGGGAATGCCATGCGTGTTTGCTTCCCTGCCAAACATGCCTGACAGACTTCATCAGTGTGATCAATCACAGGAACACCTCCCACCATGGATTTTTCTGACAACAGCTTCAATGACCGAAAGCTTGCATGACCAAGCCTGCCATGCCACAGCCAGGCTTCTTCAGACACCCTTGCCATCAAGCACACTGGTTCTAAACTTCTCAACTCAGCTTGGTATAGTCGATTTGCAGTTTGACTAACCCTTAACACAAGCTTCTGTCTCACTTTGTCATACACCTCCAACCAATTGTCATCCATGATCACCTTGTGCCCGGCTTCAGTAAGCTGCCCCAGGCTGATCAAATTGCTTCTCAGCCTTAGGATGTAGTACACATCATGCAACAACCACTGATCCCCATTCCTGCACTGAAACAACAGTGTTCCCCTTCCCTTGATCTCCACTGCAGATCCATCACCAAATCTGACCTTGCCAACCACTCCCTTGTCAAGATCTTGAAACTTGCCTGCATCACCTGACATGTGATTGCTAGCTCCATTGTCTAGATACCAGACATTTCCTGTCTTCTTCTCTCCACCGGTCAGATGTAGCTCGGGCATCACCTGCCTTTCATCTAGGAACACAGCAGAGTGCTGCATCCCCGTGATCACCCTTGGCGCGAACTCGAGTGACTCTAGCACCTCCGTGACCGCGAGCATCAGCGCCGGCTCGACGTTCTCCGCTCGAGCATGATGAGCTTCATCTCCCTTCTTCTCTTCTCCACCTGGACAACGATTGGCGTAGTGACCAGTCTTGTGACATTTGAAACACTTGATGTGGCTCTTGTCACACTTGGCCCGGCCTTCCTTGTTGGACGCATCCCCGCGCCCGCCGCGGCCACGGCCTTGCGCACCGTGTCCTCGGCCTCGGCCACGACTCCCCCATCCTGCACTCTCCCCTTCCCCGAGGACTCCCCGCCGGACTTCTTGTGTCGTGCCTCCCACTGGGCCTGCGTGAGTAACAGCTGCCCGCCGTCACCCCTGGATCCACCTGCTCCCCGCTGGATCCGCTCCTCGTAGGCCTTTAGATGACCAACTGCCTCCTCAAAAGGCAATTTCTTCATATCGAAGAACTGCTCTATCCCGGCGACAACCGTAATGAAGCGATCCGGGACAGTGTCAAAAAGCTTCTTCACCATCGCCGTATCATCCAGAGTTCCACCCAGGTTCCCGTACTTCACCGACATCGCCAAAATTTTGCTTGCATACTGATCAACTCCTTCATCATCCTTCATACGCAGTGCATCGAACTCACACTTCAAGGTCTGCAGCCTTGCCTCCTTCACACGATCCGCGCCAACAAACCGCTCCTTAAGACACTCCTAGACCTCCTTCCCCGTCTTCTTCTTCGCCACTTGCATAAGCAAATCATCAGGTAGACACTAAAGGAAATGAGCCCTCGCCTTCCTGTCCTTGGCAGTTCTTGCCGCAGTTGCCGCCTGGTCCTCTGCTGCCGCATCTGCCTCCCCCGATGGCTCTACTACCTCCCAGACACCTTGATCCTCCATAATTGCTTGCACTCGGATGCTCCAGCTCATGTAGTTGACGCCCGTAAGCTGCGGATATGCATACCGCTCTCCGCCGCCACCGCCACCTCCCCCGCCGGAACCGCTGCCGCCAGAGCGACTTGATTCGCTCATACTTGCAGATTATGGTAGATCAGGCTGTGATTAAGGCTCTGATACCAAATGTTGGTTTAGGAACACACAAATCACAGGCCTGTATGCAAATTGGCTAGCCTAGAATCAAGAGGAACAAGTATGAACTTGTGATGCACCGGAACGTAGAAATGACGAACGACAACTGTCAGAGGACAGTGCTATTTTCCACGGATTAATATGATCAGTACATTACAATTACAATGGAAGTTTTTCTCACAAGCACATACTCTGAGGTCTAAGCTACTTATACCAGCAACTCTTACACACGATACATGGCTAAACAACTGCCTAAGACACAGATACAATGGAGTAGAATGCAGCCGTCAAGCGACGTCGTGTCGTGGGCGCGCTCACCGCGTGCACACCAACTGCCTGAGTTCAAACCTGTAGCTTCCCGCCTTCGGCTTGGTCAGACTCTGACACTTCCATGCTATGACATAATTACACCAACAGAACCCACGCTACATAGGCGAGCAATGGGCCTGAACGGTACGCTTGCGTGCGTAAAAGGGGCAGCGCCTCTGTACCTTTAAGAGAGCCGTGAGCTAGTTGAGGAGGACACGATTTGTCATAACATAAAACTCTATTCCTAATCTAAAGCACTCGTCCGTCGTATCTGCTGTTCTTCTTCCTCGTGTGCCTTTCTTCTTCCCTAATCCTCTTTTCGATCTCCTTCCCCAACTCCAATCCCTCACAGAATACCGTCTTGAATATGAACAGCGTGGGCACCCAAAGCGGGATCCCCACCAAGGAGGGTCAAGATCGTCGATTGCGGTCAGCAGATGGGCACTCTTAGATTGATATGAGAGAGGTGAGCTGGTTTGTTAAATCGAGTTATTGTGGAGAGTAAGTTTGAATCACTGTTTTTTTATATATGATGATTTGCATGCTTTCTCATCTCGTTCGTGTTCTTCCTCGCGGTTAACTTTGTGTCCTCCAAACAAGCTGCTTGCTCATTCTTGAGATCGATGGAACGACAAAGCTTCCTGCTGTTTGGCTCATGTCCATTTGCGCAAGTGGACGTACGTACGTCACATCAGGAACGGTCATACTCGCTCATACCGTAGCCACCCCACTCGACCAGGGACGACCACGACACAAAGTCAACCTAGCTGCCTCTTTCCAGTGCTCGTCACCTTTTCAGTTTGCATGCATGATCTGATGGTCAACGGATGCGCACCATCGCATCGCATATTCAGCTTCATTGTCTACAGAAAAGGTCCACATTACCTCCTCAACTTTCGCGAAAGTCCGCTTTTCCTCCATAAACTCTAAAACCGGGCAAAACATCTTCCTCAACTTTTAAAACCGTTCATCTTACCCCCTGGACCTGTTATGAGCAGTTTTGAAGGCGGTTTTGTTTTTTCTTTTTTATTTATTTCGGCTGAATCTTTGAAAAATCATAGTAAATCACAAAAAAATCATAAAATGGAAAATCCAATTTTATTGGACTCATCATGAGTAGATCTACACAGTGAATATATAATATGGTATGCTTTAGTACAAAGTTTTTGCTGTGGCTTTAGATCTATGCTTTTCTGTAATTAAATGGAATAATTCATAGCTGCAGTTTCTATAGTCCAATTGTGATGAAATTTTCTTGGTGAGCTAATTAGTGTATGAGTGAACTGTAGTAAAAATTTCATATAGCTTAGTTATAGATTTATTTATATTTAACAAGCATAAACCTAAATAAAATCTTTAGAGTTCAAGGAGGAAAAACAGACTTTCGCGAAAGTTGAGGAGGTAATGTGGGCGTTTTCCTTTGATCAGTGACTTCCTCTGTTGCCGTATCCGGAACAGTGATAACAGTGGGCTCCCCCATCGCGGTCAGGAGTAGTTTCATCTGCCACGGTAGATGCGTAGATACTATTTCCTGATAAGAAACAGTTTCTTCTTTTTTTCCTTTCTCTTTAGTAAATACTATGCCACATCCGTAAATTGCTTATATAGCAATGTAATTAATACATGTACAAACTACCATAGTTTCTGCAGCGGGAGTGCTGGCAAGACCGGCTCCTCACCACAACCGGAGCCCCTTTGGATGCCATTATGGTTCTCTAGGCTTCCGGTCCAAAGGGGTTACTGACACAATCCGGGTGATAGATAAAATGCCCGTCACTTTTATATAGTGCCAATCACTAATCAATTATTTTTACATAGCGAAGAACCGATTGTCGTACCGTCTCGTCATGAGTCATGACATCATGAGAAACAATGCCAAACTTCAAAGACTTTATTTTTCTTGAACAGGTACTACAGTTATAATTTGTTTTTTAATATCTAAGGGCCGGCACAACTTATCACCAGCTTAATGAGCTGTTGTGAGCTATTTTCTTTTTGCCAAACATCCTTTTTTAAAACAGCTTTCATCAACTGTTTTTCTTCTCCTCTCACAAAGAGATGAGTTGGAATGGAACTGAAAAAAAATAGATTATCTCAGCTTCACCTAACACATGTGGGGCCCATGATGCCCAAGAGACTGGTCCACCAGGAGCGAGAGCGTACATGCTCGGGAGAAGACGGGGCGAGTAGCTGCGGGAGAAGACGGGGACGTGGGGCTGGGGCGTGACCGTCGGTGTGAGGCCAGGGTGCGGCCCCCGGCGCAGGGCCAGGTCGCGTCCGCCGACACCGGGCAAGGGCTCGTGGCCGTCGGGGCTTGCAGCCTCTGGGATGAGCGGCACGCCACCCATGAGGAAGACAACGGTGGCCCAGGAAGAGTTGAGGAAAAAATAGAAAAAAAAAGAAAAGCTAAGGGTACTATGGCAATTTTAGTCTTTTTGTCTGTTATATGAAGCTGTTTACCAAACAGAAAGAGAAAAATAACCCAGCTTCACCAATAGAGCTGCTTATTGAGCTGAAAAAAAAACAGCTTCAAGAGGTTAATAGTTTGGCTCATAACCTTTTCCATAGTCGTTAATGCCCGTCACTTCTTAATGTAGCACCAATCAGTCTAGCACGACCCGCCGGTGAAGACGATTTCCAACCGCCCCTCTTGCGTGTGCGTGCGTGGTAACTGGACACCAACCAACCGGTCAAGTGCAGCAACCTACTGTACTGAAGTGTGTACTCTACGTACTCTCCATAATAAAATGGAGGCTGCTAGCTTTCGTGTCCGGACAGTCGCAGCTAGCCATTTATCAGCCAAAAGAACTCACTGCGCATGCAATCCTAGCAAAAAGGCGGAAGCGGAGGTGATCGGCCGGCGATGTCAGAGGGCGGCAGGAAGAAGACGGCGTGCGTGACCGGACGCAACGGGTACATCGCCTCGGTGCTCATCAAGATGCTGCTCCAGAAAGGCTACGCCGTCAAGACGACGGTCAGGAACCCCGGTTCGTTCGGCTCCGATCCTCATTAGCTAGTTTCCACACTGAGCGTGAACACTTAGTTGCAGTTTCTTGCTTGTGATCCCATCCATCCCATGAGTCCGTCCATGACAAAACGGGATAGGAACTGTTGGCAGTGGCTGCTTTAGGCTCTGATTCTGAACGTGCTGTGCATTGTGATTCTGAATATATAATCCTAGATGCCATGGAGAAGAGCTCCCACTCCCACCTCAGGGACCTGCAGGCTGCAGGCGCTTGGCCCCCTGCAAGTCCTCCGCGCCGACCTGGACGACGAAGGCAGTTTCGACGACGCCGTCGCTGGCTGGGACTACGCCTTCCTTGTCGCCGCTCCAGTGAACCTCCATTCGAAGAATCCTGAGGTACTGTGCACCAAAGTCACCGCTGCCTATCAGCAGTGATCAGCACACTAGCTTCTTTTCGATCTGGTATATATGGCACCCAATGCACAATGTCATTTTCACCTGCTCAATTTTGGTGGTGACAGAAAGAACTGATCGAGCCTGCTGTCCGAGGAACCCTGAACGTCATGAGGTCGTGCGCCAAGGCAGGGACAGTGAAGCGCGTCGTCCTGACCTCGTTGGCGGCCGCAGTCTCCGGCAGGCCGTTGCAAGGCAGCGGGCACGTTCTGGACGAGGAGTCCTGGTCCGACGTCGAGTACCTCACTGCCAACAAGTCCGGCCCCTGGGTAATAGCAGACAACTATACTCCTCCACACATAAATGTCCTGCTGTCTTGTCCTGTCTGTCCCCGTTCTCGTTCGAAACGGAACTAGAAGCCGTTCGACTGGTGGTTTCTGCGACTGATAAGTCGGCTAATGTTATTTTGTTGTGAGAGAAAAATACTGTACCATAGTTGATAAGTCGGGCTGATAAGTTCAAGCGAGTTCTTTTTCCCTACACACATAATTAAATAGGGTTTGTTCCAGTCCTGAATGATGACGAGCATCATGACAATGGCACACACCGTGCTTGCACTGCATGCATCGCAGGGGTACCCAGTCTCCAAGGTGCTCTCGGAGAAGGAGACGTGAAGGTTCGCGCAGGAGCACAGCATCAGCCTCGTCACCGTCTGCCCCGTCCTCACCGTCGGCGCGGCACCTACCGCAAAGATCCACACCAGCGTCCCCGCCAGCCTCTCCCTGCTTTCCGGTTCGTCTGCTTCCAAAATTCCCGTGTCCCTTCTCTTCTCCACGTACCTAGAGCTTTGCACTGCACTGCATGTCATCAGCATGTCATGGTTCCCCAATGCAAAACTTGCAGGCGACGAAGCAGCGTTCGGCGTGCTGAGAGGCATCGAGATGGCCACGGGCTGCGTGCCGTTGGTTCACGTCGCCGACCTGTGCCGCGCCGAGATGTTCGTCGCCGAGGAGGACGCGGCCGCCGGGAGGTACGTCTGCTGCAGCGTCAACACCACCATCGTCGACCTCGCCCGTTTCCTGGCGGACAAGTACCACCCGCAGTACACCGTGAAGAGAGACCTGCTGTAAGAAGTAAGAACCGCCCGGCTTTCACGTACAGCTCTGGATTCTGGAATATATTTTGCACTGGAGAGGTCAGTGATTCGAATGCTTGCGCGTGCTTTGCAGCTGCTCCGACGAGGTCCTTCAGAAGCCGAGAGTGAGCCTGTCGTCGGCGAAGCTTGTCAGCGAAGGGTTCGAGTTCAAGTACCAGACGCTGGGCGAGATCTACGACGACGTGGTGGAGCACGGCAAGGCCCTGGGGATTCTACCCAGCTGATACTTTCTTTAATTTGCATCGTCTTTCCATCTATGTGAATTTGGGAAATAAATTTGCTCGATCTGTCTCTGTACATATACGCCAGCTGAACTATATATAGAGGTTCGGTCAGTTGCTCTGCGTTTCTGTGTTCCTGCATTTCTTATAAGGCAATAACTCGTGGAACAAAAACTTGTCGACCTGCATTTCCTATATAAGGCAATAACTTGCTGGCAAGTAAAATGTGCAGGATTATCTTAGGGAAAAAATGTTGGGAGTGTCTAGTTATCTGTCGACAGATTTTATATGGTCAAATCTGTCAGATTTTATAATACATGTGCATATAGGCCATGTTCGGCTTACCCCATATTTGGCTTGTTCGGCTTCTTTTTTCAGCCGGAACAGTGTTTTTAGCCAAGTTTCAAACCAGCGAACGGGGCCATAGTTTACATGTGATGTTCTATGATATACTTTATGATGCTCACATGGTATAAAAGAGATGTTCTATGCAATCTGACAGATTTAGTATAAAAAAATCTGTCAACAAGATAAATAGCAGGTAATATACATGTGAGATGTTCTTATAGTGTACATATGATGTTCTATAATGTATTTTATAATGTTCACATGGTATACGAGTGATGTTCTATGAAATCTGACAGGTTTAGTACCAAAAAATTTGTCTGACGGATAAATAGCAAAATTCAACAAGGTTTTTGTTTGGAACCCACATAAGAATAGCAAATTTTCAGTACAATCTATGTATCAAGACTTGTTACTTTTCTATTTTACAAAAAAATCAGAACATATCATTTTTTTTCAAAATATATATACACTACTGTGAAAGATAAAAAATAGTTCAGAAGTGTGCTGATTTTAATTATTTTAGCAACAATACACAACTTTTTCTTTTTTCTCTAAAAAATGAAGGTACAAGGCCGCCCCAAGTATATGTTAGAAATTTAGGAAATTGTATCTTTTTTCTAGACTGTCAGTTATCACACCTCTTACCGGTAGTCCATCGCAAGTGTGTCTTTCTTTGTTGAGGTTGATAGATTACATCCTACGTTTTACTAATAGACTAAATTTATTTCTATTTGATTTTTCTATAAAAACATTAACTAACATATCTTATATATTAATACATTACTCAATTGTTAACGTGATTGCGAAGGCCTGATATTTTACTAAGATATATTAACCAACCTTTTAACGTGCTATTAGATATTTTATTATTAATCAGGGGCTCATTAATATATCCTCTTGTGTGCCTAGTTTTTTTGGCAATGATATTTATATTAACCAACTTTTAAGGTTATTGGTAGTACATAGTATATTGGATATTTTATTAATGGTAATGCTCAACACTGAGCGTCCGGCCGGCCGGGACGGACCCGCCTGCCGCCGAGCCTCGTGCCTCGTGTCTCGCGCGCCCCACCCGCGTCTCATGTCTCACGCCCCCACTCGTGTCGTGCCTCGCACCGCGTGCTACTCTCGCCTCATGTCGCCTGCCCCTCGCGTTGGGCTCCACCGCACCTCGCGTCGCTCGCCCTAACTCGCACTGCACATATAGCCGAGGTACGTGTCGACGAAATACATCAGGCAATCTACTGAGGGGTATGCTTACGATAGTAGATGAATCGGTGGAGGTGCGCGTGAGGGAACCGTATGGTGGCACAGAACGCAAGAGACAGCGATTAGACAGGTTTAGGCCGTCAGCTTGACGTAATAACCTACGTCTTGTGTCTGTGTGGATTGTATTATGTATGATCAGATGTCTTAGGCTAAGCTTAGGATTCATATGGGGATGTCGACTAGGGAACCCCTGCCCCTCTTTATATGCTCTGGAGGGGTAGGCTTACAAGAAAAATATCCTATTTGGTATTATACAATATCTAATAAATAACATCTTCTTATAGCCTTGCGGTGCACGCCGACCAGTGCCGTGCGACGCACGCCTTGATCTTGTGGGCTGGGCCACCTCTGATGGTGCGTCCCATGTCTTGTCCTATGGGTACCGGGGGTCATACCCCCACAGCTAGTCCCCGAGCGCCTTGTATCCGCTGAGCAACACTGTCTTGAGCTTGTCCGAGCTGTCCAACTTGCTGCTGATCACCAGGAACAGGTGTCCGACCAGTTTAACTGGGAGCCGAGCTATTAAAGCGAGTATCCGAGCAGTTGAACAGGCGTCCGAGCAGTTGAACTGTCATCCGAGCTGTTGTCCGAGAAGTGGGAACAACGTCCAAGCAGTTCAACTGTGAGCAAGCCCAGACTTACTCGAAGCTGAGGTTTGCCACAAGGATGTAAGGGGCTCATGATAAAAAAATTGAAGTCTCCATCTTAGATGAAGTGTGCCCACTTTGGTTCCGGACGTCGAAGTTAGACGCTTAGCGTCCTTGACTTAGTCAGCGCGGAGGAACATAGTCACTTTGTAGAAGATTAAGTCGAAAAATAAGCACATTCACCACGAGGTGAAGTGTGCCGTCTTAGTCACCGAGTCTGACAGTAGGTGAATTAGTCACGTGGTGCCAGAGTTCAAAGTGGTAGTCTTTAGGTGCTGACCTAGTCCCCAATATCGCTGGAAACCAGTGTAGAAATAAATAAAGTCATCGCTAGATGACGTGTACACACGTAGTCCCTAAGCCTGCTGGAAGATTATGAAGATATCTTATAGCGGGGTCAGATAAAATAAGTCTGAGAGCTTACCAAAAGCAGAGAGATGTGCTTAGCACTGGAGTGCTGCGATAGATGTACTTATCAAGGCCCCCAACATGCCGCTTAGGATCAGCACCCTGATTCAGACAGCATGGAACAGCTCGATAGCACACATAACATGCGGCGTCGGCAAAACATAGTAAGCAAGCAGGCAAATCGATAGATGAGACGTAGCAAAATCCGACCATCAAGAGAGTCCCCAGCTTAGCTGGCGACTCTTGCACGAAGAATTCGAACGCCGAGGAGTTCCTAGCTTAGCTGGCGACGCTTGCGCGAAGAATCCAAACACCGAGGAGTCTCCAGCGTAGCTGGCGAGCCCCCAATGTAGCTGACGATGAAGCCCATGCGATGAGCTGTCCAACCAACTGGTCGGCGACAAAGTGAACGCTGAGCAGGAGTGACTGCCGAGCAGTCCGACCAGTTGGTTGGCAGTGAAGTCCGTCCGTGGTCCGACCACCTAGACGATGATCATCTTGTCCAGTCCCTGCGTCTAAGCTCGTTGACCGAACTATGCCGCTGCGAAACAAATGTGTAGAATGGGTAGTACATGATGTAAAAATAAAATATATGAACTCCAGAGAAGAATCAACAATGGTGATAAAATAGCGTATGTAGCTCGGCGATCAGTTGATGTGAACGCTTAGTGTTATTCTGAAGATGTGTTTATATTTAATATAAACCGTCCGACTAGTTAGTGTGTAGCTAGGTTTCCAACCCTAGCTAGCCTGTTAACTATAACGCGAAGCGTGGAGCCCATGTGCGTGTAGGAAGAGTAGGGCATCGCTAAGGAGCCACTGCTGACCACCTCTAATGCAGAGGGCAGGCGCTTGTGCACGTGTAGGGAGAAGTCGGAGACAGGGCCGTCTATGGGAACATCCGAGCATCAACATGACTGTTTGGGGATTTTACTTAGGCTTAGTTGTATGTCATCTTTAAGATGGTATACATGAAAGAAAATCGTTTGGAGAACAAACATGGAGAAAATAGCCCGGAGAAACATCATGGCGATATATGAAGATTGAAGAATATTTAGAAGAATATTAAAGCGTGACATAGCTTTAGACAGAACGTCTAGTCGGTGGTGTATGGCGTTATCTGGTTGGCGTTGATGAAATTGCCCGGCCCTCAAGCTTTTCGGCCTGTCATCATGGCGGGGGTCGTGGTTGTCACATCGCCGTTCTTCGCGGCGATCATCATTGCGACGCGGCAGGCGATCGAAACGAGTAGTCCGGGGGGCTCGCTTAGCGGCTCGATTGATGGCTCGGGCGGCTCGCTTAGCGGCTCGATGCAGTTGGATGAGTACGCGAAGTCGTAGGCGAATGGGCGTAGTCGGAGCCTGACGGAGTCAATCCACGTGGGGAGGCGAAGCCCTTGGGCGTGTCCGACCGGGGCAAGGCGTAGTCCGAGATCTTCCTTGCATGTCTATCATACGTGAGGTTGCTTGCATGGTGGTGTAGATCTAGATGCATATGTGCTTATATATCTCTTCAATTACTCCAATTAGCTTGTACGGCCGATCAGCATCTTCGGTGGAAACACCGCTCCACATCGCTAGCCGCCTTTCTTGATTGCTGCTAGTTGTCATGATCCGCAACAACGATCTTGCGTATCTAATTGGGTTGCTGCCAATAGAAATCATGCAGACATACGGATATATCTAGGAGTATTCATATAATAATATTTAATTATAGAGTGACTTGGCTTAGCTTTCTTAGATTTCTTGACTGCGCCTTGCACGTATTCCCGATCTTGACATCGTGTGTTGCGTCTGTTGGAGGCGCATGGCAAGGCGTCGGACTCCAGCACGCATAGCCGTTTGCCAAGGAAAGCAATCTGCTGCATGCCAGCGTCGAGTTGTCGCCAAATGCTAAGGTGTCAGCGATGTCGGTTGAAGAAGAAATTCCCATCTGGTTCACCATGGAATCAGCACGCACACCCTCTACCTAGCACGCTACTGTCGATGAAATATGTCTGGCAGACTACCGAGGGATATGCCTATGGTAGTAGATGAATTGGTGGAGGTGCGCGTAAAAGAACCGGATGGTGGCACAAAACGCAAGAGACAACAATTAGACATGTTCGGGCCGTCAGCTTGACATAATACCCTACGTCATGTATCTTTGTGGATTGTATTACGTATGATCAGATGTCTTAGGCTAAGCCTAGGATTCATATGGGGATGTCGACTAGGGGACTTCTGCCCCTCCTTATATGCTCTGGAGGGGTAGGGTTACAAAAAAAGTACTGGGTATCGATATTAGGGATACCCAAAGCAAGGAAGTTAGCGCCCATGCTGACTTCCCCGATGGCTCGAGACGTATTAAAAGGTCTCGCCCACCCCAAGGCTGTAGGCTCTGTCTCGTCTGGCCTCGAGGCCACGGGCTCCGTCTCACCCGACCCATTGGGTGCGGGCTCTGTCTCGCCCTACCCCAAGGACGTCGGCTCCGTCTCGCCCAACCTCGAGACCACGGGCTCCGTCTCGCTCGGCCCCTTGGATGCGGGCTCCATCTCGCCTGACCCTAAGGACGCGGGTTCCATCTTGCCTAAGGCCGTGGGCTCCGTCTTACCCGACCTCGAGGCCGCGGGCTCCGTCTTGCCCAACCTCAAGGTCACATGCTCCGTCTCGCCCGACCCCTTGGGTGCTGGCTGTGTTTCACCTGACCTCGAGGCTGTGATTTCTATCTCGCCCAAGGTCGCGGGCTCCGTCTCGCCTGACCTCAAAGACACGGGTTCTGTATCATCCGACGGGGACCCATACCACTGCCAACCACTCCAGGTCCAAGCGTATGGGCCTAAGTCAAAACTCTGACACTAGGGAAGAGGCTAGCACGCCTCAATTTAACCTGTGGCAATGATAGGCTATACCTAGGGATTCACATCAAGAACAGTGTCGGGCGTGCTGGTGCTGTTCTGCCTAATCCTCGTATGGACGCTGACAGGCGCGCCAGTTCACCACGATGTCTGCCAGGATGGAGTGGAATGCCATGACTGGCAGGTGATGCCTACGCATGGCACCAGTGACGAACAGGGCCGCAACATGGAGCCATCCCTGTTGACATCTATAAGATCGGCGGGACCTGCATGAAGGAGAAGAAGGACCCGGTGACCCTAGAAGCTTTCTTCTCTCTCTCGTTCTTCTCCTTTTCCTCCACTATAACCCGCACTTTCCCAGGGGAAGCAGGGCACCCCATGAAAAGGAGAAATCTGAACACAAGAGCACGACATGAGTACATAGCTAAGTAGCAAGCGAGCTCTTAGCTCCCGTTCACTCCTTCCACCAGAGACCTAGGATCCTCTCCCTCTCTCGCCTGTTTGTAACCCCTACTGCAAAACAAGTGCCAGTAACACGAGCAGTAACAAACTGGATGAAGGGATGTTCCGCCCGAACCAGTATAAACCCTTGTGTCCTCCAAGCACACCATCCGAGCTAGACGCGCAAATACAAATTTACTCATCGGTGGTCTAAAAACACCGATAGTTGGCACACCAGGTAGGGGCTTTTTGTGTGTCTCGACATCCACATTAGGTCTCGGATGGCTAGTCACGGCATTACCTGGGTCCTGGGCGCGCACGTACACTTCGGGAACTTGGACTTCATTGTTACGATGGAGGAAGAGTTGGCGCAGGTTCCCGCCACCGTCCAGCCTCTCCACTCCGTCGGCCTCAACGCGATCACCGAGGCGCTTGAGGAGCTATAGCTGCACGCCAACTCGGCTCCTTCCTGGGACCTCGACCATCCTAGGAGGACCTACGCCACCTCACCTTCTCATTCATCAACGTCATGACGTAGCTTGACATAGGAGAGCCGCTCTCCCTAAAATACCTCATCTGGAGCGCCCCAACAGCGCTCCTGTTCGGTCTGCGCAACACCGCAGAGACCGTTGGCCACCTTGTGGCGCATCGCATGCCCCCATCCCCTATGAATGACGTGTTCGTGGGGAAGACCGAATACGTCAGGGAATCTTTCCACGACCTTCTCGCGGAAGAATCAGAGTTGCCCTCCGATTCTAACTCTAGCAAGGGGAGCCATTGCCCATCACGAGAATGTTTCATGGCAGGTACCCCCAAGGAATACATCGAAAGCATCCATGAGGGAGGGGCTACCCCAATAGACGACCTCGAGGACAAGGTCAAGGGGATGCAGGGCCCCACCTCACCACGGGTAGAGAGCGACTAAGGCGCATCACCAAGAGCTTGAAGAAGTATGACTCTAGCTCGGCGAGAACGATATAGAGCTCAAGCGAGAGATCGAGCGCCATGGAGATGGTGGGCGTGCACGCGCCGTGGCCCGAGACATGAACCGGAGGATCATCGACGATGATGATGCCCTCACACTTCACCCGGGCAAGCTAGAACATCGTTGTCACGACAGCCTTACTTCAGGGGATTCTAAAGCCCGAGACACCTGGGGATTGTCGGGCCCATCGCAAGATTCGCACGCTACTTGAGCGTCTGGCGGCGGCAAGAAGAAAGCTAAAGCTCATTGTCCCGATGACGCGAGCTCGACGCCAGCTAGCACACGCCCTTAGAGCGACCTGATAGGGATGTGTCGATCCACCAGCACACGACAAGGTGGCGAACCCACGCGCCACGGCCCCGTTGCATGAACGTCTTGTTGACACAAAATGTGACGCGCCTTTGTGCACACACACAGCAAGCCAAAAGCGTAGCTTCAATCGGTGCCCGGTGCTTCGTGATCCGGAACGTGCGGTCGATTTGACTGAAAAAACCGAAAGGATAAAACGATTAAATGTCAAACCGGAACATGTCGGGTGAGACCAGACGATTCCGTATATCGACCACGAAGCCACTTACAACGACATACGACTATAGGAAGTCATGCGCCAACAAGTTTATAAATCATTCGGCTAATCGTAGGATGGACATACGTAAAGATCTGATTGCCGAATGCATATGCATGGGAAGACATGTTTGAACAAGTGAAATTGATTATGCGTTAATGCATATCCAAGCTCAGCAATCCAAATTGAGTTGGGGTCCATGAAGAAGGAACGTATAGATAAACACGATTAAGCCAATCTAAAACTCAAATCGCGCATACGACACCTAGTTTTGTCAAAAAAAACTTAAACGTGATTAACATACATGAACCCACAACATGTGACAATCTAGATTAAAATAATTCAGCCATTACGAGCATGTTATCTATTTGCAAAGGTATTATGAAAGTAATGATCTTTGAAGCTCGAAATAAAACCATAGAAGAGGGCCGAACAATATCAATCTAGATTGGGCAAAAGTGTGTTACAAATATATAAAATATTTAAAACATGCAACACAGGATAACTTGATGAATCTATTTAGATTTTGCCGTAATCTAATAGAGCCGATAAGCATCTTGCTTCCACTAAGCATATTGAGCAAACGCTTTTGCCGCACGGTATCTACTCATAAACAAAGTATAAGCAAAGACTTCTTGATTGTCAAGCAAAGATCCGCCCATACGATCATTGAAAACAAACAAGACTACTTGCATCACGTCTAAATCCACCGCATGATACTAAACATGATAACAAGGTTGTCGGAACTTACGGAGTCGACGGATCGATGACTCCTCTCGAAGATCTCGACGACCGACGAAAAAGGACTCGAAAGTTGGCACGGGGCCGGTTGTATTGATTTGGTTGTGAACGCCTATTACAATGGTCGAGGGTCAATATTTATACCCTAGACGAAACACGAGTCCTAAAAGACTACGATTTACAAAGGAACTCTTAAATAAACTTGGAAACTACGATTCCTTGCCCCAAACTCTCAGAGTCCTTTATTATTACAACTTTCATCTTTTCGATCGGCTTTGCTTGCCATCTTCTGCTTTCCCGAATGGAGTTACCGCCTTCCAGAATAACCGACCGCACAAGCATTTAGCCGACCGCTTGCGTTGTTTGCCGAACACTCTTCTTCCTGCATGTGGGTCCACCTGTCATCTTCCAGAATTGACCAAAATCCAGTGTTAACACATGCCCCCTCAATTTCGGGATAAAAGTTGTTTTATTCTGAAATTGACCACAAGCTCTTTCATCCTCCTAGGTCATCACCGTTCAAAACCGCAATTACTGCCCAAATTTCAATCTTTCAGTAAGAACTTGAACCTCCTTTAAATCTTCAATGGCGACCCAGGATGAAGTCCCAGAGGTAAACTTTATTTCTATTCGGCAACTTTCATCCCATCCTTCCGCTCCTCTTTTGACTTATTCCCCTCTGATTTCAATCATCTTCTAAAGGAGTACAAGAGCCAGATTTTGATCCCTTACGCTG
Organism: Miscanthus lutarioriparius; assembly: GCA_904845875.1. NCBI lineage: Eukaryota > Viridiplantae > Streptophyta > Magnoliopsida > Poales > Poaceae > Miscanthus > Miscanthus lutarioriparius. The sequence continues at coordinate 125,793,783 of CAJGYO010000010.1, forward strand.
CCAACCCCGACTCCTATTTCCTTGGCCCAATGGGAAATCCGACCCTTACGAAATCATTGAGAAGGAAACTCAAAGAATTCCTTTCAAGTCTGAATTACCTCACCAAACCGATGGCCAAACACGTTCAAGAATTGGCCATTTCCCCCAATCACCGGATGGCGCAATCGATACAGAGAATGTTGGAGAAGAGCAGCACCACTTGGGAAAAGTCGGGACATCGGTCATTGTGCGGAGTTATCTTTAGCGAGAGACACCTGTGAATGATTCCCTTCCGATAGCAACTTCTCATTTTTGGTCCGGCGCTACCAATGCCTTTATCTTCGCCATGGTATTATGACCATCACTCTAGCCGACGATATACATGATGACTGGTTTGAATGTGTCATTGCCAGTATATCCTTATAAGTACAAGAGCAAGAGTAATCAAAGAGCCGTTAGTTCTGGATGTGGATGGGTCAAACATATTGAAATTACATGAATGCATCTGGCGCCCGTCTCGACAAAGAGTTGAAAGCTTTCATGAATATGTGGCTATCTGATTCATTTTTGTGGAAAATCCAATGAACCAACCACGAATCACATGGTAATGGTGAAGACTTAGCTGCAGCACCCAGATCCCATTAGGCAAATATCTTTTAGGGTCTGCCTTATCATATGATGCATCGATCACCCTTCGATGTGCCAAGGTGGAGAAATTTCTTGTGTGAATGGTCCTGGTGGCTAATTCAAATGTGGCTCCAACTATATATGCATCGAGATAACCCCACAGTGAGCCTCTTCAACCTAAGCTTCCCTCGATTAACTATCTTTGAAGGCGATGACAAAAAGGTTAAAGCTTGTCGACTTATGGGGAAGCAAAGAAGATCTATAAGCATTGATATAGACATTGGTCATCTCTTCAAGCTATTTTTCAAAGGATTGACAATGTGCTCTGGTTTCCTTACAGGAAAATGAAGATCTGACTTTGCCACGCAAGTTTAGCTATGAAATTGGTTGTTCGGGCCAAGAATCCACGAGATTTTCAACTCCTTTATCAAACCTTGCACTTTTCCAAATTAATTTCATCATGGGAGATTAGTACAATCCACCTATGAGTTCTATTATCCCAACATGGTAGCCAGACAATTAGGATGCGCCAACCGCCCCAAATTCCTCTTCTCAACAATCATAAAATCAAGGGAAGCAATAACGTAAGGAATGGAAGCCAAGAAGGTCTTTGAATTAGGATGGGAATTACCAATATATGAACCATCTCCATTTGGGCTAACAGATGCTCTTTCATCCCTCTTTGTCTCTTGGTGGCAAGAATGGCATGCTCATATCTTCAATATAGCAGTTCATTCTTTATGCAAAAACTTGCAACCCGATTTTGCTTCCGACGGTGAGGTAATTTCATTATGCCCATCATTTCTTATTCTTGAATCCACTTCTTACTTTAACATCTGGTTATGCACGGGATCTTGAGTTTACTTCCCACCAAAGCAATTCAAGATTATCTATCCATTTGGTCCCAAACTCCTTTCTCTGGGGTTTGATGCTCCAAACTTAAAGGAATTCATGAAAACTTACGCAACTTTGGATTCAGCACCTCTAAAGGCACTCATAAGAACTCCTGCTACTTCAAATTCTTTTGCATCTTCCAGAGGAAAAAGCAAAAGGAAAACACACAAAGTTTTCTCTTACCCAAGAAACCAAGGACCAAGAAAGCCAGATTATCCCTTAAGGCATGAACCTTACTGCTTTTCTTATCGGTCAACCATTTCATTTAGCGATAAGCTTCGACTATCTCTACATTCATTCCTTCCACTGCAGCCACAAGTCGAAATTCCCATACCGGTAATACCTTAGCGCTCAGTAGAACCAACCCCAAGTTTCTCACGAAGATGAAGAAATCCATGATAGCGAAATTTGAGAGACCCATGAAGTTTGAAGGTTCAAAGGCTCATAAACTGATGAGACTATAGGTAACATTGCTCAACCAATTCTCCTCTCCTTTCTCTTTAACAACATCTATCTCTTATGCTCATTATCACTTACTTTCTTCGAGAATAGATGAGATTTTAGATGAACCGCAAGGAAACTTCTCCCGATCAATCTCCGGATCCGTCTCCTCCTGAACCTTCAATCAAGTCCTCCAACAAGCTGTAGTATAACCCATCCTGATGACCAATCATTAACAGTAATGCCTTGTCTCATACTATATTTTAGCAAAATTACCCAATCGGCTAACACCTTCTTTCTTCCTCTTTGTCTAGAGAAGAACATCACTAAACCGACCACCATTACTCCTTCTCTATTGAGGACTACATTATTGAGAAAGGTGAAGAGATCACTTCTCATCAAACTTTGTCACCGGAGAATCGAGCTCGGCTAAAAGAAGTGATTATTCTGCTGAATAAGGATACCATCGATCACGTTCGGGATGCGACCCGGATAAAAGACCTCCTTGAACTCATTGATCAAGATATCCCTTCGCTCTCAAGGCTCCCCTAGAATCTGCATTTCATCTTGATGATCACTTTGCTATGGTGAGAAGGGCAACCAAGAACATATCTTGAGGGCCGCTTTGCGAAGGATAGATCTTTGAAAAAGCTGGAGATTAAAGATCTTCACTCTCATATCCAGACTACGAGAAATTCTTTGGCAACCTTGGAGCTGAATCGAGATCCATGGAGGATGAAAAAATCGACTAGAAGCTCAACTAGCCGAATCAGATGCCAAAATTCAGGTCTCACAGGCCCACATAGCCAATCTGCCCAAGAACATAGAAGCAACTTCACTAAAGATAGCTTCGACCATCAAAGAAGACCAGCGAGATCAAAAATAAATTGTCCGACATCCGAGTTACGAAGATGAAGATCAAAAAGTGCTAGATAATGTTAGCGAATCGGATTTGAAGCCATAGAAGCAATCAATCATCTTCGAACCAATGAGACATTAGGCTTGTAATAAACTTTAAGTGTGATACCCTTTTTCCTTGATTAAACAACTTTATGTTCACTTATTTTCATTCGTTCGGAAAAAAGCAATCGGCCATTTTCCTTAAATTACTCGATTAGAATATAGCCGATTGTCTCCATTCTTCCGATAACCGAACGAATCCAATCCAAATCTTGTGAAGGTATAGCCGAACAATGTTGGCTTCAATAAATCATGGAGATATTCAAGCGACGTTCGACTTAATTCAGACTGGCCCGATCCCAATGAACGGTCCATCAAAAGGGAAAAAACCTACTCCGCGCGTTCGAGGATTCTCGCCCCACAACCCCGTGGAACTCGCCACGATCCTCGCTTCGGCTTATAAATAGACTTTTCCATTGGCCTTCATCACTATCTTCGCCTCGGCGTTCTCACATCCGTCTCTTCCACTTCTTTCATCCGATTCACTCGGAAGGAAACCCTAACCTCCATCAAAGCAAATGACGAACAGTGGCAACAACCGTGGCAGCGTCCTGCCGACGGGGAAGTCAAGGAAGCGAGGCATCATTATTGCCGGCGTCGTGGGTATGATTCGCTTTTTGCCCCTTTGCAACTTCCTTGTTCATCTCTTAATTTCGATTTCCTCTTTCTCATTCATCGAGATAAGGGTCATCGGCTCCGGCAATACCATCTCCTTCCTCCGATGTGGCGGCTCAACAGAACTCCATCATCCGGCTCCTCCGGGTCTTCCAGCTCCTCAAGCTCCTACCACTCCAATCCTTGGGGTTCAGCAGAGCAATGAGACGACACCATCCATACTCTCACGAGGAGGCGCTCAAGTTTCGCCGGGAGAGGGACGAAGCCTGGAGGAGCTAGGCGACGTCTCCAAGAAGTTCGGCATTGATCAAGCGAATGGGAGAACCAATGAAACAATTCTGCGACGCCATCACCGGTTTGATATTTTCATTTTAGTTTTGTCACCTGACTTCCTTTGCTTGTCGACCCATTTCTTCTTTTCTCGCCCACTCTTTCAAGGAGAATGACCGCTTGAAGACGGCGGCGAACAAGATTGCCGACAAGGTGAATGCTCAAGGGGAGACATCGAGGCACGCCTTGATGTCGTGGACGGCCGCATTGATCGGCCGTCATCCAAGGTGTGCACCTCGGCGCTTCTCTCGGTGGCGGCAATGACCTCCCAAACCAACGAAGACTACTCCTCCCAACCAGTTGGCTTTGTTGGAGGACGCCAGACGAAGTTAACGACATCGATGAGCGTCTGGAGGCCTCGACGATCATCTTCTTTGCCCTTGCCGAAATCACAAACCCCAATCCGTCCTCAACAAGTTATTTGAAGAGTAGTTTGTATTAGGACGAACTTTATAAATAATCTCATCCTTTGGAATGACATTTACTTCTTTGATTCTCTTGGTAGAATCCCGATTGCGATTGCCGGAAAAATGTTGAAAACATCCCAGCTTTAGGATAAACATTCTTGTGCTAGAGGCGATGCAAACTACATCGGCTATTTTGTGCTAAAAGCGCGATATAGACGATATCGGCTATTTCCAATCTCAGTGTCGATTTTTTAGGCTAAAGGCGATATGAACAATATCGGCTATTTTTTAGTCCTGTGATCCGATCTTCTAGGCCAAAGGCGATTTTCCTTCATCGGTTTTTCCGATCTATATTCACGAACCAACCTCAACACCGGGTAGTATTTCTTAAGAAATCTTCCATTAATAGCTCTGTAAACTCTTCTCCTAATAAAGTCTTTAATATGTATGCATTGCCGGCACACATTCTACAATTCGGAAAGGACCTTCCCAATTTGGAGACCATTTGCGAACGCTCTATCTTTTGTCCCAACTGCAATCTGCTTTTCCAAACCAAATCTCCTTCTGCGAATTGTTTCACCTTAACCTTTTTGTTATAATACACAGCAACGCGTATTTTATTTTTCTCAATATTTTCCAATGCCTTGAGACGAATCAAATGTAAATCTTCCAATTCATCCATCATCGAGACTCTTATAATCTTCTTTTGCCAATTCTTTCAGTAACACAATTACTTTGAATCTAACCGTAACTCCCATGGTAGTACAAAGATGATGCCCATAAACCAGTTTCATAGGGAGACGTTTGAGTGGATCCATGACAAGCCATTCGGTAAGCCCACGATTGCTTCATTAAGAACCAAGTGCCATTTCCTTGGTTTTTCATCAATCTTCTTCTGGATAATTTTAATCATAATCTTATTTGATGCCTCTTGCTGACCATTAGCTTGTGCATAATAAGGAGAAGAATTATATAACTTAATCCCCATACTTTTGGCAAAGTCACAAAATTCTCAAGAAGTAAATTGAGTCCCCGATCGGTTGTTATAGTCCGAGGAATCCCAAATCATGAACTATATGTTCCTTAACAAAACTGATCATATTTTCTGACGTTACTTTCTTCAAAGGGATAGCCTCAACCCACTTGGTGAAATAATCCGTGGCCAAAAGTACAAATTTGTGTCCCTTACTAGAAGGAGGATTGATCGACCAATTAAATCTATACCCCATCCTCCGAACGGCCAAGGCTTGATTATAGGATTCATAGCGATACTTGGAACTTTTTGAATATTGCCGAATTTCTCGACAATTGTGACACCCTTTGTAATATTCAAAACAATCTTCCAACATAGTTGGCCAAAAATAACCGTTCTCCTAATTATCCACTTCATCCGATAAGTCAATCGATGTGCACCACACAACCCTTCGTGAACCTCATACATCACTTTCTTGGCCTCTTCCCGACTCAAGCATTTGAGCAATACTCCATCGATGGACTTGTAATATAACGATCATCAAGAAACACAAACTTGAGAGCTTTGTACCTAAGTTTTGAAACCCTTTGAGATGGATTTTTCAGATAATTGGTAACTTCATATCTCCAATCACCATCTCTTGGATCAATATTTAAAACATCTTCCTCTATAGTAAAAACTTCCCGATTCTCTCGATATCCGAAGCGACTTGAGCTAACTTATTTGCTTCTTCATTGTACTCTCTAGGGATATGATGCAAGGTTACTATCGAAAATTCTTCAAAAGTTCTCTACACTCCTCATAATATTCTCTTAACACATTATTCTTGCATTCATCTTGACCATTCAGGTTTGATTAATCACCAACTCGAAATCCCCAAAGATTTCAACAACAACGGCCTTTACTTCTATAAGAAGTCAAGCCCTCTAAGCAATGCTTCATACTACGCTTGATTGTTAGTAACATGAAATTCAATAGGAATTTGCATACTCAAAAGCTTTTCCTTGTGGGGAAATCAAAAGAATACCAGCACCACCACCTTTGTTGCAAGATGATCCATCGAAGAACAAAGCCCAAGGCACAATGTTTATCGCCTCAACGAGAAAGATCCCGATGTTGGGTAATAAAATCAGCAATAATTTGACCCTTTACCGCTTTTGCCGATTCATACCTTAAATTAAATTAAACAATGCTAAAATCCATTTGCCAATTCTTCCATTCAAAATCGGCATTGATAACATATGTTTGATTACATCAAAACTAGAAACCACCACGCATTCGAATTCAACAAATAGTGCCGTGATTTGGTGCAGGGAGTAATATACACACAAGCAAAGTTTCTCAGAGTCAATACCTTGTTTACGGGTCTAACAACTTTTCGGCTAAAATAAGCTATGACTCTTTCTTCTCCTTCAAACTCTTGCATAAGGGCCGATCCTATCGTTAGGCTATCGGCCGCCACATACAACTTAAAAGGCTTTTCAAGTTGTGGAGGTACCAAACACAGTGGTGCTTTCATATATTGTTTGATCTCATCAAAAGCCTTTTGTTGTATGTCACCCCATACAAATTTTTGATCTTTCTTGAGCTTCAATAAAGGGAAAAGGGTAAAACTCTTTCTCGATAAATTGGATATGAATCTTCTTACAAAGTTGATTTTGCCTAACAATGATTGCAATTACAGAGATTAGTTGGTGGCACAACTTTGTCTATTGCTTCCATGCTCTTTTTCCCAACTTCAATTCCTCCTTTATGAACTAAAATCCCAAAAACTCACCAAATTAAACTCCAAAGGCACATTTGTTTGGATTCATCTTCAAGCCATGCTTTCTTGTGCACTCGAGTCTTTCTTAAATCGGCTAAATGTCTTTCATGATTTCTAGACTTGACTACTACATCATCGATGTAGATTTCTACAATCTTGCCGATCAACTCGTGAAAAATATAATTCATAGCCCTCGATAAGTTGCACCAACATTCTTTAACCCAAACGTCATGACTATCCATTCGAACAAACCAATATGACCAGGACATCCGAAAGCTGTTTTTCGAAATATCTTCTATCGCCATAAAAATTTGGTTATAGCCAGCATTACCATCCATAAAACTAATGACTTCATAACTTTCTTTGCCGCATCTACCAAAGAATCGGCAATCGGCATTGGGTAACCATCCATGGGAGTAGCCTTATTAAGATTTCTAAAATCTATGCAAACTCTCATTTTTCCATTTTTCTTATATACCGGTACTATATTTGAAATCCACTCGCATACTTGCATGGCGAATAAAGTTTGCTTCTATTAACCTTTCAACCTCCTTCTTCACATCGGCCAATACCTCCTCTTTGTATATCTTCCTTGGAGGTTGTTTATAAGGACAAAACCCAGGTTTAATGGGTAATCGATGCTCAACAATGGAACGATCCAATCCAGGCATTTCCGTGTAATCCCAAGCAAAACAGTCTTTAAACTCTTTCAACAAATCTATCAACTTTGACTTATATTCTGGGTCTAACTTTGCACTAATATACATCGGCCTTGGCCTAGAACCATCACCGACATTGATTTCCTCCAACTTATCAGCTGACATAAAACCACGCCCCAACTTTCCTTTGTTGCCATCGACGGGATTTCCCATTAAAAATTGCTTTGAGAGCCGACTGCTTGGATCGGTTTGTTGGCCTTCGCTAAAAACATTTACTGGACCTTCTTTCCACACTTTTCGAGAGAAACAATCGACGCCCTCATATTCTCAATAGGTAGATTCCGTGGCAGCAACACTTACCGAATTATCAGCATGTACAACTTCAACATCATCTCCAACCCATTGAATGAGAATTTGATGCATAGTTGAAGGAATGCAACAATTAGCATGGATCCAATCTCTGCCCAAGAGTAGACTATATGCCCCCTTGCCATCAATGACAAAAAAGGTAGTAATCAGAGTTTTTGACCCAATAGTCAGCTCGACATGGATAGCACCTCGGGTATCGGAAGGATTGCCAGCAAAATCCCTAAGCACCATGTCAGTTTTCAGTAATTCTTCATTAGTCATCCCAAGTTTCAAAGGTAGTATAAGGCATGATATTGATAGCAGCCCTCCATCGACAAACATCTTAGTTAAAGGCTTGCCATTGACATATCCCTTTAAATAGAGTGGCCTCAAGTGACGATTCTTGATTGGTTTATCAAAAAACATTTCTTTGTGTTAATACAAGTTTGAGCCATCAAATCCTCGACATTCACTTTCATCAAAATCGAGTACACCTCTTCTTGGAAATCTTGGCTTTGGGGAGCTATAAACTTTGATGGGAGGAAGAAAGCCATGCAAGCATTAGCCAAGGACCACATCCATCGAGCTTCTTTTTAGGGCGCCAAATTTGCTTTGTTTCGCAACTTCTTGTTCCAACTCCCTATTCCTCAATCGTTGTACTCTTCTTTTAAAGCTTTTCCTTAGGCACTCGAGGACACCATTGTCCTTTTTGCCATACGTATTTACAAAAGTCACTTCTTCATTATGCACTCTATCATGAATCCAACTTTGAACTCGCAACTCTTTTCCTTTGCTTGATTCTCAAAGCCACCTATTTTTAAGCGCCGATCATCTTCGTGAATCTTCGTTTCCAAGTCTTTCATAGACGGGACGGCGGTTGACTTCGAGATTGCCTATACTCGAGTCTTGAGCACTACACTCCGGACAATTATTTCTTGCAGGCAACCTCAAACCTTCATTCCAACAATGCCTAAAGAAACGAACAACCCCAATGAGACTGCTCCTGTTCCATCATGTATTCTTCTTGCTCCCTTGGTATACTTCTTCCTCATACCTCCGGCATTCTTCCATAAACCATTGTTTCTTACAGTATTCCTTCTCTTGTTCTCTCGCCACTTGTTTAGCAAAATACGTGATGTAACTCTGGGTTTGGAAGTTTGACCTTTCTCGGTTCGGCTATTCCGAAACCGAACTCGATCTGCAGCTCTCTCTACTGGGTGATTTGCCGATCCGGGTCAACAGCACCACTCTCCTTTGCTCTATCAGAAGTCAACACTTTCACCTTGCCTTTACCTTTGAGATCATTGGCAGATACCACATTCACAGAGAAAGAAATCATATTTTGTGGAAAAGGCTGATCATCAATTTTCATCTTGCCATCAAACCTCAAATGTCCCTCTTGGATAGCTTTCTGGATTCGCATTCTGAACACTCGGCAATCATTAATAGAATGAGAATTAGTGTTATGAAAGCCACAATATTTTTGTCTTTCACTCCTTCGGGACGTAACATAGGATGTCCTTACGGTAACTTGATGCGTCCTTCCTTTATCAACAATGCAAAAGTCCATACGCCTTAGTAACCATCAAAACATAGGTTCCCTTTTGTTGTTTCAACCAGCGTTGACTAACTTGAGTGGGTTCCTTGTCCCAATTTAACTCAACTGCAGCTATCTCATCCTCATCAATATACTCAGTCGCTTCGTCCAGAAAGCCCTGATACACCTCATTAGTGGCATTGTTCTTCCGAAAGCGATTATCTCTCTCACGAATCCTTGGGCTTGATTACTCATAGTCGCTAAACGTCAGCAAGTTGACCAAGATCATCAAACTCTAAACCGAACAACTTCTCCCGATATTCGGCAACATTCCTACTATAGCAATTCCGGGTAGTTGATCATCTGGTAAATTTAGAGAATAACACATATTCTTGGTCTCCCTAAATCTCGAAGATACTCCAATGGTGTTTCATTTGTTCTCATCCTCGGACTCATGAGATCAACCAATTTCTTCTCATTGGTACCAGATAGAAATATGAATGAAACTTCGCTCTAGTTCCTTACGTACCAATGGAATGAGCTGGTAGAGACGTGAACCATGTGAAAGCCGGTCCTCAGAAGAGACAAAGGAAAATATCGAATCCTCCATGCTTCATCCAAGCGGCTTCTCCAAGCTGCATTAAGTACCGGCCGATGTGCTCTATGGTACTAGTATCATCTTGACCGAAAACTTGGTCAAATCTGTTGGAGGCTTCACCCTTGGAGGCAATGCCACTCTGTTGTACCATTCTCGATAAGGAGATTTGTATGAATAGGATTGATTCTTTGGCTTCAAGCCAACTGATTTTGCATCATATCAGCCATCCTGTGCATCAAAACATCAATGCACGGATCCTGGTTTCCTTGTACTTGCACTCCGTAAGGCAATCCTGAAACACTTCTATACCACAGGTTTGGCACACAAATTGATAGTAATCATGTCATGAAATTCTTGATATCCATCTCCATACATATTCTTCTAATCTATTTGATCTTTGGAGAAACTCTATAAGTGAAAGTGGCACTTCTCTGTGGTACCAAATGTCATCTCCATAGGTGGGATGTGGCCGCTTTTCGATGTGAGTCAATCCACCTATATTTGAAGGCGGCGCTACTTCCTTTCTAACGAGCTTCTCTTGATGCTTTGGAACATTGAAAGCGTCGGCCCACTAAGTGGTCCAACATTTTCCTCAAGTATTTATCAACCATTGGGCCAAAAAGTACTGATCATGATTGCCCGAAAGGTATTCGTAAAAGTCGTGTGATGGTTTGTCATGGTTTCTCCCATAGCTTTATAAACCCGTGGCTGCCATCTTCTCGAGCATCCTCCTCTTGATTATAATCGGTTTGATGCGGAAGAAGAACCCTTGGCATTGACCTTTTGAAATACTTTATTGCTCTTGTTTTTTGAAAAAGACATCAAGCACTTCCGTTGGTATTGCTCACACGCTTGTAGCACTAAATCCTTGTAATTATCTCGCAATTCGCCATGCTTACATCCGAACATGATCATTGTTGATCTCGGATGCCATCTTGAACTAGCAGATTGTCCCACCGGCGCGTGCCAAAAGTGTGTTGACACAAAATGTGACGACTTGTGCACACACACACAAAGCAGTTTAAAAGCGTAGCTTCAATCGGGTGCCCGGGTGCTTCGTGATCCGGAACGTGCCGGTCGGTTTGACTGAAAAAAACCGACAAGGGATAAAATAGATTAAATGTCAAACCGAACATGTCGGGTGAGACCGAGATAGCCCGTATATACTGCCACGAAGCCACTTACAACGACATACGACTATAGGAAGTCATGCGCCAACAAGTTTATAAATCATTCGGCTAATCGTAGGATGGACATACGTAAAGATCTGATTGCCGAATGCATATGCATGGGAAGACATGTTTGAACAAGTGAAATTGATTATGCGTTAATGCATATCCAAGCTCAGCAATCCAAATAGAGTTGGGGTCCATGAAGAAGGAACGTGTAGATAAACACGATTAAGCCAATCTAAAACTCAAATGTCGCCAGACGACACACCTAGTTTAAGTCAAAAAAACTTAAACGTGATTAACATACATGAACCCACAACATGTGACAATCTAGATTAAAATAATTCAGCCATTACGAGCATGTTATCTATTTGCAAAGGTATTATGAAAGTAATGATCTTTGAAGCTCGAAATAAAACCATAGAAGAGGGCGAACAATATCAATCTAGATTGGGCAAAAGTGTGTTACAAATATATAAAATATTTAAAACATGCAACACAGGATAACTTGATGAATCTATTTAGATTTTGCCGTAATCTAATAGAGCCGATAACTGCCTTTGCTTCCACTAAGCATATTGAGCAAACGCACGCACGCGGTATCTACTCATAAACAAAGTATAAGCAAAGACTTCTTGATTGTCAAGCAAAGATCCGCCGCATACGATCATTGAAAACAAACAAGACTACTTGCATCACGTCTAAATCCACCGCATGATACTAAACATGATAACAAGGTTGTTTGAACTTACGGAGGTCGACGGATCGATGACTCCTCTCGAAGAACTCGGCGACCACGACAAAAGGACTCGAAAGTTGGCACGGGGCGGTTGTATTGATTTGGTTGTGAACGCCTATTACAATGGTCGAGGGTCAATATTTATACCCTAGACGAAACACGAGTCCTAAAAGACTACGATTTACAAAGGAACTCTTAAATAAACTTGGAAACTACGATTCCTTGCCCCAAACTCTCAGAGTCCTTTATTATTACAACTTTCATCTTTTCGATCGGCTTTGCTTGCCATCTTCTGCTTTCCCGAATGGAGTTACCGCCTTCCAGAATAACCGACCGCACAAGCATTTAGCCGACCGCTTGCGTTGTTTGCCGAACACTCTTCTTCCTGCATGTGGGTCCACCTGTCATCTTCCAGAATTGACCAAAATCCAGTGTTAACACGTCTCTTCCTCCACCATGATGTGCGCAACACCCTTGATGCCTGCAGGTGTGCCCGCGGTGATGAGAGGGAGGAGGCTAGCCGTGGCTACCACCCTCGCCATGGCAGACACTACAATAGCGGTGAGGACCGAAGCCTGAGCCCTGACTTGCCGGGACCTCAGGCCATTGGCTGACACATGCTCAACGCCGTCTTCCCACCGTGGTATCGACCTCCGACCAACATCCTAAAATACTCTGGGGAAACAAACCCTAGACTATGGCTCAAGGATTATCGACTTGCTTGCCAAGCCGGTGGAGCAGATAGTGACAATTTCATTATCCACAACCTTCCATTATTCCTGGCCGATTCGGCGCGAACGTGGTTGGAACACCTTCCACCCAACCGAATCCAAAGTTGGGCGGACCTAAAAGAAATCTTCGTGGGAAACATCTAGGGCACATACATGTGTCCTAGGAACCGATGGGATCTAAAAAACTGCCGATAGAAGTTCAGGGAAACTCTTCATTGGTACATCCGGTGCTTCTCCCAATAGTGCAACGAGCTGCTCGACGTCGCCGACACTGACGTCATAGGATCTTTCCTATCTGGGACCACCTGTAAATCCCTAGTTCACAAGCTGGGATGTAAGGGCCCGCGAACAACTAAGGAGCTCCTTGGCATCGCCACCAGCCATGCCTTGGGCGAGGAGGCGGTCAGGGCAATTTTTGACCACGCCAAGGGCAAGGCAAAGCGGGACGAGGACACCGGCGAAGGCGCCTCCAACCGCCCCAACAAGAAGAAGAACAAGCAGCGGTGCGAGGGCTCGCTCGTGGCCACTGTCGACCGAAAAGGGGGTCGAAAGCCCACCGAGGGTACCCCAGACCACTTTGAGAAGCTGTTCGAAGGGCCATATCTAAACCATGCTTTCCCTGTCAAGCACCTATACAAGGATTGCGTCCTCCTAAAGTGGTTCTTGTCCAGAGGCTCCAACAAGGGGAACATAGGAAGGAGCTCAAGCTGGCCATAGACAACGCTGAGGGGAAGGACGGCGGATTTCTGATGCTGGATGGTTGCCTCATGATCTTTGGAGGGTTGGCAGCCTACGACTCCAAGCATCGCCAGAAGCTTGTGCACCACGAGGTCTATACTGCCGAGCCGACCGCGCCTTCCTTCCTCCTATGATCGGAGTCTGCCATAACCTTTAATCGGACCGACCACCTAGAAAGTGTCCCGTAGCAGGGAAGATACCCACTCATGGTCGACCCAATCATTGGCACGAAGCGGCTCACCAAGGTGCTAATGGATGGAGGCAGTGGCCTCAACATGATGTACGCTGAAATGCTCGACGCCATGGGCATCGACCAATTGTGCATCCGGCCGACTAGGGCGCCTTTCCACGGCATCATGCCTGGAAAGTAGGCCATGCCACTTGGGCAGATCGATCTACTCGTCACCTTCAGGAATCCAACCAACTATAGGACAAAGACCCTTACCATCGAGGTGGTCGGGTTCCATGGGACCTACCACACCATCCTAGGATGTCCCTGCTATGTGAAGTTCATGGCCGTCCCCAACTACACCTATTTGAAGCTGAAGATGCCAGGTCCATGTGGGGTCATCACCATTGGCACCTCCTTCCAGCATGCCTACGAGTGCAAGGTCGAGTGCTGTGAACACGCCACGACAATTGTCACCTCCAAAGAGCTTGCGGCCATCAGGGAGGAGGCCGTCGAAGAAGCGCCCGACCCCAAGCGGTCGGCCAGGTCTTTTGAGCTTGTAGAGGGCACCAAGGAGGTACTCATAGACCCTAGCGGCTCCGAGGGCAAAGTAGTGTTCATTAGCACCACGCTTTCCTCCAAATAGGAAAGCGCGCTCGCTGACTTCCTCTACGCTAACAGAGACATCTTTACGTGGAGACCCCCAGACATGTCAGGCATTCCGAGAGAAGTCGCCGAGCACACCTTGAAGATCAGGCCAGGCTCCAAGCTGGTGAAGTAGCACCTGCATTGCTTCGATGAGGAGAAACGCAGGGCCATCGGCAAGGAGATTGCGAAGCTTTTGGCGGATGGGTTCATCAAGGAAGTATACCAGCCCGAGTGGCTAGTCAATCCTGTTCTTGTATGAAGAAAGAGTGGTAAATGGAGAATGTGTGTTGACTACATGGGTCTCAACAAAGTGTGTCCAAAGGATCCATTTCCTTTGCCATGCATAGACCAAGTAGTCAACTCGACCTCAGGGTGCGAAACCCTTTGCTTCCTTGATGCATACTCCGGGTACCATCAAATCGTGATGAAAGAGTCTGACCAGCTCGTGACATCTTTCATCTCCCCATTCAGATTGTTCTGCTACGTCACAATGCCGTTCGGCTTGAACAACGCGGGGGCTACGTACCAACGCTGCATGCTCAAGTGTTTCGGGGATCTCATCGGGCAGACCGTTGAGGCCTATGTGGATGACATCGTGGTCAAGTCCAAATAGGCTGATCAGGTTGTAGCTGACCTAGAGTAGACCTTCGCGAAACTTCGAGCAAACGGCATCAAACACAACCCCGAGAACTACGTTTTTGGGGTCCCAAGGGGTATGCTACTGGGTTTTATCGTCTCCGAGCGTGGCATTGAAGCCAACCCAGAGAAGATCTCAGCCATCATGAGGATGGGCCCGATTCAGAACATAAAGGGGGTACAGTGAGTTACTGGGTGCCTCACCACGCTCAGCTGCTTTATCTCACACCTCGGCGAACGAGGTCTCCCCCTCTATCGGCTCCTGAAGAAGGCTGACTATTTCGAATGGACGCCCGAGGCCCAGGAGGCACTTGATAAGGTCAAGTAGCTCCTGACGAAGGCCTCGATCCTGGTCCCCCTGACCAGTGGGGAACCGCTTCTGCTCTACATTACGGCCACCACGCAAGTGGTCAGTGCCGCCCTGGTGGTAGAGCGAGAAGAAGAGGGACACACCCTCAAAGTGCAGCGTCTCGTGTACTTCATTAGCAAGGTCTTGTCCGATTCCAAGACTCGCTACCCCCAAATCTAGAAACTCCTGTATGCCATCCTTATCACCAAGAGGAAGTTGCGTCACTACTTCGAGTCGCATCCGGTGATGGTCGTGACGTCCTTCCCTCTTGGTGAGGTCATCCAAAACCAGGATGCCACAGGAAGAATCACGATGCGGGCACTTGAGCTGATGGGTCAAGGCATTTCATATGCCCCTCGGACGGCCATCAAGTCCCAAGTGCTGGCTGATTTCATTGCAGAGTGGACCAAAATCCAAATGCCACCAGTAGTCATCGACCAAGAGTACTGGATGATGTACTTTGATGGGCCGTTGATGAAGAAGGGCATGGGTGCGGGGCTGGTCTTTGTTTCGTCCCTCAGGGTACGCTTGAGGTACATGGTTCGCATCCATTTCCTCTCCTCCAACAATGTGGCCGAGTATGAGGCACTCATCAATGGCCTACGCATCGCAATCGAGTTGGGTATCCGACAGCTTGACGTCCGGGGCGACTCCCAGCTGGTCATTGACCAAGTCATGACGGAATCAAGCTACCACAACATCAAGATGGTTGCATATTGCCGAGAAGTGCGCCAGCTGGAGGACAAGTTCGACGGTCTCGAGCTCAATCACATCCTAAGGCGTCTCAACGAGGCGGTCGACACGCTGGCAAAAATGGTTTCTGGCCGATAGTCGGTGCCGACGGGCGTCTTCGCCAGTGATTAGTATAAGCCCACAATCCGCTATGAGGAGCCAGACTAGATCAGCGATGGGCCGCCTGTCCTAGGTTCGGGGGCTAACTAGCCGGTGGCTCCATTCGACCTCGAAGTCATGGAGCTTGATGAGGATCCAGCGATAGAGCCCAACCCTCTAGCCGACTGGAGGACGCCTTACCTCGACTACCTCCTCCGTGAGGCGCTATCGACAGACAAAATGGAGGCTCGGTGGCTCGCGCATCACGCCAAGTCCTTTGTCATTGTTGAGGGCGAGCTCTATAGGCGAAGCCACACCAGGATCCTGTAGTGCTGCATCCCCATCGAACAAGGGAAACAATTATTGAGCGATATCCATAGTGGGGTCTATGGGCACGCTGCCACACCTAGGACCCTGGTTGGAAATGCATTCTGACAAGGCTTCTACTGGCCGACAGCAATAGCCGACGCTGAATAGATTGTGCGCACCTATGAAGGGTGTCAATACTACGCTCGATAGACCCACTTGCTGGCCCAAGCACTCCAAATGATCCCCATCACATGGCCGTTCACGGTCTGGGGGCTTAATCTGGTCGGACCTCTCAAGAGGGTGCCCTTGGGGCTATACACACTTGCTTGTCGTCGTAGACAAGTTTACAAAGTGGATAGAGGCTCGACCGATCTCCACAATCAAGTCTGAGCAAGCCGTGTTGTTCTTCCTTGATATCGTCCATCGCTTTGGAGTCCCAAACTCCATTATCACGGACAACGGCACGCAGTTTACCAAGAAAAAGTTCCTCTGATTCTACAATGAATATAACATCCGCGTCGATTGGCCACCGTGGTGCACCCCCGCACGAACGGGCAGGTCAAGCGTGCGAACGACATGGTCCTACAATGCCTCAAGCCTAGGATCTTTAACCGGTTGAACAAGTTTGATAGACGATGGGTCACAGAGCTTCCCGTGGTGCTTTGGAGCCTAAGGACGACCCTAAGCTGGGCCACCGGCTACACGCCATTCTTCATGGTCTACGGTTCTGAGGCTATCATCCCGACCGACCTTGATTATGGAGCATAGAGGGTCAAGGCGTACAATGAATCGAGAGCCGAGGCGTCCATCAAGGATGCCATGGACCAGCTAGATGAAGTGCATGATGTTGGCCTCCTCTGCTTGGCCAAGTACCAGCAAGTGTTGTGCTGGTACCACAGTCGCCGAGTGCGGGGTCGGGCCTTCAACGTTGGGGACCTAGTGCTCCACCTCATCCAGAGCAACAAGAACCGCCACAAGCTCTCTCCGCTGTGGGAGGGACTGTACGTCAAAATGGAGGTGCTCTGACCAGGCACATATATGCTTAGGACCATTGACGGCGAAGTCTTCGTCAACGCCTAGAACATCGAACAGCTATATCGCTTTTACCCTTAATCTACGCACGCTTTCTCTTATCGGTTTCGCTATCGACTTCTTGATCTTTAGTGACACCCGACCCCAACAACGTCAAGGGGCTCAGGACCACCGATGGTGAAGTCTTCGTCAACACCTGGAACATCGAACAGCTACATCGCTTTTACCCTTAATCTACGCACGCTTACTCTTATCGGTTTCGCTATCGACTCCTCGATCTTTAGTAACACCCGACCCCAGCAACGGTAAGGGGTCGGGCCTCACTCGGGGGCTGATAAGAGCATATCTATCCGGTTGACATTCTCTATGCTTCACCCTTTCTCACGTTAAGATCTAGAAGCAAGGGTTGCGGAAACAAATGCTGAGTAAAACTGGTCGGACCAAAAGAAACCTATGCCCTAGCGGCTACAGCGTTTTTGCTCACCAACGTGATCAGAATTTTTTCCTACACCCCGAGCTTTTTAGCCTTAACTACGGAAAAAGTCGGAACGCATTAAAGAGTATATCTACCCAGCAAACATTCTCTGTGCCCGACCCTTTCTCACATTAAGATCTAGAAGTAAGGGTTACGAAAACAAAACTTGAGTAAAACTGGTCGGACTGCAAGAAACCTACGCCCCAGTGGCTGTAGCGTTTTTGCTCACCAGCGTGATCAGAGTTTTTTCACCCGTACCCCGAGCTTTACAGCCTTAACGATGGAAAGGCTCGGAACGCATTAACCTTTTTATACAAAAAGGGGAGAAGATCTAAAAATTTGTTTGGCCATAACGAAATTTAAGAGCTTGTCCACTTATTACAAGTTTGCCGCCTGGCTTATCTACCTAACTAATTTCTTGGGGGATGATTTCATCCTCTATCTAGGCAAGTAAGTCCTATGCTAAAGGGGCCACCTCCTTCTCGTTGTCGTCTAGCTCGGCGTCGGTGTAGACAGGCGCGAGAACCATCACAGGTAAGGTGGGATACGGAGCTAAAAATGCTCCTACGGCCCATTCAGGCCTAGGAGTTCGAAGGCTGGCCCTCCGACGGGTTCACAGCCGCTTCGGGGCCCCCTTAGAGTGAGAGGTGGAAAGGGATGGGACCACTAGCGGCCAGTACCTAAGCGCAAAAGCGCCGTGAGCATCCCGGCCCACGTTCGAGTCTTGGTCGGTTCCCAATCCATGATTTTTCCTTGAAGAAAGGCAATGAGCCCTTGGGACCGATCAAACGGACCCGAGAACTATATGGATTGGCCACGGGAGTCTGGAGTCCGTCACCAGCTAACCCATGCCGGACCCCTGCGAATCGGAAGCTGGGGCCCCACTTGGACTAGCCCGTTAAAAGCTCACCGAGCACCATGTTTCGTCCATCTAGGAAAAACATAGCACGACTTAGCCCCTCTGTTTTATTGAAAAAACGCTTGAGGGATGACGATCACAAAGACGAGCCGACCCTCGACCGGACCCCTACTATGCACGGGGGCTCGTGGGAAGTTGGACTCGTAAGGAGACATAATGCGTGGTCGCAGTACGACGGTGGACCGATCGGATCCTAGGGGACCGGAATCAAGAAAAATCTTTCCGACCTCCCGAATCCTATGGTTACATGCCCCCAAGAAGACCGATCATGACAAAAGGGCATCGCCGTCCTACCAAGACACGCCATGGGCTACAAAAAGAAGGCAAAGGCCCTCAGAGTCCTCCCGTCCGAAAAAGCCTCCAAAGGAGTATTCTACTCCTCCGTAGGCTCGGGGGATACTGTTGGGTATCAATACTAGGGATACCTAAAGCAAGGAAGTTAGCACCCACGCTGACTTCCCTGGATGGCTCAAGACATATTAAAAGGTCTCGCCTGACCCAAGGCCGCGGGCTCCGTCTCGCCCTTCCTCGAGGCCGTGGGCTCTGTCTCGCCCGACCCCAAGGATGCGAGCTCCGTGTCGCCCAACCTCAAGACCGCAAGCTCTATATCGCCTAACCCCTTGGGTGCGGGCTCCGTCTCGACTGACCCCAAGGATGCAGGCTCCGTCTCACCCAAGGCCATGGGCTCCGTCTTGCCCGACCTCGAGGTCATGGGCTCCATCTCGCTCGACCCCTTGGGTGCGGGCTCCATCTCTCCCGACCTCACGACCGTGGTTTTGGTCTTGCCCAAGGTCACGGGCTCCGTCTCGCCTGACCTCAAAGACGCAGGTTCCGTCTCGTCTGATGGAGACCCATACCGCCGCCAACCACTCCAAGTCCAAGCGTATGGGCCTAGGTCAAAACTCTAACACCAGGAAAGAGGCTGGCACACCTCGATGTAACCTATGGCTGACAGGCCATACCTGAGGATTCACATCAAGAACAGTGTCGGGCATGCCGATGCTGTTCTACCTAGTCCTCGTACGGACGTTGACAGGCACGTCAGTTCACCACGACGTCCACCGGGATAGAGTGGAACGCCATGACCGGCAGGTGACGCCTACGCATGGCGCCAGTGACGAACAGGGCAGTGACATGGAGCCGTGCCTGTTGACATCTATAAGATCGGCGGGACCCGCATGAAGGAGAAGAATGACCCGGCGACCCTAGAAGCTTTCTTCTCTCTCTCGTTCTTCTCCTTTTTCTCCACTGTAACTCGCGCTTTCCCTTCGCCTATAAAAGGAGAAGCAGGGCGCCCCATGAAAAGGAGAAATCTGAACACAAGAGCACGACACGAGCACACGGCTGAGTAGCAAGCGAGCTCTCAGCTCCCGTTCACTCCTTCCACCAGAGACCTGGGATACTCTCCCTCTCTCGCCTGTTTGTAAGCCCTACTACAAACCAAGTGCCGGTAACACGAGCAGCAGTGAACTGGACGTAGAGACGTTCCGCTCAAAGCAATATAAACCCTTGTGTCCTCTGAGCACACCATCCGAGCCAAACGCGCAAATACAAATTTACTCGTCGGTGGTCTGAAAACACCGACAAAAAGTATCATATTTGGTATTATACAATATCTAATAAATAACATCTTTTGTAGCCTTACGGTGCACGTCGACCAGTGCTGTACGCCGCACGCCTTGATCTTGTGTGCTGGGCCACCTCTGATGGTGCGGCCCATGTCTTGTCCTGTGGGTACCGGGGGGTCATACCCCCACAGTACGACCTCCGCGCCAAGGCATTAAGCTTCGTGCCGGTGTCAAGCTCCACGTCAACAAGCATCCATTGGGGGGCAGCAAGTAGATGAACACATACGGCAACCGTATGTTTCATACGTTTCAGATGTATGTTGCATATATTTTATCTGGCTGTTGCAAAAGTAGATCTGGTATTGCATATGTTACAATGACTATATACATATGTTGCAACTGTATGTTTCAAATGTTTCAGTTGTTTCAAACGTATGTTGCAAGTGTTTTATCTGTATGTTGCACTAGTTATACACGTATGTTGCAAGTGTATGTTTCAAATGATTCGGCTGTTTCAAACGTATGTTGCAAGTGTTTTATCTGGATGTTGCATATGTTGCAGTGCACATACACATATGTTGCAAACATATGTTGTAAATGTTTTATCTGTTTCGGACGTATGTTGCAGCAAATGTTTTATATTGCAAGTGTTTCATGAGCAGAGCGGCAAGCTTGGGAATTTCACATCGCTAGGCTACTAGCTAGCCGCATTTGAAGTAGATCAGTCTAAGGTTCTGATTGCTACGATTTGTACGATTTACTTCTTAGAACTTGGATCTTCTGCTCTTGCAATGGATTGGATCTTTTATGGGGCACACAGCGAAGGTGGTCCCCGTGTAAAGCAAAGGAAGCGAAAGTAAGCACAACAAAGAAAGTAAAAAGCACAAAGTTGCATCCATGGGCGGGCAGCAGAGACGCGAGCACGGTTGCATCCATGGGCATGGCAAGCAGCGTGGAGCACGGTTGCATCCATGAGCAAAGCGCGAGCACGAGGAGAAGCAGAGAGCACGGCTGCATACATAGGCGCCTAAGGGTATTATTATTGAAAACGGGCGGACAGCGAAACACGGGCGTCCCAGGCGTTAGTCTCTCCGTTTATTAACCAACGACTGTTCAATATTTTATCCCGTGTGGCTAGAGTTTTTTTTTGTCGACAATGATATCTTAGGCTATTTTTTTATTTGTAACGATGGAGATGAGTAACTTCTTTAGATAGAATCTTTTGATTAATGGCCAGATGTTTCTGATTAATTTGAGAATTTATAGCATTTATCTTTTTTTCCTAATGCTTCTGGTGAGAATTAACGTGGAGCCTCCGTTGAGGCCTCTAATTAGTAATAGTAAGATACCAGCCCTACAGTTGTACTGTACCAACGTTCAGGTGAGTTCTGCACTGCAGTAAGTACCATTTTTCACCTCCTCAAAAATCAAACTGAATTCGCTGCAAGGCTACATGACATGCTGTCACAAATCACAATTGTCACGGCGCTGAAAACATGCTATATGCTCTTTTTTCAGCACATTCTAGCTAGTGCCATAGATTTGTTGCCAGTATTGATGGACAGATGTTAATATTCAGAGATGCACTGCTGCTGCTGCTTCCCCTTCAGTACCGCAAACGCTCAGCTGCTCTAAACCGCCGAATATAGCTGAGGTCACTGATCAGATACTGAACCTATTATTTTTCAGGATCCTCTCTTCTGGGATGCAGCTCACTTTGCTCACTTTCGTCTTTTGCATTGTCCTACTCACCCTTGCCAAACACACTAGTTATTTCACAAGTTGCCCATCTAGGTGTAAATCATTAACACTTTAGGACGATACATTGATACTGCCCTACTACAAGAACAATGGGCGGCAGCTCATTGCCACAGATCGAGTTGGTAGCCAACAAGCATATGTAGCAAGTTGCAACTAGGACAACAGATACAGCTGCCTACTGGCACCGTCCCTTTTCTCTGTTTGTTCCTAGCCAAGCCAACTTGTAACAGTAGCATCTTCCTTTTGAGTTTGAGTACAAAGAAGACAGCCCTTAGGAGTTAGGAAGAACTTTCCTGAAAGTTAGGGATCACACTATAACTATAGCTATGCACTAGTAACTGCAGTCCCTATAGCAATTGCAATGTTAGATTCCAGCTAAATAAATCTGAATTATCATCATCTTTTGCTTTAAAAGATCCAGTTACAAACTTACCATTACCATGTTGGCTGGCTCTGTCCAGTCAGTCAGTCGGCGACATCTCTGCAATTAGCAACTACAAATCCCTACGACCCTTCTTAATTAATCTACTGCCTCGATCAGCACCTTATTTCCCTCACACACAGCCATGCACATGCACCAAGTTTCACAAGTTCGATCCAAACAAAAGCCCTTCATGAGCACCATGCATGGCCTACGAACAACAGGACCCTGACGAAGAAGAACACATCAAGGGCTTGTACGGCCTCTGGCAGATGCGGTCCATGACGACGACGAAAGCCATGACCATGGCGCAGTCAGCGTCCGGCATGACGGTGAGGCTGAACACGTCTTCCCCGAGCGTGACCGGCTCCGACGCCGCCGCTGCTGCTCCGGCCTTCTTTCTGGTTATCCTCGCCACCTCCTCGCTGTCGCCACTCCGGATCTTGCAGCTTCTCCTCCAGAAGCTGCCCTGCACCGTAAAGCTTGGGACTAATTGCTGGGCTCCGGATCCTGATGCCATGTACACTTCGGCTTCGTCGGTGCCTTTGACGAGCGAGCATTTTCTCATCGAGAAGAGATGTTGCCGTCTGGGGAAACTGGTCTTGTCGCCGCTGGATTCTTCTGATGATGCTCTGTAGCAGTTCCATTGGTCGCGCATGCTGAGAATCTGTCACGGCATGCAGAGGGCGGCACATTGGTATTCAAAACTGGCGGGTAATAAAGAAAAGGTAACCAAAGGAGATATAGATACTACTAATGCCCCAATCTGTTTATTTTATTTTGCAGCTCTGGTCGCTTTCTGTTGTTACTTATTATAGTTTATTACAGCTGTAAGCGTGCAGTAATAAGTTAATTACATCGTAGAGTATTTCAAAGCGCGTGAAAACAAACAAGTATATTATATGAGCAAGAGCGAGCCATATCAGAGAAACCAAGGCATTTTGGTTGTCTGCAGGCTTTTGGACAAAAGTGCTTCTGTGCTTGTGTGTTTTTCAAGTAGAAGGCGTGTTTGCAGCATCTGCTTGGCATCTGTGTGCAAGCTTCCTCAGGTAGTTGCATTTTGCAGAGGACTAGGAAAATCTTTCAACTTGTGTTAGGACTAGCAGTGCCAGTGAAATATGTTATTCATCATGAGACTTGAGGATTGCATTGGCGAATCACTTTCTGAGATACTGCAAATAAATCTTTGCCCACCTAACAAAGAAGAAAGATTTGGATCGTGTTGCATGATCTAGAACTAGAACTAGAAGAAAGAAACTAAACCCAGGCAACAGGCATATATGTTTTTGCCCTAACAAGAAAGATTGCGCATTTCTTCTCCGGATTGACAAAATGGAAAATCATCCATACACCAGACTACGAATAATCGTCTACTATGCTATGGGGATGTGGGATACGATCAATTAATCATATATCATCCCTAATTGACAACGCAACCATACGCAATCAATCAACCAGAGCGTAACGTACGTACCTGCGGGCGGAGAGCCAGGAGTGGCGCGCCGCGGCCGTCCATGAGGAGGAGCTCGCCGGCGAAGAGCTTCCGGCGGCGCGAGTAGTTGTCGACGCGGAACGCCAGACTGCCGGCGGCGTCGTAGACGGAGAAGCCGTCCGTGCCGTGGAAGCCCATGCTGGACCGCTTCCACACCGTGTACACCGCAGGCTGACCCTGGCCACGGCGGCCGTCCCCCGCGGCGCGGCTGCTGGTGGCAGTGGTGTCAGTGGCACGGCCACAGCCGCCGTCGTGACGATGAGGGACGGCGACATCGGATGGGTGTACCCGCGTCGCGCTGGCGGCGATGCTGCTGGGGCTCGACGTCGACGTCGACGATCGCGGTGGCACCGGGTGCATGGCTTGTTCGCGCTTTGCTTCGTTTGATGGATGGACAACAGAAGTTGCTAGCTAGCTTAGCCGTGCCTGTGCTGTACGTGTGCAGTGCCGCTCCGCTTTATATACGACTCAAAACCAGCTGCTGCTCTCTCTAAAAAAAAATACAAAAAAGGAAGTAGCAGAGGCAGTCATCACTCATCAGCCATATCCAACGGCCGTTGGTTTGGTTTTGCTGTAACTGACTGTACGATGGACGGTTGTTTCGTGCGTTGGCTCGCCATGCATGCATGGTCTTTTGACTTTTGCACTGCACTTTTTTGCACACATGGATGAGTTTGTTTGTGGCCGGTGAGTTCGCAAATGCGTGGCGATGCAATCCACTTTAATTTGCTTCTTTCTTTTTTTTTCCACAAACAAGCAGTAGACACACACGAGCACCACAGTCACGTCCACGCAAGGCCCGATCGATCGTACATGGTGAAGGCTACTAGCTCCATCTCAGTGCTGCTGGGGCTGTTGGCACTCGCCAAGCGCAGAATCAACTAAAAGAGGTGCGTGGCAGTCAACAGGCATAGGACTTTACTCCGTATTTCTACATAAGTTGCTTGTTGAAGTGATGTGGTACTAGTATACTTTCTCTCTCTCCCTGAATAAATAGATTCCTAAGTTGTCTTAAGCCAAAAATTTTAAACTTTAACCGAATTTCTAGAAGAAAACGTTAAGAGTTAGGTATCAAATCAGTATCATTAGATTTACTATAGAATATTTTTCATAAGGTGCTCATTTTATGACATGGATGTTGTTACTCTTTTATATAAAGTTAGTTAAAATTAAAAAAGTTTGGCTGACACGGATTCTAGGAATCGATTTATTTGGGGACGAGGGAGTAGTAGAGTATATATACATTATTACATATGCTATTCCACATGCATAGAGCACTTTTTTTTGACAAAACCCATACAACACTAGAGCACTCCAATTCCACGCCGCTTAGTAGAAAACAAAAGGAAAATGTGATAATATAAGACCAGCAGAATAATCAAAATTAGTGAACTAACTTATCACAAACATATCACCAAACATCTTGTGTGCATGAATTAGTGGTGGATTTAGTAGACCAAAGCCTCTCCACTACTCTCCCTAACCGTAGCTCTCAAGAACACAAGAATTTGCTCTCTATCTATTCCTGAGTTGGAGAAGAAGGCATATATATTCACAATAATGTTCACAATGCCCCTAGAGCTCCAGATTATCATAAACAATTCCAATTTCAACATACAACATCAACATGTATAGGAAATGTTTTGTACACCAAATGAGCTAATTGGCATCTAAAAGGTGAAATTACGAGATGCACATCACAATTCTCCACCTCAGCGCGCGGCAATTGAGACACATATCAAATACATCAAGATTCATGATGCCAAACGCCCAATCTTCAAATGCTTCAACTTGAGTAGACAAATAAATAAGTAACAAACTCACCACCACCAAAGCTCCACATGGAGCTAGCTCGGGCAAGAACCAATATCAACCAAGTTCAAGCAATGCTCAAACTTGGCCTTCGAGATCACCTTGGTCGACATATCTGCTGGGCTTGGGTTGTCGTTTGTGTCAATTTTCTCACAATAAAAACGTATTTTGTTCACATGAGGCTAAACAAATAAATTGCACACATCAATGTGCTTGGTTCTCTCATGAAACTTTTCACCTTTTGCAAGGTGAATCACACTTTGACTATCACAAAAGACAACACAATCAACTTGCTCAATGCTCAAATCACCAAGAAACCATGCAACCAAATGACCTCCTTCACTGCCTTGTCCAAAGACATAAACTCAACTTATGTGGTAGATAAAGCAATTGTATGCGATGGAAGGTTGCCCTCCAGCTAAACGCAAGACCCACAAAGTTGAAACACATAACCAGTGAGGGAGCGCTGTCAAAAATATATTGATTTTGTGAGAGCCAAAATCTGCCTTCTCAATATATTGATTTTGTGAGAGCCAAAATCTACCCTTTGACTTGTCACAGCGAATATACATACCCAACAACCCCTTGACTGCACCCAAATCCTTCATCTCAAACTCACTTTTGAGCATGGCCTTTGTTTCATCAATAGTAGATTTGCTCTTTCTTTAAATAGGGATGTCATCCACATAAAGTAACATGAACACCCTTGAACCATCTACAAGTACCAGCTGAAACACACAAGCATCATATGAACTTTTTTTCAAAACCAAGGCTAGTAACATAAGAATCAAAACGATAGTACCATCGTCTTGGAGACTGCTTCAAACCATATAATGACTTCTTCAGCAAACAACATGGTTTTCTTTTCTTTCAACCACATAGCCTTCTCCTTATGACATATAAATCTTCTCCTCCAGCTCACCATGAAGAAATGATGCCTTCGTATCTGTTTTCTCTAATCCAAATCAAATAGAGCAACCAAAGATAGCAATGTCCAAATGTAAGTATGCTTCACAATTGGAGAAAATAACGCATGGTAATCAATTCCCTTTTTTGAAGCCCTTTGCCACCGCGTAGCTTTCTACCTTGGAGCAACCTCTATAGGAGCATCTTTGAGATTAAACATCCATTTACAACCAACAATCTTACACCCTTTGGGTGGCAAGACCAAGTCCCAAGTGTTATTCTTATGCAATAATTCCATTTCTTCTATCATAGCCTAGACCCAACTAGCTGCGCGAGGACTAGGAACTGCCTTTTTGTAAGTGCTAGGCTCAATGAACAATATCCTCTAAAACCATGAAAGCAAAAGCGGTTGCACCTCTGTCTCTCTCTACTGGTGTGACCCACTCTCCATAGAGCTATCATGATTTCCTTTGTCTCTGAGGACTATGTGCTATAGGAGAGTCTGGAACCTCTGAAGCTCCACCTGAAACTGTATCCTTTAACTAACTATCAGCTACATCTAACTCATGATCTTCCTCATCTGTGTCACCCTGAACATTATCTACAGACTCTGAAGAAAATGGTTGCTACTGCCGCTGACTGTCAACTATAGTAGACTCAATCAACGGAGCCTCAACCTCAAATGTTATCATATATGCTACTTTCTCTGCCTATGATGAATTGCCACCTAAAGAAGCTCCACCTACAGTGGAAGCCTCTCCCAACCACCGACTGAAGTAACGATCATCATCTCATCAAAGGTCGCACCCAGTTTTAAGAACAAAACTATGTATAGCCCATATGTGTGCCCAGGAATTCAATTCACACATATAGTTACAAATGAAGGGGTAATATCAAAGACAATGCCTTTATTAAATAGCGCATAAATATTTGTTACAAAAGACATAGTCTTACTTTACAGTATATACTATAACTCTATTCTTCTAGCGAAGCCTCCAATACCACAGGAATCGTCAACTGGTTGAACGCAAGCCTAACACCTCTTAGAAAACTCCACTGAAGAACCTCCATCTGGTACCCATCTGGGATTTTGCCAAAGTATTGAAATAAAACAAGCGTAAGCTACTACCGCTTAGCAAGCATAACATGAGGAGATGCAGGCTCAAAAGGCTTGACACGGCTGAACTACGGTAAGCACTTTTAGTTGGTCATATTTTATTATTAATCATAAGTTGCTAAGTTAGCTTAGGCTCCCGAATATGAATAATTAGATATATCAGCAATTTTAATCATAACCCAAGCCGTCCAAGTACCCAACTATTCAGTAAGGATCCAGGCCGCTCGTGTCTGTGAGCACGACTGATATACCAGTTTTACACTCTGCAGAGGTTGTACACTTTCACCATGAGTCATGTTACCCATATGCCCGAGTTAATTACTCTCAAAACACTTCCAAGGTGAGCAGGCAGGGTACACTACGAAGCTTTTTCCTAGTCGTTCTAATAAGGAGCAGCCACTAAGGATTCCATCTCCCAAGTGTTATGGAGTCATCTCCAAGAATGGCACTAATACTCGCAGCATAGTACACACCCTGGGGATGAGGCCCATACCCAGCCTGGTATGCCCCTCTTGCCCTTTCGGTAAACTGCTACAACCTAGAAAGAGCAAGGTACTAGACTAAGACTAGAGCCATGTGGCCCTCATGGTTATATTGTAAGTCCTGCGTTGCCACTTAAAGATGAGTCCTTGTGGAGAGAAACTAGAGCACCATAAGAAAAGGCCCAATGCTCTAGCCCCCTTGGTTCTATGTTGCTAAAAAGCATCTTTTAATACCATGTTGCATATATCTTTAATTATATTCTTTAATCAATATTAGTTGGAGCAAACTGAGCATTCTACCCACATGCAAAACCCATATGTAACTCAAGGACAGGATAATCAATATCAAGGTAAATAGACTCCAAGCGGTTCATTAAACATATGCATATGAGTTGAGATTGCATTTAAGTGAATAGGTAACAAGGAGCCTCATATTATACTTGCCTTAATTCAATGTATCGCTGCTGGTCTTGATCTTCAAAGAGTTGCTCCAGATCACCAACACAAAACTCACTGTCTACTCGAGATCAAACAGCACCACACATGCATCCATACATACATGCATAGCAAACAAATATAAGCTAATTAGAACAATACACCAAACAGTAGAAATAGAAGTTAAAAATGTTTTAAAACTATTCTACACGATGCTACGAGCACACATGCACGAGAATCACTCAAAATCGGAGTTAAAACGAGGATTCTACGCTAATTTCAAGGTTCGGTGGCAGTTTTGTAGTTTTTAAAATGGACCTATACGTAATTTTGATTATAAACACGAGGTCTAACCTATAAAACTACCCCTGTGGACGGCGGGTTCTATTTTTATAAAATTCAGGGTTTAAAATGGAAGAAAAAGGACTTGATTTGAAATACTTTTGAAAGAGAGTGGACTGCGGGTTTATTCTATAAAAGGTGAAGGGCTCTTTAGCAAAACGCGTTGCGCGAAGGGGTAAGTTCTAATCTGAGCCGTAGATCCGCGGATGGACGGTCGAGGCGGGTTGGGGAGGTTTGGCCGGCCGGAACAGAACACCGGCGCGGTGGTCCTCCATGGACGGCGGCAGATACCTCACCGGAGTTAGCCGGGAACGACATATAAGCCTCGGTTCTCCATGGGGAAGGCACAAGGAGGTTCAGCGGGCGACGACGAACACATCTAGACATCTTTCACAGACGGAGGTAGCTCGGTGACGGCGCAGGGCACGACAGGGCGGACGGTGGCTCCCTGTGACAGTTCGGCGGCAATTAGGGACCACACGAGAGCGAGGAAAAGAGGAGACAAGGGCTCGGGAGCTTCGAAACCTCGGTGCAAAACGCGACAGTGGGCTCAAGACGACGGAAAGCCAGCGAGCAAGGGCTTCAACGGCGGCCGGCGAGCTCTGCTTCGACGGGGAGATCTGAAACGAGCATGCGTGCGGCACGGAGCTAGGGCAAAGGCGGCGGCGTGTAGATGCGAAACAGGGGTGCTATTTAAGGGCGGGGCGACATGGGCAGCACGCCAAGCGAGCGTAACGGAGGCAGACTCGGTGGCAGTGCGGTGTCCGGCTCGAACACGAGCGGAGGAAGAAGACGCGTCCGACGAGTGGGCCTGGGCTGTCAGAGGGATAGGAGGCGCGAGCCGCGACGTCAGCGAGAGAGAGCGTGGGCGGCTGCGCTGGGCTGCGACCTGGCTAGGCTGGCTAGCTGGGTCACGGGGAAGAGGGAGAGATGAGCTGCGGTGTAGAGCAGACCGACTGGGCCAAAAGAGAGCAAAAGGGGAGAGTTTTCGTATTTACTTTTCTAAATTTCCAAAGCAAATTTTCAATTCCAAATTTAAATCAATTTAAAGTTTGATTTCAATCCACACAATACAAAATAGTATGCAGCGGCATGAATGCATAAACATGTAGATGAACCCTACAATAAATTTTAAGTTAACAAAAATTATTATTTTTCTAAGTTTAAATACTCACAAAAATATATAATTAAATTAAATTCTCCTATTTAAAAACAATACAAATTTTAGGGTGTTACAGCCTCGCAAAAGATTTTGTCTAATAGTGACTTCAATCCGTTTAGAGACCTAAATATACATTTTAAGTTCTCAAAATTTGAAATTCAA
Organism: Miscanthus lutarioriparius; assembly: GCA_904845875.1. Taxonomy (NCBI): domain Eukaryota; kingdom Viridiplantae; phylum Streptophyta; class Magnoliopsida; order Poales; family Poaceae; genus Miscanthus; species Miscanthus lutarioriparius. The sequence continues at coordinate 125,824,324 of CAJGYO010000010.1, forward strand.
GTTTTTAGTTTTTCTCAAACGACCTCCGATGAAAAATCATCCTATAACTAAGTTGTAGTACTCAACAAGATCTAAAATATTATAGTTATAACTTTTATTTATTTGAGATCTTTTAGGGGTTGAAATGTGGAATACAAGATTTCTAAGACTTAATACAAAAGTATATCATTCTATAATTGGTCATAAGTGACTGTGTGATATAGTGGTAGGGGCTCTCGCGAGGCAAAAGGTTCAGATCCTTGACAATGTAGTGTGTGGAATTCATGAGAAAAAATGCTCAGACGTGTGACATGTGACCATGCAGTGACCGCTCTGACAAAAGAAATTTCTTTTTGGCATAGTTTAATATCCTTTGTGATTTTTGAAAAAAAAAATAGGCATAGCCCTGGAAAGCGATTTTTTGGGATGGTTTTGAAACTATCCTTATAAATGACTCATTTTTATAATGAATACCATAGTAACGGTTTCGAAACCGTCCTAGAAATCGATTTTGATCGGGTGCAAAATTCTGAGATTGTGATAGCAACCAAACTTCGATAAGCATCATATAACCAGTTCATTTTAGATTTCTTTCTTCTCTCAGAGAAATTGGCTTTCTATTCAATTGTAGCACAAAATAAAGAGGCTACAAAATGTATATTCTTACTATTATTCGTCCAAAAAGCAATAACTTTGTCCATATAGAGGTCATTTTGGATATTGAAACAGTCTATGAGTTGAAGTTTGGCTAGTATTTTCTAGAAAACATGATATTTAAACAAAGCAATTATATGTTATAAAACTAATTTTTATATTATGCATCTGGTGACATCAATATTACATTATTCTATGTTATCTATCTAATTATATTTATATATTGATGATCAAAATTCAAAAGAAAATACTAACAAGAAATCTCAAAATGACTCAAATTTTAGTACCAGAAATTAATTAGAAGTTGTTTTGAAACTTTGGTGCCAATCAAATAAAATATGAGTGCATTGGCAGCACCGCAGCACCCAACATGCAGCAGGTAAAAGACATCGACCCCTTGAGAAACAAAATGCAACTCGCATACAGAATCATAACAACCTCGTGAATCTTCCTTCAAGCTTAACACAAGACATTCCCTATAGCAATGCCTAATGTTATCATATTCTATCAGATCAATAAGAAAAATACTAAGCGTGATTAGTCTCGAATCAAGCACACACCTCACATGAGCTAGCCTAGAAACAACACGGACACCAATAAGTAACAACAGTTAATGACAAGATTAGGTGTGCTCCCATATTTCTAAATATCCACCCTTCCACCCAAGCTTTCACACACTTATGATCACCTCCTTAATCTATTGACGGTAGTGTTAGTGGTGGGTTTGGTATATATTTGTGTGATTACTATGACTCTAATGAAGGAATTGTGTGCTCTAAGGACGAATAATTAGCATGCCAGTTTGCAAGTTGCTATTTGTTTCGATGATAATATAATGGATCTTGCAAGTTGGATGTGTACTATATATATCTTACTGCTGCTTACATCACTCAATAATGTGTTTTGTTGGCTTATGGTGGTTCGATCAGTACTATTTGTCCATTCATCGGTGTGTACCTTATATTATTATTAGTGGTTAGGAAATTAAATTAGGGCTATTAACAGTATAAAACTTGCTGGTTTCGTTTAAACTTGTTCTTATGCAAGTAACTAAGGCAGCGAAGTTATTAGCTCAATGTTTGTGTAATGTAACATGATATATATGTTATTCCTAATAAAACATAATATGCCATTGTTGATATGTTTTCTCTTGTACTCCCTCCTCCATTCCAAACTGTAAGTTATTTTTTGTTTTCTGCATACATAGCTTTTACTATGTATCTAAACATGATGTATATCTAAACTTACAATTTAAAATGGAGTGTATTATTTTGTGGATGCAACAAAACCAGCATGGACTGTTTTTGCCTCTTTATATTTTCCCCCATTGGAGTGGTGACACACGAGCACTATGCATGCATAACACTTACACACCCCAGTGAGTGCATAATCACAAGTGCAAGAATATATCGCTAAAAGCTTATACGCATGTGTGTAAATCTTATAATAAAATTGCTGCTTCCCATAGGATCTACTCTTTTTATCATTTATATGCCTAAATAATTGAGCAAGGCTTCATACAACAATGATAAAAAAAACATTGCTATTAGCAATAAGTGTTAGTAGCAGTAGTCAGGAGATTAGTAACTTACATGAAAACCATGAGGCCTGCTCGTATGGAATTTTGTTTTAATGACTGAGAGTGCATGATAGCGACAACGAGGAGGATCTGTTTGAATACTGGCTGATGACCACAAGATCATCGACCAGAATTTAGTTTGCAGCCTATCCATTTCAATGCCGCTCATAACATAAGTTGATACCTACCCGAAGCAACAGCAAGAAGCAGAGGCCAGGGAGTGATCCACGCCATGCATGATAACAATGGACGGACGGATTAATCTATGGCCAATTAGGTCTTAGAAAAACCCTATGCCCAATTGATTACTGAATTAAGCTTGGGGGCGTTGATCAACAGATCAGCCAATCGATACAACAGTAGCTGTCGAATGGTCGAGTCTTTTAGTTTGATCAGACTTAGTTTGGTAGACTGTCATTACTGTTGTGTCCTGAATTATGTCGAGCGAAGTGAGTCTATGTCTAACTCAACTGGTTGGGGTGGAAGGTGTAGTCAAGCATCTCAACCATTTAAATTTAAGTCATCTTCAACTCAAATATTGATGTATATTTTCTTCTTAATGAAAAAGAAAACTCTCCTAGTCGTTACTCCTCTAGGTTGGGCCTCTTTTTTCTTAATTATGCATGAGATTGTTGTCTTGGAAAATAAAATAGGGGAGCCCGTACCTATCCCAAAAAATAAGAACAGATCAGCCAATTGCAAGCAGATATGCATACATCAGCGAGTCATGCTCATTGTCAAGGGAATGCATGCAGGACTGGCTTGAGCACAGCTAGCAAGCAAGTTGAGTGCGTCTACACGTATGCAAAAGTTGGCGTTGGGCAAAAAGTGGTTTAGGACATGCTTGCTGACTAGAAGCCGTACTTGATGACGCATTTGACGAGTGCAACTCCTAAGTTCAGGTCATCTCACGAGTCACGGCCACAAAGCTGCATTTGTGGTTTCCTCAGGCTCAATGTCTCAATGGGACCAACCTTTGTAACCTAATATTGCAGGGCATATGTTGTGATATTGGCGTCTTACTTGGAAAGATTTGGTAACGGGGTTCAGCGCGAAGCCTATACGTCCACAAAACCTTCGTGCCATTTCTATTTTTGGCAGAAGATTTTTCATGGGTTTTCTGGTGATGAGAAAGTCTCAACTACTGGTCTACTACTCGACTTAAGTTTTTTATCCTACCTGTTAAGTTCTTGCTCTTTTTCTCATTGAGCTAATCAAAGTTTGATTCCTTTTAAGCGACTAAGTTTGTGCTGATATTCTTGCCATTCCAGAGGATTTGTCGGACAAAGATTCTTTAGCAACATGATGCTTAGTTTTTGCAGTTATAAATACAGCCGACATGGAAAAGAGTAAACTAAAATATTTAAAGACTCTTGGTGAGTACAAGATACAAGCGATGAGTTGTAGCAATATTCCCTACACCTTGTCCCTCCTTCTGGATGCTTCTGTTGTTTTTGGTACAGAAAAGGTCCTCTCGTGCGCTGAATATTATATACTCTCCCAGGAAATATATGCCAAATGTCTTGTGAATCTTACTATATTTTTATGAGGAATTAATGCAGGAGATCTTAAGAGATGAAATAGCAGCCATGAGTGTTAATTAATAAGGGGAGTACTCTACTAGTTGTGTTTGGCCTTCAGTGTGAACACTAACTTTTTAAGCACTATGCAGTAGTAGTACCACCTGGTTAGCCAGCCGATGAGTCAAGTTCACTCCTTGAGGAGGACCGATCAGCGTCAGCTCGGTTGGTTGAATCTCCCGGTGGTGGAGCAACCGCTCGAGGGTTCGATCCCTGAGATGGAACTCACATGCCTCACCGGGGTTTTTCCCCCAAAATAATCAGTGGACCCTTAGGCGTCTGTGTGCCACAATGGGAGGCGGGGCGCCCGTCCCTAGCGGAGGTTCAGTCTTCGTGAAGCTCTTGTAGACGTATGGATGTATAATCTTTGGGTCTAGCGTGCGCCTTAGGGTGTGTGTGATGTGCATGGGTTATGTGTGCTGTGCGTTCAGATACTGTAACTTGTACTCTGGATCTGAGGAATAAAAAAAAGTTCGCTCCATGAGCAGATTTCCTTTCAGGATTCGACAAGCATCTGTCACTTTTCACTTTTTCATCTCCAATGCTTCTTCTAGCCAGGTGGAAACGCACTTATACTTTTTTTGAAAGGACAAACCAGTAGCATATACTGCTACAAATCCGTGGTATGAGAATACAATTGGTTATAAGTAACTGCACCTCATACATTTGCGTTTGTTCTTCAGAAAACTAGAATAATCTCTGCCTACAAGTTATATCCAGAGAAATTTGACAAGTTATTAGGTCCCAGTCGGTCGTAGCCAATTTACGGCTGTAATTTTTTTTCCTACCCATCTTTCTTTACGAAATCACTGCGCTCTCTTTGCTTCAGTGATCATGATCATCCCTGAATAAGAACTCAATAGTTGTTGTCAGAACTCACAAAATGGCTAGCTTCTCATGGCCAAGCTAAGCTACGGCTAGGAGCAGATCAAGGGTTTGTACGGCTTCCAACAGATCCGGTCCAGGACGACGACGAACGCCATGATCATGGCGCAATCCATGCCCGGCTGGACGACAAGGCTGAACACGTCGTCGCCAAGCGTCAACGAATTCGACTTCTTCCTCGTTATCCTGGCCACCTCCTCGCCGTCGCTGTTGCGGATCTTGCAGCTTCTCCTCCTGAAGCAGCCCTCGACCCAGAAGCTGGTGCTGCATGATCCTGACATGGACACTTCTGCTTGATGGCCTTTCTGTAGAACCGAGCATTTCCTCATCAAGAAGAGTCTGTGTGAACTTGGCCTCTTGCCTTGGCCTTCTTCTGATGCGTTGTAGCAGTTCCATTGGTCGTGCATGCTGAAAATCTGTTGCAAAAAAAGGATATATATAGCTTTGTTAGTTAGCCTTTCCTCCCATTAGTTGTAGTGAATTTGCAGACACATTGGATTTGGCTTTAATTTCGCTCAGACTGTATATGGCGAAGAACTTTGAACGAAGTAACCGATCGAGTTTAGTTTGACATGATATATACATACAGGGAAGAATACAAAGCTAGCATTTTTTCTGTTCTGTGACTTCTGTCTGAGCACACATTTGGTATGTAATTTGTTTTGAAAAAAAAAAGGACATTTGTTTGGTTCGTATTTTCCTAGGTGTGCATTTATCTTAAAGGAGTGAACTGACTGAATTTGCTGTAACGAATTGTCGCATTCATTTGGTCTGAATCTCATGGAGAGCCACCAAATGTTTGCAGTACTGGTAGTCTGGTACTAGGAGTCTAGGACAAATAGGCTATAACAACCAGGACGTACATACAGCCGAGGTGGCGACAGGATTATTCTTTGAATGAAAAAGGAAAAAAGTTGTGCTTGGAGTTGCAGAGATCATGAATCAACTCTAGCATAATAATCAAGAATCCTGCAGAGTAGGAAGCACCATTTCCCGATCTGAAAAAGACCGTATTTTGTTGCGAGGGCACGATGACCGATGGGTCGGTCGATCGATGCGACTTGCAGCTGGATCGATCACGTAGGTTTACTCAAAATGAAATTTTGGAGACGATGACACGGACGGACGTACCTGCGGCCTGAGAGCGAGGAGGGGCGCGCCTTGGCCGTCCATGACGATTAGCTCGCCGGCGAACACCTTCCGTCGGCGCGAGTAGTTGTCGACGCGGAAGGCGAGCGCGCCGGCGGCATCGTAGACGGAGAAGCCGTCGGTGCCGTGGAACCCCATGCTGGACCGCTTCCACACCGTGTGGTGCAGCGCCGCCGGCGTGCGGCCGGCATCGGCGTCGGCGCCGTCTCCTCCGCCGGCGCCGCCGCGGCGTGGAGGAACAAGCGGCGGCGGCGGCAGCAGAGGCCGCGTCGGCGTCGTCGTCATCTCCGTGGCCGAGGACGGGTGGATCCGGCTCGCCGATATCGCCATCATGCTGGTTGTGGTGCTGGATCGGTCGGGGAAGGCCGCCGCCGTCATTTATCGATCTCGAAAGCGTCAATGGCTGGCGCGGCGCATCGATCCCCTCGTCGTTTTATAATCGTGGGTCGTGACCAGGTCATGTACGCGCCACCGCTACTGTAGACTGTAGTGCTGTACAGTACGTACAGTACGACGTGCTAGTTGCAATGGAATTTTTGGTGGTTTAGTTGGTTGTGACGGTGTGAGTGTGTAGCTGCGTGGCATAGCAGCACCTTTACGCTTGTGTCTTGTGTTGACTCTTGGGTGCATGCGCCTGCAGGCTGCAGGATCAAAGATTCCCATGCCGCCCTATCCCCTGTCTTGAGTGCTGCTATATGCTCTCTCTTTCCAGAAAAACATGCAATTCTAACACAGTACCATATTTTAGGGTATCATGTTTGATCAATTATAGATAAAAAACTATAAATATTTATAATATCAAATAATTATTATTAGATTAATTACGAAATATATTTTCATAATAAATTAATTTAGAGTCATAAATATAAATATTATTCACTGAAAACTTAGTTAAACATGAACAACTTTATCTGACACGTAACTCATAGTTGTATGTTTTCTTGGGTAGATGGAGTATCCCCGTGATCAAGGAAGCTTCTTATAGGATGGAAAGATAAGTATTTTTATCTAGGGAAATGGTACCTCTATTTGACACAATAATAGATGTATAGATAGGAGTACTTTGTGATCTCTATTCAGTTGTGATAAACTTACCAATTAGTTTATATGTTTTTTCTCTATTTATATCAATGTTTTTCTAAACGATAAACGGTCTCTACACGGTCGTCCTTCGTTTAGCGTTTAGGCTGTTTACACGGTGTTTAAACGAAGTTAAACAGTCTAAACGGTTTTGTACTTTTAAAAAAATACATCTAATTATATATGTGCATGTAAAAAATCAAGTATTCTAGCATTTATACATATTTATCCGAGTAAAAATCAATTATTTTGGTATGTATATATATTTATGCATGTAAAAAGAACCAAATATAGATATTTATGCATGTAACATATCAAGTGTACACATTTATAAATATAATAAACTTAAGTATACAAATTTATCCATACAAAACTGAACTAGATTTACCTTGCGTTCGCCTAAACAGTCGTTTAAACAACTGTTTAGCCCGTTTAATACAGTTTGGCCCCGTTCGACTTACCTTAAAAGCCGGCTTAATCGGTTTCTTTTTTCAGCCGGAACATTGTTTTTTCTCACAACATTTCAGCTTTGGCTTGTTTTTTCAGTCAATTTCAGTCATGCGAACGGGACCTTTATCTCCGTTCCGTTTAGGCCGTTTAGACCGTTTTTCCCATTTTTTGACCGTCTAAACAGTCAATCGTTTAATTTCCGTTTATCCCATAAATAAAATAGTTTACCACCGTTTACCGTTTAGTAGTCTTTTAATCGGCCATTTAGGCGAACACTGATTTATATACTAATGCTTTTCTTTCTTTCTTCCTATGTGTATGGCACCCTGTGTGTCTTCAATGCATTTTTGTTAAAAGCTTACCTTAAGTTATGTTCGCTCTTTTGCTTCTCATGTCTCTCATGATGTTATGAATCTAGAATTTGTCTTATATATTGTTATCTTCTTAGTTGCTACAATTTTTAATCTTAAACATTGTTCACTCCAAATGAATCTAAAAACAAAGGAGGTCATAACCATCGTTGGTCTACACTAAACTCCTCTGCTACTTAACATGTTGAATTTTCTCTTATTATCAAACAATTATATGTGTAGCAAAATTTTCTGCAAAAAATTAGACGTTTACAATTATAGCATCAATATAGATATGTCATAATATTTTATTAAAATACATAAATTTATCTACAGTAACAACTTACATTAATTTGTTATTAGCTTATGCATGCATATAAATATACTTGATCGATACGATTGCTCAACATATATATTTACTTTAAGTTAGTTTTTATATGTTTATAGTAATCAAAGTGGGTAATTTAGAAACATATACATGTGTAATTTATATTTATTCACACATTTTTATAATAACATACTCCCTCCGTCCTTAAATGTTTGTCGTTTTCGCTTCCAAGAAACAACTTTGACAAAATATGTATTAAAAAATATTAATATTTATGGTACATAATTAGTATCATTGATAGATATTTGAATCTAGTTTTTTAACAAATTTATTTGGAGACACAAATGTTGCACGCATTTTTTATAAATCGAGTCAAACTTATCAGCACGCGTGGCGACACACATTTAGGGACAGAGGGAGTATGTTGCCAATTCATATGCAGGTTTTTGCGGATGTTTCAGTTTATTTCCATAATGACAAAAGGGGTAGTTTAGATGCAAATTTAAGGGGTTATTTGTATTATCTATCCCAATTGTAGGGTGGGTAATTTAGATGAAAATTTGTATGGTTACAATAGATTATGTTTTATAATGACACATGGGGATTATTTAAATACATATTTGGGGGTTATTTATGTTGTTCTTCGTAATGGCATATGTGGGTAGACTTTTAGAAAACTGGTTATTATTGTCATTGGTGACTAGACTCTACCAAATTAATGGCCATATATTTGGTTCTGTCTTGAGAATTTATATGTTTCCTAACATGTCTCATGGTAACGTGGAGGCTCCATTAGGACCTCCAGTTAGTAATAGTATATGATTAATTACTTACTACAAACAAACTCAATCAATATCATTTTTAACAATCTCATTAGGACTATTTCAAATTGGAACCTCAAAAACATTTGTTATATATACACCAACAACCTAGGGGAGCAGGTATTTATGTCCTATATGTTCTATAGAATATATTAAGACAAAAGGTCACAGCAAAAGTGTGTGACGGCTAACTTGACACAACCTAGCTTAAAGCATCACTTATTTGTAACCAGAAAGAGTGCCAACATAGAGGATCCACGTGAAGCATCTATTTATTTCTTATATATATAGCACATATTGTAGATACATGCCTCCATTGTTTCATGCCCAAATAAGTAGTTAACTGGGCGTGTTAACATGTCATTATGCTCCCCAAGCACGCTCTGCATTCTGGGCATTAGAGATAGCTAGATGCATGGCTACCAACACAGCCAATCACTTGGATTTATAATTACCCGTGCAAGCGTTAAAGCCCAAGATACCGCGCGTGATATATATATAAATATATATAGTGTGCTTGATAGATTTTTTCCTGGCGGTGGTTCCCTTTAGTTGGGTGGGTGTAGTGCATGCAGGATTGCAGCTCCATCCTGGGATGTCATGTCACCTTCATGAGTGCCCGCGTGATGCATTATTCCAGCTTCTCGTAGCCTTCTACTAGTTGCCAACTTGCCATCGAAACATCTGTCAGAAACAGGAGGCTTTAGTTTAATGAACTTGAAGTAACATGAATGGTTAGTCATCGAGGCCACCAAGACTTGACACTCCGTTAACTCCTCGACCAACAGATCTAGCATTGCTTGCTTGTTTGCTCTTGAAAAGGCACGTTGACAGAGAACAATTTGGATATATACAAGCATTTTTCTGATTCTCCATTTCAATGGCTGATTTGATCGGTGGACTAAATACCCACCACAATTCACACACTATGCATGGTGGTGTAGTCAAGAGAACAACTCCTTTTCTGACAACTACATTTCAACCGGTCTATGCTACTGCTTATTTATTTACAATGTCTAGTCTAGCCATGCAGATATGAGATATTCCCATCAGCAACTTGCAAAAGGGTGCGTGCCAAATTGAATTTGAGGAACATTAGCCCTGTCAAACTCATGTTTCTGACTAGAATCATAGGTGGCATAGATATATTAGAAGTTCATGTTTAGTACTTACGCTATCTCTTTTTTCTTCATTATCTGACACAATTTCGATATAGATTATGTACTCTATATCTGGCTGTGATGAACTTGTTAATTACTCTATGTATATATATGTTTCTTCAAAACCTGGTCCATAGATTTTCTCTCTGCATGGCGGTTCATGGTCTTCAGTGTGCATCTAGTTGAATCTTATTTTAAGTTGTTATTATTATGGTGGCTCTTGTTGCAACCCATGTCTCGCGATGTCATGGATGTGGTTATAGATCTTGATTTTCAAATTTTGATCTTATTAACTGCTATAAATTTTTATCTGCATGTTAGTTGAAACTATTGTCCTTATTAACGCCTTTTATTAAAAATAATGTTTTTTATGTCTAGGCTACAAGAAGCGCTTTATCCAAGAATTATATATGTAGTAGTAATTCTTTATAGTAATAGAGCGCTTACAACTATACTATCAATATAGATATGATATAATATTGTAGCCACAATCTATAAAAAAATTTAAAGTGCAAACTTATATAATAATAATAATAATAATAATAATAATAATAATAATCTTTATGGTATTGCTATATTTTTAAATGATTTGCTAGTGACATCATTATATGAATCATTAAAGGAACATTTTCCTTTTTTCGGATCCTAGAAATATAATACTTATCTCTCATGCATGCATATATACTTGATTTGGAAGAATGCATATATAACATGTAGGTTTATTTTAAGTTATCTTTTATATATTAGTAGTGATAGAAGTAGGTAATTTATAAACATGTATAGACACAATTTATGGTTATTCAAACTTTTTTCATTATTACATATGTTGGCACTTTATACACATATTTTATGGGATCTTCTAGATTATTTTTAATAAAATGTCAAGGAGTGCTAATTTAGATGCAACTTTAACGAGTTATTTAGACTATCTATCTTAAATTGGCAGAATTGGCAGATGTACAAAGAGAGACTACACAGTTGTGCTGTGATGCACGTCTTTAGCTAGGTTTGTTCCACCTATATATATGGCGTATGTAATAAGGTATTAGTGTATTACCGCAACTATCCCAATTGATGGAGCAAATAGCCGAAACGAGTGAAGATGCCTTCTGGCGTGCCGGAAGAGACATGGACTCGTGAATAGTATTATCAAGTAGGAAAAGAACCATCTCGAGAATCTTTTGCCCAAATGCATGCATGTACTACTAAGCACTGTGTTTAGCACTAACTACATACTCTAGTGATCTCTAGCTAGCTAGCCAATGCCCAATAAGAAACCAACAAAGTTTGTTGCGTCTCAAACTACAAGACTAATCACTAGTTTTTTTGCTCAAAAAGACTGATCGCTCTGCTGGAGTCCGATCAGGACGGCACAAAATCCAGCCTACGTTGCTTCCATTGGTGACAAGCAGGTTAGGTGAGAGAGATCATTGAAATTTTTCGCTGTGACTTCCTCTGCTTCACAATAATGCTTGTCCAGTCCACGTACATTGACGAAATGACATTTAACATTTTGCCTAATTTCAGAAATGCTCATGGAGACAAGGAATGTGCATGTATATATGAGTGTCTGTATATTTATATTGCGATTGTAAGGAATGTGCATTTCTAACGACGGCGAAAATGATCCAATCTTCTTTCAGAAAAAAAAATGATATTTAGCTTATTATTACGTGCCTTGCATTGTGGATATGCAGACCGAGAACAAACATTGCAAAATACAGGTAGTAAGCTAGCTAATAACACCACTTGTGAACGCGCTTTTACGTTGTCACGTCTAACCCCATCATTGTCTAGATCATGCATGACGTCCATTGTTTAGTATGGTAACTATCCTAGTCTAATGGTGGGTTTGGTGCTATGAAAGGACGACGGAGGACACGAAGGAACGTGATACTCTGCAAGTTGCAAATTTGATTAGTTGGTTGATCATATGTCACACAACATCAAACTTTGGCCTGGCGTTATGCATGCAGTGACATTTATTGTAGCTAAGCCAACTAGCTAGCTTCGTTATTGGGTTGGTAGCAAATGAGATCAGCACCTTGTTAGGGCGTCCGCAATGGTGCTAGCTACGTAGCTAACTTATGTAGATGTGAGAGACAAAAGCAAAGTCTATTTTATACATTCTTATTTTTCTATGTACTATTAGACCCACATGTTCCTCTCTCAGATTCTTGGACTACGTGAAATAGATCAGCTATTTATTCGTCGCTAGTGACAACTCTCTCTCCTACTTTTCCCTGTCCACGTCGGAATAGCTAGCCAAATAGCTAGTTGTTGGGGATGCCCTTAGAGCATCTCCAAGAGTGTCCTAAATGTCCTCCCAATTCTTGTTTTTTAGCAAGGTTAGAAAAAACCCTCTCCAACAACTCCTAATCCATTCTCCTAATATTTTGGCACTCGGGAAAAACTCCCTCAATCCTCGTAAAGTTACGCGCCATCCTCATCGCGCGTATCCCCTCCTCCCAAGCAGTTTCCCTCGTGTCGCGGTCTTTTGGCGTGGTTTCTTCTTCCCTTCGCGCCATCTCGTGCCGCTGTAGAGAGGAGATCTTCGCCGCCGGCGTCGTCTGGAGGAGGTAATCCATCGTTGAACCCAATCTATGTTGCCGTCTTCTTGGTTTTGCCGGTGCTAGGGTTGCCAGCTCAAAACCAACCCTGGTGCACACTCTATCAAACATAAAGGAATGTGTACAATTTCAAAGGAAATACATGAAAATTTTAAGGTAGATATTAGCAAACTTATATTTTTACCATGGTGCACGTGCACCAGGGAAAGCCAACATGGCTTCGCCCCTGGGCAGTCGTCGCGTGCTGGGCCATGGCTGGCCATAGCCGCGCCTGCCCGAGCAGATGCCGCCGGTGGCCGCCCCTGGGATGCCGATGCCGGGCTTTGGCTGACCGAGTCCCGCTGGCGGGCGGCCGTGCCTGTCCATGCACAGCCGAGGGAGGCCGTGGTTGCGTGGCCGTCTGCTGCAGTTGTGTGGAAAGGTTGCCTGCTTGTCTGCTGATTGCCTGCAATGACCTGTTGCTGGGCGCCTACTGCTGAATGGTACTACTACTAGACCGGCTTTGCTTGCATGCTACTGTGCTGCATGCCACTGTTGTTCAATGCTACTAGTACTAGATGTGATGATACTGATGGCCTGCTGCTGAATGCTACTACTAGATGGCCGGCTGGGACTGCAGGCTAGGGCGTGACGAAGGAAGGAGGCGGCTGCGGCGTAGGGTTGCGCGACCAGAAACACTTTTGTGCTGGAAAAAAAAGTACCGCAAAAAAAACCCAAGTGGGACCAAAATTTGATTTTTTTAGAAGTGAAATATTGGGTACTATTGAAGATGACCTTCTTTTTTTCTCCCAATACTTTTTTAGGAGTTGAAAAACATAGAGTTTTTAGGAGGAAAATTTATGATACTAGCTCTTGGAGATGCTCTTAGATGTTAATGGTATAGGGCAGTACTACAAAACAACTTTACGAGACTCCGGATTTGAATTGGCATATTGACCACCGCCAATAGAAATCATCTACAGACTAAATGAGCAAAGCTCGCCCCTGTGATTCAATTTTCAAATGGGCTTCTTAATAGAGTTGTTTGCCTTTGCAAATATCCAAATAGATATTTTTACAGGCGGTCCTCTTAAGAAACCCATCTCTAAAAAAAGCAGTCCCATAAACACCTAAACCCAACTCTCCTACCTCTCTCTTGCCCACTCAGTAGCACAACCACCTCTCATCGATCCTCCACCTGTTCACACTCCCTTCCTCCACTGTCGCACTACCCCCTCCTTTACCTCGTGCTCCTCGTCCCTCTTTCACCGCACACCCCTCCACCGCAACCACACACCTCATTGCCCCTTCTCTTCCTCCGCACCATCTCTCCCTAGTAACAGTAGTAGATGGAGCATGGAGATCTAGTGACGGCGCACACACATGGAGACTTAGCAAGGGTGGATCTCTTTTCTCGACTATCCAACGGTGCTCGTTGAGATCCGGTGACGGCGCACACACGTGGAGACCTAGCAAGGGTGGATCTCTTTTCTCGACTCTCCAGCGGTGCGCGTGGAGATCCGGCGACAGCACGCTAGGATCCAACAAGGTCGCATGGATCTACATCGTGCCTTCTTCGCTGCGAACGATGAGGCCAAGACGACCCCTCTGATCCTTCTTCATTCTAGTCAGTGAGATCTACAGACACCTCTTCTATATATTTCTCGGTTGCGTGGATCCTCATCATCATTGCCTCTTCTCTCTCTATAGGTGGACAGGGTGCGGGAGCAGGAGCATTAGCACTACACCTCGCCCTTAAGCACCGCTTCCTAGTCGCCATTGATGTTGCCCCGCCTCATCCTCTCACTAGGTCGTCCTCGATCTTTAGGGAGTGGGGAGTGAGAGGGAGGGATGCAGTCTCGGTCTCAGCCAAATCTATGCTAGCTCGGTGGAGGACGTGCATGCCTCGACTGGATCTACAATGGCCATCGTGGCGGGTGTGGAGCGTTGGGGCCCTAAGCTTATGTCTTTGTAAATACGATATGTACAGACGTCTGGTTACCCTATTTGCACCAAGCGAGTTGCTCGCCCGGCTCTGCAAATTAAGTTCTGTAGTAGTATATCGATAGATGTTGCTCTAAGACGCGCTAGTATGTACGCACATATTACTAACAACATGGTTGGATTGTCTGGTCTAAAGTTTAGTGGTTAAAGTGGAGGACTAAAACTATAGATCACTTTAGCTCACTTATACGATTTAAAGTTTTTATGATGTGGTCTAAACGTTAGACAACAATTTATTAGGTCTTCTGTTTAGAGCCTCAAGAGCTAAAGTGGTCTAAAGTTTAAACTTTAGACTATGGGGTTCAAACCGGGCCTAACTAAGTACACATACTGAACAACTTTTATTTTTTATCTTCCACGTGTACATTTTATATCCATGGTATATATACATATTCGACTCCAGACTAAAGTGATTACGAACGTGAACTTTGCCGACATAAGCCAGTCCGTACACCATGAGCACAAAACAATAAACACAACTAATGAAAAGGGAAAAGGAAGAGAAAATGTACATGTTTGGGATGATTTTATATTGATCCTGTGCGTCGCTAGCTGTGGCTTTTGCGGCGCGATGGACAGACAACAAGCAGGCTCACTTTCTCTTGTGCTGTGTGACGCACTTCTTGTCCTTTGGTATATCCAAATTGAAGAGGTCGATCGTATGCAATCTTAACTTGTGGATGCATGCATGTCCAAACCAAACATTCTCTTGAGCTTGTGAAGCAGCTTTGCATATACATATGCGAGTCATTCCTGACGATGATTACGTCAAAGAGATGACAGCTTTTGAAAACGGTGCAAAACTCATTCAAACCTCTTAATTAGAATCTTGGAATAATTTGAACTTGGCCTGTTTAAAAAGTTGGTATTCAAATTCCTTCTAGTTTAATTTAATTCATAAAAAATCACAAATTTAGGAGGACAGCCCGAAATTTGAGATGTTTTTGCTCACACATGGGCCGAGCTATGGCATCCGTAGCCTGTGAGCTTGTGAGGGCGAATGTCCTGTTACGGGCTGCGGGCCGAAACTGGGTCACCATGGGGCTGTTGGGCTGTGTTCCTAGCAAAGCATTCCACCACTTTTGACAACTGACAAACCAGGCTAGGCTTCATCAGCTTTCAATTACTGGGCTACAAAACTTTCACTTGTTGGGCTCCAAAACTGGGCTACAGCACCTTAAATCCGATGAAACTTGAAAGTTTTTTTTTATAAAGGCAACTTGAAAGTCGAAACTAGTAGGCAGCTAAACACGTTTTTTTTTTTTTTTGAGGGGTATCTAGGTAAACAAGTGCAAGAGGTACAGTCGTCTGGTCGGGGCTGACAAAGATGCTTTCGTAGGGCGAGCTGCACTGCATATATCAGACAGACAGTCGACAGAGTAGCAGGTTAAGTTAGTACCTTGATCTGTGTGTGTTTAACCTTAATCCTGCAACCTAGCTGAATGAGTGACATCCTCACGTGCGTTTCAGATACCACCACTAGGCAGCTTATAGAGAGTAGCGGTAGAGTATTCAATTGGAGTACAGGTAGAGTATCCCTACAGTGCACTTTATTATAGATTACATTACGAAACCAAACTCATGCATCTAGCTCGATCGTTGTTTAGTCAGAAGTCAGAACTTGACAGATATGTCACCCGATCGCATCAGAAATCGATAAGCTTTGCATTAGTAGTAAAATCAGCGAAGTGTAGCCGACGAGAAGCGTATCCTCCAAGATTATTAAAACGTCAGAAGCTGTGGCTTTTCTCGATCGGGTATCGTACCCGTTTTTCATTAAGAGGAAAGTTTTAGCCCTTACACAAGCGACCCAAAACGGTGGCGAGACACCATCGTTATGGCCCGAAGAAGTCCTAGCTACTGGATTTAACGGTTTGTATTACATTGGAACTGCGTTTTGCGACCAAACAGCACTGAAGGGCAGCAGCGTTTTGAACCCCGCCTGGATCCAGTCGTCAGCTTCGGCCACGACCACCCTGAAGACGTCATGTACACTTGTCATCGTTTGCCGGAAGGTTCTAGCGTTCCGCTCCTTCCACAGCGACCAAGCAACCAAAAGCGTGAGTGAGTCGAACGGTGGTCGGGCTTCACGATCAGGCCGGCGACGCTGCCGCAACCACCATGCTCCCAGATCATCATCATGCTCTGGCACCAAAGCCGCAAGACCCGACCGGGGCCAGTAGCTAGCCTGAACCAAAGCACAACCCAGAAACAAGTGGCCACATGTTTCCGAAGCTTGGTCACACAGCGCACATACGTCGCTGTCCTGGAGTCCATGCCTCGACCTCCGGTCCGCAGTCCACAGGCGGCGGTGGAGCGCTAACTAGAAGAACAACTTGACGCGTGGCGGCGCCTTTGTTTTCCACAGTTCTCTTGCACCCAAGAGCTTCGTTGACCATTTCCACGCGAAGCGGCCGGCCCGTAGTGGCTCGAGTACCACTGATCGGAGGAGGTTCCAGACCTGCAGGAACTGGCAAAGCACCTGAGTGGTGAGCGCGCCCACGACGTCGCGCCCCCAACGGTTCTGAAAGATGGCGTCTTTGATGTTTCTCGATCCGCTTCCCTGCTTTGGTCAGAGCCGGGGCGTAATGGACCAACCGGGGCCCAATTGTTCGCCCAGAGGAGTGCGGAGGCACCGTCCTTGACAGTGGGATTCCCAGATACTTGCACGGGAAACGAGCGACAACACAGGCGAAAACCTGCTGTTTTACCTCCGCGATGACCTCGTCCGAGCTTCTGATGGGTGTGGCCACACATTTCTCAACGTTGGTGATGAGTCCAGAGGCGCCCTTGAAGAGGTCCAGGATATGCCGCACACAAGTAAGGTCATCCTGTTGCGGGGCCACAAGAACCACCAAGTCATCGGGCGTATAGTGATGCACGATGAACAAATGGCAGCGGCGTTAGCACCGCACGACGATCCGCTTCTCGGATGAGCGAATTGAGCACCTCCGTAACAACGACGAAAAGCATAGGCGAGATGGGGTCGCCCTGCCTAAGGCTATTCTTCGTCCCGCTCGGCCACTGAGCAGAACCTTGGTGCTGGCAGTGGACAAGAGGATGGAGATCCAGTTCGTCCAACGTCGTGGGAAACCAACGTACTGCAGCACCTCAAGGAGGAAAGGCCATGATACTGAATCAAACGCCTTGGCGATGTCGACTTTAAGCAGTACCGAGGGAAATCTCTTGGAGTTCAACCATCGGCAAGCAAGCTGTACAGCGCGGAAATTGTCGTGGATGGAGCGACCTCTTATGAACGCGCCTTGGTTCGGCGCCACAATCTCCTGAAGCCTTTGCCAGGCACTTGGCAAACAACTTGCTGAAGCTGTGCATAAGACTAATTGGCCTGTAGTCTTTGAGCGTGGTCGGGGCGTCCCTCTTGCGCAACAATATCATGACGGCGTCATTTAGGAGATTGAAACTTCTGGCATCCAACGACCACAACGCGTTGAAAGCGTTGATGACATCGTGCTTGATGATACCCCAGGTCGATTTGTACAAGAGGCCGGTGAAGCCATCCGGTCCAGGCGCACGATCAGAAGGCAGCTCCTTGATTGCCGACCAAATCTCGTCCTCGGAGAAGCACGCGTCGATGCCGGTCAGATCAAGCTGGGGCAGTAGGTCGTGAAGCTGAATTGAGTGCTGCCGCTGGAAAGGTGTCCCCAGAACCCCCATGTAGTAGTTGTAGATGATCTCCTCTTTAGCTTCCTCGGCCGAGAACCATTGTCCGTTGTGCTGGACGGCCGGAATGTATCAGAAGCTGTGGCAATGGTTCTTTTTTTTCCCCCTTTGTGTTCCTTTCAGATGATCTTATTAATTATTCTTATAATATTAGAACTGAATTTTGAGTGGAATTTGTGTCTTACTTCACAAGTTTGTAATAATAATTGGTCTCATTCTCTTGTTCAGAAAAGATGAAGTCGGATTTGTTTCATCATCTAAAAAAGACTGAGAAAAGTAGTAATATGTGTGTATATGGATATATCCATTTTTTTCTGTTGCTGTATTTATGCATTGCCAATCTGTTACTTATATAAACATAGATATACACTGATGCAAGCAAGCTGAATATATACTACGACTACATATTGGCATGTATTATTGCCGTCGTCAGTTGACAGTTTTTTTCTAAATGCAAAGGGATGCATGTACTGTTACGTACGTATACGACAACAAGTTAGGCCGCCGACCCTGATAGTACTCTTGTAGTCTTCTTGTGTTGCAAGAGTCAAAGCCAAACCAGCCAACCCAACTGCTGCGATGCTAGCCGCCGACTCTGAAAACTAAACCAACTGCAATGCAAGAGCGGCCTCTGAAATCACCAATCTCTGAAAAACAAAACCTTTACACCGGCCAAGAACGAACATATATTATTGTATATATTATCTTCGCTGAATCCGGGGAATTAACTGAATAATCTATCCCTGATCGAGTACGTGATCGAGTGAGTCATCTAATCTGCATGCTAATAGATCTCAGTGAAGGGTGGGTCAGGAAGGACTCGATCAGGACGCCGGCTGGGTGCAGTTGTTGGCGGCGCCGCAGCCGCAGGTTTGCGGAGTGAAGGCGCAGGTGCCGTAGGGCTTGCCGGGGAGGTCGCAGTCGATGGCGTAGCAGCAGCTCGTGTCCACGCAGCTGCTGCTGTTAGACGACGACGAGCAGCACCGGCAGCCTTGGCACACCTCGAACGGCTCGTACGGCGCCGCCGCCGCTTCTGTCATCGCAGCCGCAGCCGCCGGTGACATGAACCGGTACACCACTCTCCGCACCGGCACGTACGACGACTCCTCGCTGCTGCTGCCTCCTGCTTGTTTGTTTGTTAATTAATTAATTTGCTCATCAGGCCTTATATAGGGGATTTAATTTAGAACTGATATATATGACTGGATCAAATAAAAACATGCATGCTTACCTTGAGCTTGCAGCAGGAAGGAGGAGACGAAGATGAGCAGGAGGCCGGCAGATAGGGCGGTGAAGCCGGTGAGGGAGATCATCGTCATGGGGGCTGAAGGGCGTCGTCGAGACATGGCAGACCTCCCCTCCTAACGAATTTGCTTTGGCGTGGTGGGTGATATATATACTAGTGGAAGGGAGAGGACGACGACGACTAACAAGAAGGGAAGAGAAGAACAATAGCTGATGATACCCTTCCTTG
This sequence comes from Miscanthus lutarioriparius, assembly GCA_904845875.1. NCBI lineage: Eukaryota > Viridiplantae > Streptophyta > Magnoliopsida > Poales > Poaceae > Miscanthus > Miscanthus lutarioriparius. The sequence continues at coordinate 125,844,047 of CAJGYO010000010.1, forward strand.
GGTTAACTAACACCACCACTGTATGTAAGTACGTGTGTGATGTGATGTGACACAATCTTTATTTAAGCGCCAGTGCGTCGTTCCAGATTATCAACGAACGGTTTCTAACTATGACTCTTTCTACAACTGATTAGTTTCCTTGTATAGTTGAATAAACCATCTTTTTCTCTCATGAATATATTTTCTTTCCTTGCCTGTTAACCTTTTAATCTCTCTTTCGTTACAAGATTACGCATAAATCTCCCTGATTAGTTCATCCTCTTTTGAAGTCTTGCGAATCGCCCGCCTTTACTACCGCTGGTCCCCCTCCGGCATATCGTCGGAGGTTAGTAGATCAAGTACTTAGGGTTATGGTATCTCCATGCCAAGTTTCTTGCTATTGGGGATTTATCTCCTCTCCAGCGACGGTGAGGGGGCTCTGTTGAAGATAAGGGCGACAACTACGGCATCAATATCTTTACCGGTATGACGACATGAAGACTTTTATTTCTGGATGGTGACATCAAGGCAGAGATGATGTTGCTGCTATGGAATAATTTTTTCCTGTTTCTTCTCCGTTTTATTGTGGTTAGATCTTACCATGATGAAGGACTAGGGAGAATAAGTTTTAGATCAGTCTTCCTCATTCTTCGGTGGCAGAAAGAAGAAGAAGAAGAAGGAAGACACCAGAAAGAAGAAGTTTCTTAGCTCCGCTTGCATGAATGTTGGCCGTCGTTTATTGCATGAATGTTGGCCGTCACTCGTTGCATGAATGTTGAGTATTTGCCTATGCGGTCATCCATAGTGCAAAGCGTCGTACATGTTTGGTTTTGAGATCTGTAGCTTTTCACAGCGTGGGTACAATTTAGATGAAAATCAGTTTGTAGATATTTGCAGCGTAATCCAGAGTGCTTGTAACGTATTGATGTACCCAGCTATTATCTAATATCTAATATATAATTCTTCTTTTGTAGCAAAAAAAAAGTTCATCCTCTCTTGATTAGTTTTCTTGTATCATTGTATGTATTATCTTCATTTCTCTCAATATATATTATATTCATTGAATGCAGGGAATTATTAACAGGACTAGTATAGTGCCCGTGCGTTAGGATGAACATTAAAACAACCAAACGATGATTTATTTTTCATAGTTTAACTTTTATACAATTGTATTTGAGTATTATACAATCCGGGGAACACTTTTGCATAAGAAGGCATAATAAAGTTATTTCTCACATTAACCATCTAGTTTAAGATCTACCTAAATCCTTAAACATGTCTTGGAAATCTTCAGGGAAGCTATCAAAACATTCATTTGCACAGCTCTTCAAAATATTCGCCAAGAATTCCGTCATCAGTGAAGCTGATGGCAGATAATAAGTTAAGTTATTAATTTCCTATGTAGTGTACCGAATATACAGAGAATATATATGTTTACAGTGTTGATCAGTGGCAACTTACACTATCCCACGATGTCATGAAACGGTATACAAGGAAGCCTCCTAATTTCTTGGAGAAGAGCATGTGTTTTTTGTTGTACATAAATCAAATAACTATTTTATGATAAGAAAGATGAAACATATTATAAGTGATTATCAGTCTTTATTTTTTTGAACACATGTTGGGAATTCTCGTTTTCAGTAATAAATACTATTGTTCCATGCAGAATTTGTCATTTTCATGGCGAGACTGAATTTATATAAAAAAAAGGATTATCCAGTAAGAAGTATACCTGGTTTTACAAAGGCTGATAAACCAAAGTCAATGGCCTTAAGATTGGAGTTATCTTCTTTTGATGTAAGAAGAAAATTCTGAAAAAAGGGTATTACAATTTTTAGAAGTCATGATAAAGTAAACAATGAAAATGCTAGTATTAGAATATTAAGTAAGACATGCTTAGTTTACCAGTGCTATGGAACTGAAAGTAGAAAGTTAGCATTTTCTAAACCACCTTAAAACATGAAATTTGCACTGATTGTAGAGATGCAGAAAAACACATCACCTCTGGTTTGAGATCTCGATGAACCACTCCTTGAATGTGGCAAAAAGCGACGACATTTAGGGGCTGTTCGGCAGAACTGAAAAATAAGCCAAAATATTATTCCAGCTAATTGTTATGAGAAAAAAATACTGTTCTGTCTAAAATCATTGTACATGTGAACAGTATTTTCGTGTCTGCGCTGGCCAGCCCAGCCCCAGCTGGCCAGCCAGCCGAACACTCGCTTAATATTTGCACCAGGACAGCTTTTGCATCATCCTCAGAGCACTTCCCACCTCTTAAGGGCACGTGCAACGGGACCCTTTGAGCCGTCTACGTCTAGAAAATTTTGCAAAAACACCCCTCGCGAGCAGCAGACGGCACGGGGTCGTCGTCGTCTCGTGAGGCACCGGCTTCGGCCCGTGCTCCGAGGAATGAACTACGCACGAACGGATCTCGTGTGGGTGAGAGCGACGAACCAGTCCACGGAAGTGTTTGTTAGCTTCTTGTCCTTTTCCAAAGAATGCACAAATTTACTAAAAATTATAAAATATATATAATCAAATTTGAATCCAAAAATTATGATTCAAATTTTATTAGGTTCCTTCCGACTAGAACTACAACCAGAAGTGACTAGTATAGTGCCCGTGCTAACGCCACGGCTTCATTTCAGGAATGCACATGAAAAGTACAGGAAAACAATTACGAGAGATTTCAATTCATTGCATCATTTCCAGTATATTATAGAAACTTGTCCTGTACATTATAGTAGAGATAAAACACATGTCACACCTTGAAGGTTCTCTGTATATCTTATTTTGTGGAACTGTTTGTATTCTTTAAAAAGCTATTTTTTCAATACAAATCAAAAATTACGATAACCTACTCGTATTAGTATTACGACACTATGGGAAAAATATATTCATGATTGATTATGTTGCTGTAATTACTAGTAATTATATTCAACTTAATTATGCTTGATCTGTTTCGTATTAAGTAGCAATACACTGGTATACAAGGATCATATTCATGTTTAATCGTGGCAACATACAAGTATTAAACAATTTGTAGACGGTTAAATAGACAACCCATTGTACGAGCTGTCTATTTAACTCTCTGTGCGTAAGTTTTAAAAACTTACAGACAACAGGCTGTCTATGAGTTGGACACGCCCTGATAAGTCCAATGCAAAACATCACTTCTATCGAAGCACATATTTTGATGTGCTATTTCAAAATTTTATATTCACTTTAACTTACCTAGAAAGTATTCTGTCAAGTAGCTCTCCACCTTCACACAACTTACACAATAGGATTTTAAATTAATGAACATGAATCTTTAAAGAATAAAGCATGGATTGCATGTACTACTCCAGATCTTAATATCACTATTGGTCAAAAAAACCCCTTCACTGTCGGATTTTGAACCGGCAGTGGTATACCGACAGTGACGTGGGATTGACATCACTGCTGGTTCTTATGAACCGACGGTGATGTGAACCGACAGCGATGTGGTTTCTAGGAAAGCCTAAAAATTCATTGAAAAAATAGGGAAAAAATTTAGTATCGAGAGAGGCTTCATTGGACAGCCACACGGTCGCGCATCGCAAGTCACAAGTCAAGCGTTTTTTTTTCTCGAAAAATGCGTGCTTCGCGGCCACCGGCGCTCGAACCCCTGTTGTCCTGCTTCGCGTCTTCGGCCCCTAACCACTCCACCTGCAAGCTGTTTGTGTCCAAATGAGATTTCCGTCCTAGCCATTTTATTTTCATCTAATTTTGAAATGAGTATTTGGGAACCTAAACGAATTCAAATGAAAAAGTTGCCAACTACAAAGTTTTATAACTTATCGAGATCTATAACTTTCATTTTAGTAGTTTCTTCATCCGAGGTTGTTTACAAAATATAAATTTCAAATTTGAAAAATTCAAACGTAGTTTTCCATAACAAGATGATTTCAAATCAAAAAGTTATCAACTATAAAGTTTCATAACTTTTTAAGATCAACAAATTTTATATCTCTCTTATAGTTTTCAGATCCGAGGTCATTTAAAAAATTCAAATTTCAAAATTTTTAAAATTTAAACGTAGTTTTCCTTGAGAAGATGGTTTCAGATCAAAAAGTTGTCAACCACAAAGTTTCATAACTTTTTGGGATCTACAACTTTCATTTTGGTAGTTTCTCCATCCGAGGTCGTTTACAAAATTTAAATTCCAAATTTTAGAAATTCAAACGTAATTTTCCTTGACAAGATGATTTCAAATTAAAAAGTTGTCAACTACAGAGTTTCGTAACTTTCCGAGATCTACAACTTCTATTTTAATCATTTGATCATTTATTTATCCGATATAGTGGTAGTAACATTATTCAGAAATATTACATATCTCTCTTATCTTGATAAGTTCTACAACTTCTATGTTCATGATTTTTTCAGCTGAAATCATTTAGCGTTGCAAAATGACGTTTGAAGTTGCCATTTTTTGAAATTCAAAATTCAAATAAATAAAGCACAGTCACATGAAAAGATGAATAAAATAATAGAGGTAAGAACACAATAAATTGATAGATCATGATTTTAGAAATTTTTAGAAAAAAAATTATCAAATTTGAAGTTAGTATGAGGGAGAAAGACTAGTTGTAAGTTTTAGCCAGAGATTAAAAAGAGAAATCAGATTTATTCAACAATTTCAAATTTTAATTTCAAACAGTATTTTCAAGTAGTAAATGATCTCAAATGAAAAAGTTTTCAACTACAAAGTTGCATAACTTTTCGAGATCTACAACTTTTGTTTTGGACGTTTCTCCATTTGAGGCCGTTTGAAAAATTCAAATTTTAAATTTTAGAAATCAAACGTAATTTTTGTTAGATAGATTATTTCAAATGAAAATATTTGGACATCCAAATGATCTTAAATTAAAAAGTTTGAACTATAATTTGTAGATCTCGTCGAGTACTACAACTTTGATATAAAGTTCGTCTTCATCGGACATCATATGAGAAACTTATAAAGTTTTCTTTTAGCATATCACTGTTGGTTCAAGTCACGAATCGACAGTGATAGTATCAATGTCGGTTCTTGGCTAAAATCGGCAGTGATGACCTAATATCACTACCGGTTCTTAGCTAAAACCGAAAGTGATATGAACCGACAGTGAATACCCGAATATCAGTGTCGATTGGTCCTATCACCGTCGGTTTTAACCAAAAACCGACAGTGATGATCTATCACTGTCTATCACTGCCGGTTTTTTAAAATTCGGCAGTGATGAGACCAACAGTGATGTCTAATTCTGTAGTAGTGATGCTAAAAACAGACAAGGACTACCCAAGGACCATCATCAGCAGGGTATAAAAGGTAAATATAAATGAGAAGCAAATAGTTCATGGAGTGAACATGAAACTTTGGCAGCATGTAAATAATATGGAAGCTTTCACTCTTTCTAGAATATTACAACTAAGGTTTGGCAGGGAATTATTAACTGGATAATCTATCCCTGATCGAGTGAGTCGTCTAATCTGCATGCTAATAGATCTCAGTGAAGGATGGGTCAGGAAGGATCATCAGGACGCCGGCTGGGAGCAGTTGTTGGCGGCGCCGCAGCCGCAGGTCTTCGGAAGGAAGGCGCAGGTACCGAAGGGCTTGCCAGGGAGGTTGCAGTTGATGGCGTAGCAGCAGCTCGTGTCCACGCAGCTGCTCGCGTTGGACGGCGACAAGCAGCACCGGCACCTCCGGCACACCTCGAACGGTTCGTACGGCGCCGCTGCTTCTGTCATCGCCGCCGGTGATATGGACCGGTACACCACTCTCCGCACCGGCACGTACGACTCCTCGCCGCCGCCGGCTCCTCCTGCTTGTTTATTAATCAATTTGCTCAGGCCTCGATCAGGGGATTTAGAACTGATTTATATTTATATATAACTGGAACAGAAACATGATGGAACATGCATGCTTGCATGGGAATGGGATCGGATCGATTCGATCGATCGTGCGTACCTTGAGCTTGCAGCACCAAGGAGGAGAAGATGAGCAGGAGGCCGGCAGATAGCGCGGTGAAACCAGTGAGGGAGATCATCGTCATGGGGTCTGAAGGGCGTCGAGCCATGTCCTCTCCTCCCCCCTCCTAACGAATTTGCTTTGGTGGTAGGTTATGTATAATATACTACTATATAGTGGAAGGGAGAGGGACGACGACGAAGCTTCATTTATTAGCGTTTATTTATGCGTCGTTTCAGATTTTTAACGCAAGGTTTCTAACGTTAGCAATGAATGAGCGCACTTGTGTCTCAAATTATAAGACGTTTTGGCATTCTAAATTCATAGTATTTTCTATGTATCTAGACATAACATATATCTATATAAAATAATTTACATCAGCAAAAAAATAAATTAAAGTATTAAAATAATTTACAACAACAAATATATTAGGTTCAAACTAAAATATAAAAATATTAGAATTAATTTAATATCTATGTATCATTAATAGTATTAAAATAATATTAAAATTCCTATAGTATTAAAAGTTTTCTCTACTAAAAGTTACTTCTAATTTTAGTATTATTTTAAAAGTTTTAATAGTATTATTATACAAGTAACATTTCTCTGTTATTAATACTATAACATTATTATTAAAACTTTTAATACTATAATACTATTATTTAAAGTTCTAATACTATAATACTACTATTAAAAGTATTATAGTATTAATAATAAAAAAGTTACTTCTATAATATTACTATTAAAACTTTTAAAATAATACTAAAATTAGAAGTAACTTTTAATAGAGAAAACTTTTAATGCTATAGGTAACTTTTAATATTATTGCATTTGGACAGGGATGACATTGCTTACCAAGTTTAGGGACCTGCGGTGAATATCTTGAAAGTTCGGGGCCCGAGATGACACCGCCAGCCAAGTTTAGGAACCTGCGGTGATCACCTAAAAGTTTAGGGACCTGTATGACACCGTCTGCCAAGTTTAGGAACCCACAGATATCACTTTAGAAGTTCAGAGACCTGAATGACACCGATGGCCAAGTTCAGAGACCGACAGTGAATTTTGCTCTTTACACATCGAGTAGAAAGCCTAAAACACCAGCTCCCCAGCACTCCCCATTATCCGGCCCGTATCAAAATCATTCCGAAATCACTTCTCACATGCTTTTCACTATAATTTTACTTAAGAATCAAGAAACATAGCTCAAGAATCAGACAATAGAGCTCTGCTAAATCGACCTTTCACGTCCACGGACGTGTCTAGCCTACATTAAAAAGAAACACTTGGAGCTTCAATGGCCCCGTTCGCTTCGCTGAAAAAACAAGATAAAATATTGTTCTGGCTGATTTGTTGTGAGAGAAAAACATTATTCTGACTAAAAAAGAAGCTAAAAAGAAACGGATAAGTGCGCTTATTTTCGTTGTTTTATTCGGTAAGATTGGACATCTTCTAGAAAGTTTTGTAGCCATCAAGCAGAGGCTCACATTTGTTGTGCTTGCCAGCCAACGAAAGCGATTGACGTATCTCTGACAGCGAAGAGAATATGGAATTATGGACCTTTAATTAGGTGTGATCTCCAGACTTCTCCGTCATATTCCCTCCGTACTTAAAAATAAAGCTGTTTTAGACAAGACTTGAGTCAAATATTTAGAATATAAATTATAAATAACTTTTAGGTCGTTGAGTTTGAAAATGTGAAAACCATATCAATAGATTTGTGACAAATATTTTTTATAAAAATATACATATATCACTTTTCGATAAATATTTTTTATAAAAACAAGAAGTCAAAGTTATACTTTGGAGATCGTGTCCCTATCTAAACGACTTTATTTTTTTTTTAGTACGGAGGGAGCACTGCAGATTGCGGGACCAACACACAGATTATTGGCGCGCCAACAGAAAGAAACTTGCATGTATAGCAATGAAATCCATGAAGATTTGCATTTTTTGTTTTGAAAAACGAACCGGGAGATTAGAGCTGATTATATTAAAAACTTGTCTTATATATTAAATTAAACTTTCACTTTACATGTCAATGGCAAATTACCAATGACACCCCTGTCAAATGGAATGCCCAAAAATCTTTGAGGGAGCACCAAATAAAGCTTAATTAACCTTGTGACCAACCGAGTAGTACTTACTCCGTTCTAAATTATAAGATATTTTGACTTTTCTAGATACAATTATCTAGACGTACATAGTGTATATTTAAATGTATAGCAAAAGTATTAGAAAAGCTAAAACGTCTTATAATTTTGAACGAAGAGATTGAGTATTAGTTTTGTGATAGCCTGCTGCCTGACAGTCGGATTAGCAGATATTAGCTCTGACCAAATTATTTGAAAACCGTATACTCATACTGTGTATGACGAACAAATTAATAAAGTAGACAAGAAGATTGTTAGAACTTCAAAAAAAATTGGAAGACACATAACACTCCTATACACATGTGTACTCACATATCTCATTTCTATTAACATGCGCGCACACACTATACATGTATATATGAACACTTGCAAGAGATGAGGAGTCTACAAATTTTAAGATTCACGAAGTCAGACGGTTATAAAAAATCTAAGGCTTAAACACGGAACAATGAGCAGAACGATATTTCCTGTCGGCAATGGCAAATTGACAACCCAAGAGGACTCTGAGCTTATATACCAACATAGTACATCAATCATACATGCATGCTGATCATTTTGGGTATTTATGCGTGTGTCTTCAATCCGTTCCCTTTTTTCTCCTTGACATTTTCCTTTTAAAAAATGACCATCCATCCACCGAATTAAAGTATCATTTGGTTATGACAAGGATAAGCTAGGTAGCTAGCACACTGATCGACAAGCTGCCCCACCAGCATGCATCATTTTCCAGCTAGCCATCCTATATGATAAGTCAGATTAGATACATGAATGACCCAAATGGTGACACTTGTTTGGCTGCTACGTTGTGCTTTCCGTGGGCACACTTTTGCATTGGATGACGTACGTATACTCATTTTCATGGTCATGGCCTTCAATTTCTTCTCCATGCATTGCACAGTGTATAGTAGTGCGAGCGATTATGGCGACGATGACCATGGCTCGAGGGCACTATGAATTATATATATCTTCTGATTATGATATATAAGAGAATATTTAGTCACTGAAGGGGAGGGAGGAAGAAACTAGCAAGGGCAAAATGGACAAATCGCAAGTCTTTTCTCTCCTCTAGAACCGGAAATGAATATTTTATTAGACATAGCGTGCACCAGCAAATTTGACAAGAATTAAAGTGTCCACCAATAAATCACACTTACTCCCTCTGACCTATAATAAATAAGTTTCTGAAAAACACTGTCAAAAGACACAAGTATCCTCGTCTCATTTCCTTTCTCCAAGCATATCTCTTGGATTTGGTAGTTATGGTTTCCATGCACCCATGATTTTGGCTGTTCGCTTGAGCTACTTTTTAGCCATGGAACAGTGTTTTCCTCTCACAACATTTCAGCGTAAGCATCAACATAAGCCTTGTTTGTGTAGAATATTATTTATTTGGAACAAATTTTAAAACTTAGAAAGTTGTTTATTTGGGACAGAGGGAGTATTTGCATGTCATGTAGTAAAGAGAGATCATTTTCAATGTCTTGTGGCCAATTTTGCCTAATTCATACAACAATTATTGATTCTATACAAGGCTAGCTAGTACAACAAATATATGGCACAATATCTGGAGCAGGAATCTTTTTTTTTTGTCCTTGACATTTCCCTTTAAAACCCAACAAATAAAATGCGTCATTTGGTCATGACATGACATGATAAGGTTAGATAGGAGTGTGTACCGTGTACCAACATATAATCTTTTCCAGCCATCCTTTGAGTCAGATTAGATACACGAATGACCCAAACGGTGACACTTGTTTGGCTCCTAGGTTCCATCTACTTTCTTTGACATACTTTTGAATCTGATATTCAGATGGTATGCTCCTTCATCAACCCGACCAGAGTTGCGAAGGCTTGACATCTGTCTTCCTTTTTTTTTTGACAAGACTCTCTTCCTTTTCTTTTTTCTTTCTAAAAGAAAAGCTGGTCTTCTTCACCTCATCACGCACAACACACTCTAATGCGAGCGATGATGGAGGCGATGAGAGTGGCTCGAGAGTGGGATTGTGGCAATATTAGTATTTTCTTGTGGTACCTTCGTGGGGTTGTGCTTATAAAGACAACCTAGTTATGCGTAATTGGTAGAGTAGCAAAAGTGTAGCTTTTGTTATATATAAGGATGTGGCGATTAAGATCTTGTTTGGGTGGACACTCAGCGGCCCCGGCTCCTCTAACTCCTGCACGGTTTATGGTATTGTTCATTGAAACATTTTTTTTCCTCTCTCTTCATTATTAAATGGACCGGAAGTCGGAAGAAGCTAGTATTTTTTTCTTGCTTCTCCAGTTCAAGCTCCTCGACTACGCCAGAACCAAAAGAAACCCGGCCAAACAGGCCCTAATCATCACTTTGTTCTTTGAATGCGGTTTTGCTTGCTCTGTTTGGTCTATCATAGAGGTGGTCTAAGGAATTTCTAAGCCTTTTGTATGTCTCGTATGTGGTATAGGTGAAAGGAGTTGAAGCCATTAGGACTGCTATGTAGAACAATAATGTCTTTGAAATAAAAATAATTCTTTGCGGATTATATTTGCAATATCCATTGGTTTTGTATCTAGACTATCCTCCACAAACCCTCTATCTAAGATTAGGTTGTGGTGGCATCGCACCCGTTGATACAGGTGGCCAAGGCCTTTTTACCCAAGCACACATGGATGACGTCTACTCTACATGTTGATACTTTCTCTATGTCAAAATAAGTGTACATCTCACTTATCGAGAAGTCAAAATTTTTAAATTTGACTAAATATACACATAAAAGTAATAATATCTATGGTACGTAATAAGCATCATTCAATTGATCATAAAATATACTTTTATAATAAACTTATTTAGAATTACAGATATTAATATTATTTTCTATATAACTAGTTAAACTTTGGGACCATGATGTGTGTTTATTTTAGGCCGGAGGGAGTAATTATTAGTGTTTTTTGTATTTTTTTATGAAATTTATTTTGCTGGATGGGTTTTATTTCAAGTAACAATCTCAAAATGCAATAAAAATTTTCATTGTCCAAGAAATGGTAGTATTAGTGTATGATTGGAAGTGACAGTCTCTGAGCAATTTTAGCCTTGTGATGCAGTCGCGCCCCGGTTCATGCATGTGATGGGGCCAAAGAAAAGATTATTGTGCTGCATCACGGAGTTACCGAGGTTCAGGGTCTGTTTTGATGAGTTAGAGCGCGTTATTTGTTGGACTAATAATTAGCTCAAATTAGCAAAGGATGGCTAACAACTAATTGAAAACTTGTCTAAAAAGCTAGTTAGTGATTAGCCCTTTAAACAGACCCTTATTTTCTTAGCTGCTAATGATGGATAACGACCGATAATGACGTTTTAACCAAGCCCTTGGACACATCATCTTCATTACATTGCTGTCAGTGAATGTGAATGCGAATGCGAACGTGATCACGACCGACACTGTTAGATCGTAGTGGGCAGAGGTAATTGGGCCGTCACTCGGCCCAGACAATCAGCTTTGTCAAGCCCAATCTCACCCACACTCTTTTTGGAATGAAATGACCCCAGCGGACCTGGACGCCGGCGTGCTCGTCGCCGCCTGCCTCGGCGTCGGCGACACAGCCATTGCCGGCGCCTCCCGTCCCGGCACTGCCCCGGGCGGCGGCCGCCAGCTTCATCATAGGATGCACGTTGGCTGCACACGCGGACGGATGTGCTCGCCACTGACACCCGCAGATTGAATCGGCATAGGTGATGTCCATTCAGAAACCAAACCACCACCGGAGACCCAACTTTCTCCGATGCTCAAGAATCACCCCTGAAAACGGTTCAATCAGCACAGCGTAATCCAGTGATGTTCACAGTTTAATCGAAGGTCATCAAATTACATTTCCAAAGATTATCAGTTTATCGTATTTGTGCAGTAAAATCAACATCTTTAGGTTTAGAGAACCAAAAGGATCACAACCAGAGTTATCTATTGTAGCACAGTGAATATATATACTGTAGCAAATACACACCACGATTCATATGCACACAACCATGTTTATTGAGAATCTTTGTAGAATTTCCTTCCATTGAGATTTGAGAATACAGAAGCTGCAAAATGGTACATCCACAAAAGCAAAAGCAGGCCAAAATCCCAAACTCATCGGCAGCCATTCAGATCATGATCACAGCACAGGCTAACAGCTGCCTTGTACAGTTGTTTACCATCATGCATCAAGAGGTCACACGATTATTCTTCCCTACTATGGCAGGATGCCAAACAAGAGAAAACTTGCCAAGAATTCAATACAGATTGATTGAATCCTCAGATGCCATATCAACCATCCAACCACTCTTCGTTCAGCCTTTCATTTCTAGGGTTAATCCTGAACCCGCCAGTTTCGGCACGGCTCGCAATCAAGGATACATAAGACCACAGTGAAAATTAGAGGGCCTTACAAAGCAGCAGCAGCAACATGCAGATCAAATTTACACATCAAAACGCTGGCCAAAACCCGAGAAACCGAAAACCCGACAAGCGTACACATGCACCCACACCAGTCACCACCCATGGTCGCAATATACAACTGAACCTACTATCCCAGCAGCTTCAACTGAAACACAGCACCATCACCGCACTCTGCAAGCCGGGACAGCAGGGGAGCACTTGGGGTTTGGGATGGCCCTGAAGTGGACGCTGTTCCCGGTTAGCCTGCGACGGCCTCTATAGTCAGGAAGGCCAGAGGACTGACCGGATCCATCGCTTCCACTGCTGCCCTGCAATGGCTCGAGGGTTTCGACGATGTCACTCGTAAGCGGCCTGGCCTTGGGGTTGTGGCTCAAGCAGTAGAATGCAAGGCTGCAGGCCTTGTGAGCAGCTCTGACCGAATACTGTCCCTCCAGTTTTGGGTCAATGATCTGGAGAAGCCTCCTCTTGTCATTGAGCTTGGGGAGGGCCCAGTCAACCAGGCTCTGCTCCCTGCTGGGCCGAGATTTGTCAATTGACTTGCGCCCTGTCAAGAGCTCCAGAAGGACGACGCCAAAGCTGTAGACATCACTTCTAGCAGTCAAGTGACCTGCACATTAGGTATAATTAGGTGTATGCGTGGTATATGATCATGCATTAAGAATAATACTTTTTTCCTAGCTATAAACTTTGCTACAAAGTTATACTCAAATACTGAAAGACACAAGAAATGGCAAAATATGTGATCTCTTTTTTCTCAAACACGCAGGAGGGCTGCGTATCATTGTATTAAATGAAGGAGAAAAGAGCCATACATAGACCCGAACACACACACACACTCGCTAGCTAAAAATATGTGATCTCAGCTCATGGAGTAGAAACAATAGTTCAGTGTCTGGAATTTGGCATGAAGTTCATATCCAACTGTTAGATTAGATGATATCTTCTAAGAAATGCAAATACCAAGCATATACAAACAATGAGGAAAGTACCAGTCATCACATATTCAGGGGCAGCATAACCATAGGTTCCCATCACCCGTGTTGATACATGCGTCTGATCACCTTCAGGGCCAGCTTTTGCCAGGCCAAAATCAGACAGTTTAGCAGTATAATCCTGTGGCAATGGAAACAAAAAGATAAATATGCCAAACATACATGTATTCCCATTGGATGGTATCAATAGAACTGAAAAAGGAGAAGAAAGCATGAGGAAGCAATTAACACTCAACAGAGTCCAGCAGAATATTTGATGTCTTGAAATCTCTGTAGATGACAGGCCTTTGAGCATTGTGGAGGCAAGCAAGCCCTTTAGCAGCTCCCAGTGCGATTGACATCCTAGTACCCCAGGGTAATGGTGTCGCTGTCTCTGAGAAGATGAAAAACAGGATGTCTGGTCAACAAAATTTCCCTCATCTGAAGTAAAAGTTCATTGTGAATGAATCGAGGAAAATAGTGCACTGGCATTACATATCATACATGCTAGCAGTGGAAAGCATTCAGTTATTTGTCCTTTGCTTCAAATGTAGTTAGTAACAGCTATAGTAGTCCGTAATTAAAGGAGCATGACAAAAATCAACAGATGTAGAAGAAATTAACACGAAGGTGTGGTAGCGCGTAATTGTAAAATAGATCATTTCTTATATGTTCCAAGTCATAAGGTCAGTTGGGATTTGGGAAGTTGCCTAAAATGTCCATACAGAATACAGAAAATGCCAGCTAGGTACCACTTGTAATCAAGCAAAATCAACAGTTTACCAAGCAAGCAATCATCCAGGATTTGAGCCACCAGCAAGTTCAACAGTTGGATGCTTAGTGGTTATTTTGGAAATAACATGTAAAAAACTTCCAAAGATGATGAATGAATCAGTTGTTGGCAGGTAAATAAAATATGCCCAACTCATACCAACAATAGTTATGAAAATGAAAAGTGTAACTCTATCATCCAATTTTTTATCAGCTCAAGGTGTTGTAGTCAGTGGACAGCATTCAAGAAAACAGAAGACAGTATCTAAAAGGTGACATCATTGAACTCGGTTATGATGCCATTCACAATCTGACAAACAGTAGAAGGATTACTTCGGAATAAGTGGTTTTCTAGACTTCCTCGAAACATGAACTCATAGACAAGCAGCCGATGGTCATCTTCGCAGCAATATCCGATCAACTTCACCAAATTTGGATGCCTCAACTGCCCCAGGCAGTTAACTTCGGTCTGACATAAATACAAAAGATGGATAAACCATTTTTATATTGTTTTGAGCAAAACACAATACTGGAATAATAATTTTGTAGTCTAGTAATAAGCATGATAACTATCAAACCATGTGCAAAAATAACACAATAGCATTTTACTGGCAGTTACATACAATTGTTTAACCTTTCGAATAAATTCACATTTGTTCTTGGATTTCCATCTTCATTCCTCAAGTTTCTTTGTTCGGTAATGTTGCTTAATCCGGTCATGCAAGTAAGCTACTATCTTTTAAAAATTTCAAGCATGACAGACAAAATATATTATTTGTTAACAACAGCATGACTCAAGGACTGCACATCTCTGTAAATGAGCATGAAATCACTATGGATAACCTTATCAGCTTATCAATTTTCCATGCCATGGTCAACAAAACACTGCGACAAAGTAGTGAGAACTAATCCAGACAGCCATGGAAACAAAAACATGATTGCCAATGAAACATTATTGCATAGAATCCTCCATATGTGTATTTTATTTGTCAGCATGCTTGTTAGCGACATCCTGATGATATCTACATGTATCCATGTCAATGTGCCATGCATAGTGTGCAAGTACACCATATTAGTAGACAATTTTTCACATTTCCATGCATATAATGAAAAGGTAATGAGCATGAAAATTACTGAACAACTTGGCTACTCACAAGCCATTCTCTGTGCCCTTGATGTCCGTCTTTGTTGAGCACCTTGACTGCAACAGGCAGTGACTTCAGACCAACCCTGACATTTTCATCTATGTAACCCTTGTAAACGGTCCCAAATCCTCCTTCACCAAGAACATAATCAGCACGGAAGCTCTTTGTGATTGTCTCTAGCTCAAACAATGTGAAGGCAATCACATCGTTGTTGATATGGAAATGTTCTTGGCATCTTCAACTTTCCTAGGTGTGGAAGGATCACTTATATCTGATGAGGTGCGGGTGTGCTTCCTATCTGCGATGGCGTTCTTGACAGGATGTTGTAACAAGTGGAGCTGTTGAACTGAAAGCATGAGAAGTAAATATAAGTCCTCAACCCAAAAAAAAAAGAACGAAGTATCTCGCGTATTAACTATTGCCCCAAAAAAAATGAAGTATAACTATTGCCCAGTAGGTAACTACAGACTTGATGAAGTAACAACTAACAAGGATATCTCGCGTATTAAGATCAAAGTACCAAAAGCTAACCACAGTGAAAAATCTCTTAGTCAGTTTTATGTGGGTAGTATAAGTCACGGGTATGTAACTATATATACTAAGAAAAATTTTATATCTCAAGGATTCGTGTAGAATTACAAGCATTTACTCATGCTGAGATACAATGTTCTATTTGGAAATTATTATAGAAGTAAACTAAGGCCCCGTTTAGTTCAAAAACCAAAAATTTTCAAGAATCCCCGTCACATCAAATCTTGCGGCACATGCATGGAGCATAGAGTACTGAATGTAGACGAAAAAAAAACTAATTACGCAGTTAGCCGAGAAATCGTGAGACGAATCTTTTAAGCCTAAATAGTTTATTGGACAATTTTTGCCAAATAAAAACGAAAATGCTACCGTATCCAAAAGACAAAAATTTTCGAAACTAAACGGGGCCTAAGAACAAGTGGAAATGAATGAGTTGCCAACTGCTAGCATCCATTAAATGACCTTTCCCCCTAAAATAATACTTCTGAGTAGAAAGCAGGAAATAAATAAAGAAGAGATACACATGCACAAATTGATTACAGCAAGGGTAAAGACGTCAGATTTTTTTTTCAAAAAAAAAGAAAGGTAAAGAGGTCAGGGGACCAGATCTACTGCACAGTTGCATGTAAATTACAAAACCTCAAATTGCTTTTAAAAAAAACGCAAGTAGCACTAGAACAGACTATGTTTATTCAAACTTGGAGGATTGTGATTTTTTTTATCCGTGCGAAATCGAAAGTCAATAGTGGGGAGGAGAGGAGGGCACAGAAATTGAAGCACGCTGGGGAAAAGTGCCATCAGATTTTTCTCAATGTACACAATCAAGTAGGCTTCGGGATACAAAAAACAAGAAGATAAGGAAGCGCAAGGTGACATGGCAACTTCACAAGAAGATGCAACATAGAAGAGATCATAGATCAACAACCTGGTGGAACTGGGACAAGACGAATCGAACAAGCGTTGAACTAAAGAAGATAAAACATGAGCAAATGAGGATAAATAGAACTGGAGTCCTAGGACCGGATTCATCTCAAGGGAGGGATGAACCCAAAAAAATCATCAAAATCCCCCGACTCAAGTATTAAAATCAATCATTTGGAGTGAAATTTGGCATGTGACTTCAATCAAAACCATCCTTCCGTAACAACATGGGACAAAGCCTCCCCCAGAAAAATCCAGTTTCGCAACCAAATCGCCACGACACTGGTTAATCGCAAAAAACACAATAGAAAGAGGGAGTATTTATGGCAATCCGCCGCGAGCCCAAGAACCAAGAGCCCAGGGGACCTGAGGAACAATCCACCAAGATGAAATTTTGATGGAACTCGAAGCGCCGTAGCTGAGATCCAAACAAGCACCGACAAGAGGGGGGGCCGCGAGAAATCCACCACTACGGGCAAACTCGAAAGGACGGGTACCTTGCGCGTGCGCAGCGACGACGGCATTCTCCTCCCGCGTGCCGC
Organism: Miscanthus lutarioriparius; assembly: GCA_904845875.1. Lineage (NCBI taxonomy): Eukaryota > Viridiplantae > Streptophyta > Magnoliopsida > Poales > Poaceae > Miscanthus > Miscanthus lutarioriparius. The sequence continues at coordinate 125,861,440 of CAJGYO010000010.1, forward strand.
AGTTGCCCATCTCCTCCTCCCTGTGGCTCGGCTGCTGGGGTTCTTCCTCTACTTGTGCCGGGGGTAGCCCAGCCTCTCATTCTTTCTTGGTAGGTCGCTTCATGCCATCCGCCTCTTCCGTCATTCGACTCCGATACGTGACGAGATAGACGACGGCTAGAGCTGCGGCGGGCTGGGCGTTTCCTTCTTTGGTGGACAGGGGAGCAAGGAGCAACGGAGCAAGAGCAAAGCTGTGTGCTTCCCCCCTTCCCTTCCTGTGGGATGCGCGGAACAGAACAGTGAACAGGGCAGGGTAGCCGGCAGGAGCACCAGCAACGCCTCAACCGTTAGGGACTGAGGGAGCAGCAGCCGAGCTTGTGACTGCGGATGAGTTGTGAGTGTAGTGCGTGCGTGTGACAGTGAGTGAGAGAGAGGGTCGGAGTGTGCTTCAATGGTGGAGAAAAGGGACGGTGGGGGAGAGGGGTGGTGGATCCCTTAAAAAGTGCAGTGCTCCCATTTCACTCCACGGCAGCTGCCTTCAAGAAGAAGACACTGTCAGATATTTGGATATGAAATTCAGCAAACTATTTTCTTTCTATCTATTAAATTTTTATAATTTTTCTGTCGACAGTTCATCGAATGGTTATTAGGACGGGTTTGACCTTTATATTTTCCTGTTTACTGGATCGGAAATTTAGATGCTATCCAGCTGGACACTGCAAGCACAAGCACGGCCGAAAATGAGAAAAGGATAAAGGAAAAAGTCTACTTGATCCCACCTTTTATATTTAGTCTATCTCACCCTCAACTATGAAATCATCTATTTTATTCTCTTAACTTTCCAAAACCGTCTATTCTACCTCGGGCGGTTTTTAACCGCGGGTTTGCTACAGGGCAGCGGGGTTGCTACAGTAACGGTGGTTGCTACAGTTCCGGTGGTTTGGATTTCCTTTTTATTTATTTATTTTTGGTGAATTTTTGAAAAATCATAGTAAATCATAGAAAAATTCTAAAATAAAAAATCTAATTTTATTGGACTCCACATGAGTAGATATACACAGTAAATATATAATACGGTATGCTTTAGTACAAAATTTTTACTGTAGCCTTAAATTAATTAGAAAATCTAATTTTGTCTATAATTAATTGTAATAATTCATAGCTGCAGCCTCTATGGTCCAATTGTGGTGAAATTTTTATGGTACGCTAATTATTGTATGCTTGAACTATAGTAAAAATTTCGTACTTATTGGACTATGTATAACTTAGTTATAGATAAATTCTAATTAATTACAGAAAAAATTGGATTTTTCAATTAATCTAAAGCTACAAAAAAATTGTACTAAAGCATACCGTATTATATACTCACTGTGTAGATCTACTCATGTGGAGTCCAATAAAATTAGATTTTTTATTTTATGATTTTTCTATGATTTACTATGATTTTTCAAAAATTCACCGAAAATAAATAAAAAAGGAAATTCAAAGACACCACCACTGTAGCAAACCCACCGTTACTATAGCACCGACGTTACTGTACCAAAAACCGCTGTAAAAAACCGCCCGGGGGGGTAAAATAGACGGTTTTGGAAAGTTCAGGGGGTAAAACAGACGGTTTCATAGTTTGGGGGTGAAGTAGACTAAGTATGAAAGGTGGGGGTTAAATAGACTTTTTCCAAAGGATAAATGTTGGCATTGATCAACTAAATCTTTTTTTATCAACTAAATCTCTTGATATCCAGGAACACATTAATGGTTAGGAAAATTGATTCAGTGAATCATTTTACTGTAACCCTAGTTTAGCATAGTGTTTTTTTTTTGCTTCCACTTGAAGATGCTTGATATACTCCTGTTGATGTCGATATGTTTGCTTCACTTTTATCGTCCCTCTTTCTTTGTGCTCGCCTATACTTTTTATGTATGTATTGCATAAATTTCAAATCGATAAGTGTCGGTGTTTTGAGTTGCCACCAACAAATAAATTTTTAATATTGCGCGTCGGACTCGGATGGTGTGCTAAGAGGACACGAGGTTTATACTGGTTATGGCAGAATGTCCATACCTCCAGTTCGTTGCTGCTGCTCGTGTTACTAGCACTGAAAGTTCATAGTAGGGGTTACAAATGGGCGAGAGAGGGATAGGTCCCAAATCTCTGATGAAAAGGATGAACGGGTGCCGAGAGCTCGGTTGTATGTTCGGGGTTCGATGAATTGATCGGATTCGAGTCTCCTGTGGTGTGTTACGATGAGTTCCGATCGTTGGTCCGATGCCCCCTAATGGGACGCCCTGCTTTTTCTTTTATAGGCCAAGGGAAAGCAAGGGTTACAGCGGGGTAAAAAAGAAGAGTCAGAAGGAGAAGTCCTCTAGGATCGCCGGATCCTTTTCTTCTATGCGGGTCCCGCCGACCCTGTAGACGTCAACAGGGACAGCTTCACGTTGTGACCCTGTCCGTCACTGGCGCCATGCGCAGGCGTCGTCTCTCGGTCATGGCGCTCCACTCTGTCCTGGCGGACGTCGTGGTGAACTGACGCGCCTGTCAGTGTTCGTACGAGGGTTAGGTAGAACAGCACCGATTCGCCCGACGATGTTCCTGATGTGAATCCTCAGGTATGGCCTGTCACGACCACGGGTTATATCGGGGCGTGCCGGTCACCTCCTTGGTGTCAGAGCTTTGACCCAGGCCCATACGTTTGGACCTGAAGTGGTCGGCAGCGGTATGGGTCTCCGTCGGGCGAGACGGAGTCCCCGACCTCGGGGTCGGGCGAGGCGGAGTTCCTCCCCAGAGGCGGGGCGAGTCGGAGTGCAAACCCAAGGGTCAAGCGAGGCGGAGCCCAAACCCAAGGGTCAGGCGAGGCTGAGCCAGCCCTTAGAGGTCGGGCGAGGTGGAGCCCGTGGCCTCGGTGTCAAGCGAGGCGGAGCCGGCCCGCAGGGTTAGGCGAGGCAGAGCCCACGGCCTCGGTGTCGGGCGAGGCGGAGCCTGCACTCAGGGGTTGGGCGAGACGGAGCCCGCGGCCTCGGTGTTGGGCGAGACGGAGCCAACCCTCAGGGGTTGGGCGAGGCGGAGTTTGCGCACCTAGAGGTCGGGTGGAGCTGTAGTCGCGCTCTTGACTGCTCGGATGAATCAATGTTGATGGTTATTAGCTCCTCCTCTTTGGGTACCCTGGTATTGGTCCCTGACAGTAGCCCCCGAGCCTGCAGAGGAGTAGAATACTCATTTGGAGGTTTTTCCGAATGGGAGGACTCTGAGGGTCTTGGCCTCCTTTTGTTGCCCACGGCATGTCCCGGGGACGGTGATTCCCTCTTGTCGAGGCCGGACCCTTCACGGGTATTTCCATGAGATTTTGGTGGGTTGTTAGCTGGCTAGTTCGAGTGGGGTCCTGGCATCCCATTCGCGGGGATCCGGCTAGGGTCAGCTTGGTGATCGACTTTAGATTCTCAGCGGTCAATCCATATAGTTCTCAGGTCTGTTTGACCGGTCTCGAGGGCTCTCTGCCTTTCTTTAGGGAAAAACCATGGACCGTACCTCGCCAAGACTCGATCGTGGGCCGGGATGCCCGTGGCGGTCGTGCACCTGGGTACTGGCCGCTTGCGGGCCCATCCCTTACCCTAAGGGTTCCCGGAGTGGTTGTCGATCCCGTCGATGGGCCAACCTTCGAACTCCTGGGCCCAGGCGGGCTATAGAGGTGTTTTTCGACCCGTATTCCTCTTACTTGTGACGAGTTATGGCCCGTCCGAAGAGGCGAAACGTCCAACGAGTTTTCCAAGGGAACGGACAGAGATTGCGTGTGCACTTCCCACAGCGAGATGTTGTGGCTGATCATGGCAGGCGCGGAGATCCAGGCGGGCGGTTGGTTTCCTCGCATCCGTTGCCCCTATAAAACCAAAGGGTTCACCCCCTGGGTTTCATACCTTGCATCCTTGCCTCCGCAGCCACGACCGCTATCACCAATCACCTAGAGTTCCATGTATCCGCATCCCCGCCGCCGTTGAGCCCGCATCCAACCGTCCCCATCTCCAATGGATCTGTGGTGTCGTTCTGACATCACCTTCCAGCACATGGAGGGCCTCATCCGTCGTGGTCTTCTTCACGCGCGGACCTCGGCCACGGAGTGGCTGCTGCCCGGTGAGGAGGATCTGTCGTCACCGCCCGATGGCAACGTGGTATCGTTCGCCCACTTTCATGAGCGTGGGTTCGCGACCCCCGCCCACAGATTTCTTCGGGGGCTACTGCATTACTACAAGATCGAGCTGCAGCACCTCAATCCCAACGGGATCCAGCACATGGCGGCATTTGTCACCTTGTGTGAGAGGTTCCTAGGGATCAGCCCCCACTTCGATCTGTGGAGGTACTTCTTTGCCGTCACCCTCCAGAAGAAGAGGGAGAAGAGCGGCAGGCAATAACTGCATATGTCGATGGGGTGCACCGACATCCAACTCCAGATCAACCGGGGCGGCGAGGACCCACCGATGTGGCTATCAACGTCAAACAAGGGGTGGCATTCACAATGGTTCTACCTCAAGAACAATGCCATCGCCCCTCTACCGGAGTTCACCGGCCGCCTGATCGAAGAGGCTCTAGAGTCATGGAGGAAGTGGGGCATTCTGAAGAAGGACAAGAAGAAGATCTGGGACCACATCACCGCCATCTAGATCCTAAAGGAGAGCGGCCTGAAGGGGTCAGGCATCATCGAGGCCTATCATGTAAGGAGGGTGGCGCCGTTGATGATGCGCGCGCTCCCGCTATAGGCGATGACGCCCGAGGCGTCACTCGATGGAACGGCACTTGTCGAGGGAGTGCTCCCCCACTCCGAGGTCACGCAACACATCAAGGAGGCGATGGAGCCTTCGTGGGATGACGCGGGCACCCCCCTCGATTTCATCTTCCCGGTGCCGGGACATCCTCCGATGCGACCGGAGCTAGACCATGTCGTCTTCGTAAGTTTCCTCTCCTTATACCTTGTCTTCAATTGATTTCCCGACCTCTTGATACTAACTTTGAGAAGGACGGGACCAGTTGAGGGACCTCATCTTCACAGACCACCCGTCGCTGTTGCCGACGGATTCGTCCGTGAGGGCGGCGAATCCTGCCATAGGCGAGCGGCTGAGGAAGGCAAAGGAGGACAAGAGGAAGAAGAAGTAGTGAAAGCTGCAGGCATGGGGGAGGATACCGACAACGATGATGATGACGACGATGGTGATGACATTGAGGTAGCCGATGATGTCGAGTGGGACGTCCTGGAGAACGAGGATGCGCTAACAGGTATCGGTTCGTCCTTGCAGGAGTTGGGACCCTTCCCGTTCCATGGAGGGGTGGGTACGTCCGGGTAGCCAGTGGAAGCGAGACGTACCGTCGGCCTCCCTCAGGAGTCAACCAGGGCGGGCGGCACTGCCGCCGCGCCCGAGGCTCCAGCGAAGGCCGGTGTCTCCGCCGTCACGCTCCAAGATCCAAGGGGAGCAAGCCTCTCTCCACAGGAGCAGGGGGTGGGCTCAAAACGGCCTCGTCCCGATAAGGCAGAGCAGAGGTCGTGGGGTTCGCCCCCTAAACGTATCCACCGCCCTAAGGCGCTGAGGTGAGTCATCAGCTTCTCTATTTTTTCCTATTTTGGTCGGATTTCATCGCGACTTATGCTTTTCGTCTCTTGCAACGTCAGGATGTAGTGTAATCCTTTTGCGCTGGCGCCAAAGAAGAGCGTCGCCCTACAAGCGAGGCGGTAGCCGTCGGCTAACGTCACGCCCATTTCAGGTGAGAGCGGCGCCAGCGTGACTGTGCCGCCGATCGGTCAGGCGCTGCCCACGGTGGCGCCTGTGCCCTCGGCGGGATGGGCGGACGCGGGGGCTCAAGAGACGCCTTCGGAGGTCACGTGATGAGGACATCACCATGATGGACACACCGACGCCATGGTCTTCCCCAAGTTGCAATTCGTTCCCAACTCAGCTGCCACGTCGCCCTCGGATTCAGCAGTCACGTTGTCACTGTTTCGGTCATAACTTTCTCATACGACATTGAAACGGGCCGTTCTTGGATGCGTTGGAAAGGGGACGACGACGCCGTCGTTTTGGATCTGGTCCCAGCTCCAGAAGGTCCATGGATCATTCTGTGTGACCACGGCAAGGTGCTGCGTCACCTATTTGGACCAACTTGGCCATGTATCGTGTCGGGCCTTAAGCCCAAGTTGTGGGTGCCCAACCCCTGGCCGTCCCCAACCCTAGGTCGAGTCTTAGACTATAAACACAGCCGTCGCCGCTGCTACACAATTGGGTTTTGTTTAGAGTTTAGTTTTCTATCGAGAAACTGAATCGTTCATTGTAACTGTGGTGACAAATCCTTTTACAATGATCCAGGGCCCCCGTTCTTGATCTCCTCCACTGTGTCGATTAGTCCTTTGGAACCAAGTTCTAGAACCCTCTATTGATATTCGCGTCATTCATATTTGCAATATCGATTAAGTGTTTTACCTTCTTGCTTGTGCTCTTCGATTCGCTTGCGAAAAAGCCTTCTTGGCGAGGTCAATCAAGTTGTGCTTGGTTGATAACCAACGGAGCAGTGGTGTAACGGTTGCAGGGTTCGAATCGTGTCTGATTTGAAGCCGGATCGCCAACGTCGAGATCTCCACAAATCAAACTTACCGGCTACCTCTCGGAAGATCGGGCCTATACTCATCATCACGGAATAGCCAGCAATGATGGCGATACCGCTGCCGATGACAGGGCGGACAGGGCTGCTGACCGCGCTCGCAGCGCCGACCATGGTGGGCGTGATGTAGCCGGTCAGGACCCTGCTGACGTAGACGGAGGTGGCAGTGGCTAGCATGGTGGCGCCTGAGGAACCAACGTGACCCGTGCCATCTGTGGCCTAGGTGATGGCGTCTGGTGTGGGCCGGATGGAGGGGGACGCGGCCGAGGGGTCCCCAGAGGTCATGGTGCTAGGAGAGGAGTCAGCATCCGTACCGCTGACCCCTTCCATCGCTGGAGGGAGTGTCCTAGTGGGGACATCATGGCGAGAAGGGTTGGCGGTGATCAGAGCCAGTGGGGAGCCATCCTTGGACCTAACGTCAATGGGAAGTGACTCGCCTACATGGGGTGAGCCCCTGCTCCGGTGGAGGAGTTCGGAGAATTCGACGTCGACGCTCTTCACTCTCGATGACACCACAGAGAGCATGGAGTGCAAGAACCTCGACGTGGGGGTCGCATCCGTGCTTGAAGCCCTAGACCACGCCCGAGCTGGATATTCGCTTGACCCTACTTCTTGCCTTTTTCTTTCTCTATATATTTTTTGTATTCTGACTATCGTCTCCTTTCAGTCCCTTATCGCTCGCAACAGGGAGAAGTCTCGGTTCCTTCACGAGTAGAAGGAAACCTAGGATTGCCTTGTAGAGGAGGTCTGGCTATGCAGGGAGGTGATCGCTCAGCTTGTTGCCGCCTAGCAGAGGGTGCCCGAGCTGACTCCCCTCGCCGAGGAGGCGGACAGTCTTTAGTCATGGGTTGACGAGGCCCTATCGGCTAGATCGTGGAGGGACAACGAGGAAGCCGCCAAGGTTAGGAAGGAGCAGGATGAGCTGCTCTAGAAGGACACTGAGACCCGCCAGTGGATCCCCGACCTTCTGGCTGAGGTTGAGAAGGAAAGGGAGCAGAAGCTGGGGGTGAGGAGAAGCTCATGGCCCTGGAGAAAAGGCGAGTCTGGACGCCGCGGCGGTCGCCCGGCTACGCAAAGAGTGGGATGAGCTCCTTCAAACTACGGAGAGGCTCCATGAGGAGCATGGCGTGGCTCACGAGGAGCATGACTAGGCCCTCTGAGAGCGTGATCAGGCATACCAAGAGCATGACAATGTGCAGCAGAAGGTCGGCTCCCTCCAGGCCGAGCTCGGAAACACGACGGCCCAGAAGCTAGAGGCTGAGAGCGTCTCTGCTAGGTTGGCCGTGGACCTTGACGAGGCGAGGAGGAATCTTCAGGTGGAGAGCGATGAGCTTGGTATCCTGAGCGCCACCCTTGGAGTGGTCTGCTACGACCTTGAGGTGGTGCGGTCGGAGGGGACCAGCTCGCTCGCGGCCCATGCTGTCGAGATAATGGCTCAGGTTTGCCAACTCAAAAGGAATGCCCTTTGCGCGGGGGTTAATCAATCCTTCGCAATTGCTCATTCTCATTACGGGGACAACATCAACCTAGAGGTGATGAGCCATGGCTTTGCGCCTGGCTATGAAGCCCACGAGATGGAGGAGATGGAAGCGGCGGTGGCTCCCCTTTCGCAGGACCTGGAGGACAGGATAGAAGACATAGTTCTCCCCCGGAGGGGCTAGTTAGTCAGATAGGTCGTGAAAGGATCAAGATGCCCAAGAGGGGGGGTGAATTGGGCTAATTCTAAATTTCTTTGCAATAATTAAATCCTATGGTTAGCCCAATTAACCCCTTGTGCCTAAAAAGTGTTTCTAATTGTTCTATCGCACAAAAGACTTGCAACCTATGTTCCAATCCTACTCTAGCATGGCAATTCTAAGAATGTAAATGACTAGAATTGAATTGCTCAAAGTAAAGAGAGGAGGAAGAATGCGGCGATATTTTGCCGAGGTATCGGAGAGTCGCCACTCCCCACTAGTCCTCGTTGGAGCACCCGCGCAAGGGTGTAGCTCCCCCTTGATCTGCGCAAGGATCAAATGCTCTCTATGGGTTGATTCTTCGACACTCCGTCGCGGTGAATCACCCACAACCACTCACAACTTGAGTTGGGTCATCCATAAGCTCTCTAGATGATCACCAAGCTCCCAATCACCACCAAGCCATCTAGGTGATGGCGATCACCAAGAGTAATAAGCACGAACTCTCACTTGACCACGACAAGCCTATGAGAAGGGTGGATGCAAACTTTGCTACTCTTGATCTCACTAATGAGGGCTCTCTTTGGGATTCTCAAATCTCAATCACCTCGCTAGGACCTTGCTCTTCTTTCCACTCTCTAAGGTGTTTCTGAGCTGTTGGAATGAGCAAAAGTACACCCACACATGAATGGAGGTGGTATTTATAACAAGGGCTGAAAAACGAACCGTTATGTGCCTCTGCGGGGTGACCGGACGCTCTGGTCATGTTGACCGGACGCTCCGGTTAGTACACCCTGAACTCTAGTGTTTAAAGTGTGACCGGACACTGGCCAGTGTCTGGTCATGATTTTCTCTCTCTGGAACCTTACTGGAGTTGACCGGATGCTGGCTCTCAGCGTTCGGTCACTTCACCTCTCAGCATCCGGTCACGCCAGACGATTTCACCTTGGTCAAATGAACTGATCGGACTCTGCGCTAGCGTCCGGTCAACCCAGAACCAGCGTCCAGTCAGTATTTGACCCTCCATTCACTTCCAACTCTCGATCATATGTGAATGAAGTTTGCTCCATTGGATCTAAGGGCTATTTTGGAGCTACCTAGTGCTAGTTTTAACAAGTGTGCAATACACCTAACTCACTAGACTCACCTAGGTCAAGCTACCTGTCCATACCCCCCTTAATAGTACGGCCAAAGGAAAAACAAAGTCCTAAACTACTCTAAGTGTCTCGTCAACTTCAAACGACACTTAGAACTAGTCCATCCTTAACCTTGTCGTCCATCCTTTGAAAACCGAAATGATTTCTATCGTAGGGGCATGACCACCATGATTGCCCAATCGATCTCCATTTCCGTGACCTAACTTAATTGCCTCTGCAAAACACACGTTAGTCACAGTAATCATGTATTGTCATTAATCACCAAAACCCAACTAGGGGCCTAGATGCTTTCAATCTCCCCCTTTTTGGTGTTTGATGACAATACCACCTCGAGTATGTGAAAGAGTTGAGGTTTTTAACATGCTTAGATCATATAAGCTTTTGTCAATAAGAACAAAAGAGTTATGCAAGCTTATATGAACCAAGCCAACATGATGTACTCAAAAGATATGAAATAAGCATGAGTACAAGTAATAAAGCTCATTTGCATCGGAGTAAAACGCGGAAGCAAAGGCAAATGAGCATAACACAAGTGATATGACATATAAATAATTCAAAGTAGAGAGCACACATGTCATATATCATGATCACGTAGATATCACTATCACATAAATATAATTTAATGCATAAATGTAAACACATGACGAATGCATAATAGTGTATCACACATAAAAATTCCAAATGTAATAGATAAGCTAATATAATAACTAAGCTCCCCTAGATATGTCGCTCCCCCTAAGGCTAACATACTCAAACCCTCTCCCCCTTTGGCGTCAAACATCAAAACCTAAGGGTCGGTCGGCGGGGCTACAGCGGACGAGCCGGGCGCTGCGGTACGAGGAGCGAGCTGGAACTGGGTGCCATCATCATCTGATCTGGAGCTTTGAGCTGTCTGACCCTCTGTAGCTAGAAGCAATGCTGTAGCAGTCTGGGTTAGATCAGGAACTAGAGCTGCTGTAGGCTGTGCTGGTATGACTGAAGCAGCCGGCTCTGATGATGCCACTGAGGAAGGGAGCATCTCTGTAGTCCCGGTAATAGGTGCAACTGTAGAAGGACCTGGGACATATAAGTATGGAGGAGTGGGCTACCCTGTCAACTCACTGAATGAAGCACCAAGGCTCCTAGACACTGTAGTCTCTGGCACTAGCAGTGAGGAAGTCTCAGCCGGTGTGAAGCCCGTCTGAAAAGATGTGAACTGTGGGGCTAGCACTGGCGAAAGCAAAATACTGGGACACCTGTTCTGTAGGTAAAGCAAATTGTGCTGGTGGCTGTCCCTGACTTTGAAGCCCACTAGGCTGTAACGCTGGAGTCATAGAAGTAGTGGCAGTCTGACCAAGCTGGGGCGAAGGCTGTGGCAGTGGAGCCCCAATAGCTGTCACAACATGCTGCATAAATCCAAGAAGCTACTGCTGCATGAGGAACTGCTGCTGATGCATGGCCTGCTGCTGCTGCTGTAGAGCCTGTGTCTGCTGCTGAATAGCTAGCTGCTATCACTGGAACTCGTCCTACCGAGTCTGGAACTGAGCAAATGTAGCAGCTGTCTCCTGAGCCTGGCATGCCTGGTCCTGCCTCATCCGCTCAAGTATAGCAAGGAGAGCAGGGTCTGTCTGTGGGGTAGGTGGCGTTGAACTAGAGCTACTGGCCTCATGGTCATGTCGTCGTGGAGGCATATGAGGAATGGGCTGGTAGTCATCATCAGAACTGTCACTAGGGGCTCTCACGACCATCCCCTCCTGCTGAGCAAGCTCCTCCTCCTCTATAGCTGCAATACCCCTGATAATATCATCCTGCTGGGCTGCAGACTCTGGCACATCAGGACGACGGCGTGGCTGGCTTGGTGCCTGTGGCATGCTATGACGGATCATCTGAGTCATGTTGTATGCAGGGAATTCTGTCGTAGCACCACTGTACTCAGCAAGCATCTCTGGTGACCTCATAATAACTGCCCTATGAATAAGAAAAATGATCCAGTGGGCATATGGCAGCTGCCTGTGACCTCTGAAGCCCTCTGCAATAGTGTCCTCCATCTCTGACAGAAGAATATCCCAGATGTCAGATACTGTCTGCTGCATCAGAGAGTTGATAAGCCACAACTGTATGCGAGTCAAGCCCTCGCGATACCCCATCCTCGAAAGCAATGTCCTCCTCATGACAGCCTCAAGCACGCGAGCAGTAGGAGTAAGATCACTAGGGTTCCTGCGTGACCCCTTGCCAAAGGGCTCTGTGAACCAGTGGTGAACCAAGTCTGTATGGGGCACCAAACCACCATGAGGGCGTCTAGGGGGCGCTGTCTGTCCATAGCAAACCTCATGTAACCTAACAGGCTGCTCCTGAAGCCTGAGTATCTCTCTGACCCTAGTGCTCGTCAGCTGGTAGTCTCGGCCTCTAAATGCAAAGTGAATATAGTTATGCTGCGGGTCAATCCAGAGAGAAGCATAGAACTGATGAACCCAAGATGGAACATATAATCCGGTCTGTCCAATCAAGTCTGTCAGCCCCGACAGATATGCAAGGTAGGGGCGAATGTACTCTCCAGCTGCTGCAACAATAGACTCTATGTTGCACACTCTCTGAGATCTGAATACAGCACCACTGTTAAGGTATGCATTGTAGAAATCCTCCTACAGTGGTGTGTAGAAGCCCTCTGAAGCTCTATCATCCCTCCTCAGCGGGAACCACTGCTCAAAGTCCACAAACCTAAGCTGCTACACCTGCTTGGCCGTGGCGGCCCTCAAGTCCAAGTGTGTCATTGGAGATGGACCCTGTGGTCTAGGCGGTGGACGAGAACCCCTCCGCTGTGTATCTACCCTCGGTGTGACTGGAGCACAGGTACGACCAGAGCGTCGAAGCTGTGGCTAAGGTGCCTGCTCTGTCTCCTCGGCCTGCTGTCCCTCCTGAGTCTGCTCTGCTGATGGTGCCTACTGCTGAGACTCCCCTTGAGGCTGACCCTCATCAATGGCAACACGTTGTCCACCAATCATAAGAGTCCCAGCTGGACCACCATGAAGGCACTCAACCCACTCAAGTGTAGCCCTTGCTTCTAGTGAAAGCTGATCTACGATCCAGACTCCACTGCGAGCACCTCCTCTCTCGGCACACTCTGCAGCCTCTACAACTGCGGCTGCTCTAGCTGTCTCTGCATCTGGGTACTTGCGCTTCTTTGTTGCAGTCTTCTTTGTCGCCTTGCCTTTTGGATCTATAGGCTAGCGAGGTGGACGCCTCGGATCCTCAACACCTGGACCACCTCCGGCATTCTTCACACGAGCCATCTGAAGGATCTGAAAAGACCAACTGCCACTGACAAGAAACAACTACCAACTGCCACTTCCGAGGCTTGGCCTCGATCCGTACTCGCGAGCTTGGCCCCGAGTTGACTGACAACTGCAAACACGATCTCAACGGCATCGACTCGCTGCATGATAGAATAGATAGGATATACAAATAATTTTAATTATGCATCTAGAGATACAAAACCCTATGAAAGCAAGCAATTAGGTACGAAATTGGAATGTGGGCTTGCTACCTGACGAACCAGCGACCCGAGAAGAGAAGAGACGCGACACGCGGGGAACCACTGAATCGGCTAGGGTTAGGGTTCCAGCTCGACAAAGATCAGTGACCGAGCAATGCAATGAGAGCACTCGAGCTTGGCTGCAGCGAGGGTGGACCTAGGGCACGAGCTCATTAGTGCTGGAATAGGGGCTCGGTAGCGCTGGCGCTCGGGCAGGGCACAGCGGTGGCATTAGGTAGGGTGCGGCGGTGCAAAGAGCACGGGTGTGGGTGTTGACAGAGCGAGTGCGGCGGCACGGGGAGCTGCGATGGCGTAGGGAGCTGCGGTGGCGCGGGCGCTTGGGCAGGCGCAGCGGAGCTTGCTGCGTGGCAGATGGGATTGCGGCGGCGTTGGCGCGGGGAATGGCGGTTCGGCGATGTCGGCGCGGCGTGGAGATGGAATAGGATTTAGGTTCATGCGCGCGGTGATTTATGCTGGCCCCCAGCGGATCAGAAAAGGAAGCGGAGAAAAGAGATCGAAATCCGCACGACTCCTATTGACCGGACGCTCCGGTGGCAGCGACCGGACGCTGCCACCTAGCGTCCGGTCGATTCCAGAGATGTCCAAATCCTCTGGAATCGCGACCGGACGCGTCCGGTGGACACCGACCGGACGCAGCCAGAGTCCAGTCACCTTGCCTTGACGCCTTCTTGCTCGACCGGACACTAAAGCTCCATCTAACCGGACACTGGGAAAACGCTGTTTCAGCGTTCGGTAACTCCTTCTCGGCAGCAGTTCACCTCCTGTGAACTGACCGGACGCTGGACATCAGAGTCTGGTGCAGCGTCCGGTCACTCTTTCTTCAGCAAATCTTCAAAGTCCTTCGTGCTGCCTGTTCCCAATCAAGTCCCAACACAAATAAGATCTAAATAAACACCAATTGGGACTGATATGAGTGACCTATCTCAAACCCTCATATTTTTCAAAAATATTTTGCCTTAGGCTATAAATCTTTTTAAGAAAATAGGCAATATGAGGGCAATTTAAGATAAACGACAAACAACAATCATGCATATGCAATGCAATACTTGAAAGTAAATCTAGTTGCTTGTCAAGTTTGATCCAAGGTTAAGCTTCTTCACACGTGTTTCGGAGGTTATCTTAACCATGTTAAACAAGCCCTATATGCATTACCAAAGATTAAACATGTTGTATTTTACAATGCAATACAAGGGACAACACAAGCTCATCTTTTAGTAAAGTTGCTAAAATCAAGAACATTGAGCTCATTCCGCAATCTACAAAATATTGCCTCATCTAGCGGTTTAGTGAAGATATCCGCCAATTGATACTCGGTCCTTACACCTTCTAATGATATATCATTATTTGCAACATGATCTCTAAGAAAGTGATGGCAAATATCTATGTGCTTGGTGTGAGAGTGTTGAACCGGATTATTTGCAAGTTTTATCGCACTTTCATTGTCGCACAAAAGAGGTATCTTCTCTAGAACTACACCATAGTCTAGCAAAGTTTGTTTCATATAAAGTATTTGTGCACAACAAGCACCCGCGGCATGTATTTCGCTTCGGCAGTGGACAAGGCCACACTATTTTGTTTTTTGGAGGACCAAGACACAAGTGATCTACCAAGCAAATGGCACCCTCCGGATGTGCTTTTTATATCTACTTTGCATTTGGCATAATCTGAATCAGAATAGCCAATTAATTCAAATCTAGCTCCTTTGGGATACCAAAGGCCAATGCTTGGTGTGTGCTTAGGATATCTAAGGATTCTTTTTACGACAATTAAATGAGTTTCCTTAGGATTAGCTTGAAATCTAGCACACATACACATACTAAACATGATGTCGGGCCTAGATGCGGTTAAATATAACAAGCTACCAATCATAGAGTGGTAGAGAGTTTGATCAACCTTATTACTTCCCTCATCTAGGTCGAGATGTCCATTAGTTGTCATTGGTGTCTTGATTGGCTTACATTCATCCATCTTGAATCTCTTGAGAAGATCATTTGTATATTTCTCTTGAGAGATAAAAATCCCTTCTCTCATTTGTTTGACTTGAAAACCAAGAAAGAATGTAAGCTCTCCAATCATTGACATCTCGAACTCCTTCGACATCAATTCACCAAATTCTTTACAAGAATCTTCATTTGATGATCCAAAGATGATATCATCAACATACACTTTACAAATGAAGATATGCCCATCAAGCTTCTTGGTGAATAGTGTGGTGTCGACCTTCCCAATGGTGAAGATCTTCTCAATGAGGAAGTCCCGAAGGCGCTCATACCAAGCTCTTGGGGCTTGGTTAAGCCCATATAATGCCTTGGACAACCTATAAAAATGATTAGGATATCTAGGGTCTTCAAACCCAGGAGGTTGATCAACATAGACTAGTTCATTAATAAAGCCATTTAAAAATGCACTTTTCATATCCATTTGATATGGTTTCATATCATGATGAGATGCATATGCAAGGAGGATACAAATGGCTTCTAGTCTTGCAACCGGTGCAAAGGTCTCTCCAAAATCTAAACCTTCAACTTGAGAGAACCCCTTTGCTACTAGTCTTGCCTTGTTCCTCACAACTACGCCTTGATCATCTTGCTTGTTTTGGAACACCCACTTTGTTCCAATGACTTTTGCACCTTTAGGTCGCTCTTCAAGAGTCCACACTTCATTACGGTTGAAGTTGTTCAACTCTTCATGCATGGCATTTATCTAATTCGGATCTTGAAGAGATTCTTCAACCTTAGTAGGCTCAAAGCAAGAGACAAAAGAGTGATGAGCAATAAATGAAGCAAGTTTTTGTGAGCGAGTCATTACACCCTTTGATGGACTCCCTATGATAAGATCTTGTGGATAATCTTGTAGTAGAGGTGTATTTCTTCTATTGACCACTTGAGGAGAAGATTGTGGAGCATCAATATCTTGTGCTTGTACCACCATTTGTTCATGGGAGACATGAGTGTCTTCATTTTCTACTCTCCCATCTTTTTCACCATCTTGTGGCACATTTGATGATGAGGGTGGATTAATCACTTGTACATCATCTTCATCATCTTTATGCTTGATGTCTCCAACCGGAATGTTCTTCATAGCCTCCCTTAATGGTTCATCACCTACATCATCAAGATTCTCATGTGCTCCTTGGGAGCCGTTAGATTCATCAAATTCCACATCATATGTTTCTTCAACCAAGCCGGTGGCATGATTAAATACTTTATATGCTTTGGACTTTGATGAGTAACCAACAAGAAAACCAATATCACAACGTCTTTGGAACTTTCCTAGGTGTTGCCGCTTCTTGTAGATGTAGCATTTGCAACCAAAGACCCTAAAGAAGGAGACGTCCGGCTTCTTCCCATTGAGCAACTCATAAGGTGTCTTGCCAAGGAACTTTTGAAGGAATAGGCGGTTGGATGCATAGCATGCGGTGTTGATTGCTTCCGCCCATAGAGCTTCGGGGGTGTTGTACTCATCAAGCATTGTTCTTGCAAGAGTGATCAATGTCCGGTTCTTCCTCTCAACTACACCATTTTGTTGAGGAGTATATGTTGTGGAGACCTCATGTTTGATTCCAACTTCATCACAATAGGCTTCTATGTTTGTTTTATCAAATTCCTTCCCATTGTCACTTCTAATCTTTTTGAGCTTTACTTCAAATTCATTTTATGCTCTCTTGGCAAACTTCTTGAAGCAAGATGCAACTTCGGATTTGTCATGAAGGAAGAATACCCATGTGTACCTTGAATAGTCATCAACAATCACAAGACAATAAAGATTTCCTCCCAAACTTTTGTATGTTGTTGGTCCAAATAAATCCATGTGAAGGAGTTCTAACACTCTTGTGGTTGACATGAAAGCTTTGGTTGGATGAGTATTTGCAACTTGCTTGCCAGCTTGACATGCACTACAAAGTTTGTCCTTCTCAAACTTCATATCCTTCAACCCTCTCACCAAATCATTCTTCATTAGCTTCTTGAGTGAGCTCTTCCCAACATGAGCAAGTCTTCTATGCCATAGCCACCCAAGTGTTGTTTTGGTAAATAGGCAAGTCTTAAAATGTGCATCTTCGGAGGTGAAGTCCACTAGATATAGGTTGTTGTATCTAAATCCTTTGAATATCACTTGATCAGCATCCTTCTTAGATACAACAACTTCCTTCTCGGTAAACAAGAACTGGAAGGCAAGATTACATAATTGTCCAACGGATAGCAAGTTGAAGCTCAATGAAGCAACATATAGCACATTTGAAATAGAATAATCATTTGATATTGCCACTTTGCCCAATCCTTTAACCTTGCCCTTTGAGGTATCTCCAAATGTGATTCTTTCTTGTCCATCTACTTCTTCATCTAGTGAGGTGAACATACAAGGATCACCGGTCATATGTTGTGTGCAACCACTATCAATAACCTAATGACTTCCACCGGTCCTGTAGTTCACCTACACATAAGAGAT
Source organism: Miscanthus lutarioriparius (assembly GCA_904845875.1). NCBI lineage: Eukaryota > Viridiplantae > Streptophyta > Magnoliopsida > Poales > Poaceae > Miscanthus > Miscanthus lutarioriparius. The sequence continues at coordinate 125,878,864 of CAJGYO010000010.1, forward strand.
CAAGCTTTAGGAACCCAAACTTGTTGAGGGCCCTTCACCTTCTCAACAAGTGACTTTGCTACTCAAATTTTTTTAGACCTATTCTTATTGGGAGGTCCTAAGAACATCACTTTCATCTTTCCACTAAAATCCTTTCTAAGCATGTAATGAGCATTGAAGGCAAAAGGTCTAGCATGCTTGGGCAAGAGTTGTGGTGGTGGAGTTTTGCACTCATGGGCAAAGTGACCTTCTTGTCCACACTCAAAGCATCTCTTTGGCTTTGGCTTTTGTTGTTGTTGAGCTTGAGCCTTCTTCTCTTTGTTTGCCATGTACCCAATGCCACTTCTATCCATCTTCATGACGGTGTTCATAAGTAGCTCACTTTGAAGATGCTTGCCTCTTGTGAACTTACTCAATCCAATCTTGAGATGCTCTTTCTCCAACTTAAGCTTCTTGTTTTCTTCCTTGAGAGCATCATGGTTCTTCTCTTCCTTGAGTTTCTTGTTTTCTTCTTTGAGCTTCTCATTCTCAAGAATCAAATCACCATCATGATCAAGAGTTTCTAGCACAATGGTGTTGTGGCTTTTGATCTCTTCAAGATCTTTCTTGAGCTTTGTATTGTTATTCCTGAGCTTGACAAACTCATCATAATCCTCAGCCTCAACTACTTGCTTGCCCTTGCTACTAGAACCTTGCTTAATGCTCTCAATGATCAAATCATCACATGATGTAGCTATATCAATCTTAACAACATCGTTAGTAGCATCATGTGGCTTATTGGATAGAAATTCTTGAGCAATGACAAGATTATCATGATTAATCTTAAGAGTGGTATATTCTTCTTTTAGCTTGTTGTGGCTAGTCATGAGCTCTTTGTGCACCCACTCAAGTTTATCATGTTTATCTTTAAGCTCTTTCTTAGAAGATTTGAGCTCCTTGAGTTTGGATGACATAGCATCATTTGCTTCTCTAAGCTCAACACTAGCCTTTTTCCGCTATATCACATTTTGCTAAAAGTGAGTCATTCTTAGCTTCTAGCTTTTCATTCTTAGCTCTAGTCTTTATAATGATCTTAGTGTATTGTTTAAGCAATCTAGCAAGATCATCATAAGAAGGTGATTCATATTCATCATCATCACTATCGCTATCATCATTACTAGCATGTTCATCACCACTACTATCATCATCATTTGATACCTTGCGTTCACCCTTGGCCATAAGGCATAGGTGTGTAGAGGATGATGGCGGTGGTGGCGGTGAAGATGATGAAGAATCAATAACAATGGTGGCCACCTTCTCGTTGTCACTATCATCGTCGGATGATCCACTAGATGAATCAATGTCCGTGAGCCAATTACCGACAATGTATGCCTTTCCACTCTTCTTCTTCTTCTTGTGGAAGTCCTTCTTGCCATCTCTCTTCTTGTATGGCTTATATTTCTTCTTCTCATCTACATCACTTGAGTCATCTTTCTTGCCCTTGTTCTTGAACTTGTCTTTCTTGGGCTTTGTGCATTAGTGAGCTAGATGACCAAGTTCTCTACAATTGTAGCAATCCATCTCAAAGATTGGCTTCCTTCTAGAGCTAGTGAAGAACTTCTTCTTGCCATCAAACTTGATGCCACTCTTGTTGAGCTTCTTTAGCATCTTGACGGTTTTCTTCACCATGAGAGCAAGACTTGCATCATCAAATTCATCATCACTTGAGCTCTCATACTCAAGTCTTGCTTTGCCCTTCTCTTGGCTAGCTTTGAATGCTAAGTCTTTTTCTTTCTTCTTTGTAGAGGATGAGCCATCTTGAGGTGTGATGTGCATGTACATCTCATGAGCATTGATCTTTCCCAAGATTTGTGTCGGTGTAGCGGTGGAAAGATCACCTTCATGTAGCACGGTCACAATATGCCCATATTTGTCAATGGGGAGGACACTCAAGATCTTTCTTACAACATCGGATGGTTGCATTTGAGTAAGTCCAAGCCCATTGACTTCCTCTATAAGAACATTCAAACATGAATACATTTCATTAGCACATTCTTTAGGAAGCATTTCAAAAGATTTAAGCTTTTTTATGACAAGATGATAGCGTTCCTCATGCTCACTCTTTGTTCCCTCATGGAGCGCACAAACGTCCGACCATAGTGCATGGGCGTCTTTGTGGTTCCTCACCCGGATGAACACATCTTTACAAAGGCCTCTAAATATGGTGTTTCTAACCTTTGCATTCCATTTTTCGTAGTTCAACTCATCGCCTTGTGGGTGTGCGGCATCCCAAGGTTTTGGGAAACCTTGTGAGGCGGCTCTAAGTATTCCAACATCTAGAGCTTCTAGATACGCCTCCATGCGAATTTTCCAATATGGAAAATCATCCCCTCGAAGATTGGAGGAGGTCCATCCCCGTGAGACATCTTTCACTAGGTGGTTAAGCCTAAATACGTGAGCACGAGGCTCTGATACCAATTGAAAGGATCAAGATGCCCAAGAGGGGGGTGAATTGGGCTAATTCTAAATTTTTTTGCAATAATTAAATTCTACGGTTAGCCCAATTAACCCCTTGTGCCTAAAAAGTGTTTCTATGTTCTACCGCACAAAAGACTTGTAACCTATGTTTCAATCCTACTCTAGCATGGCAATTCTAAGAATGTAAATGACTAGAATTGAATTGCTCAAAGTAAATGCTCAAAGTAAAGAGAGGAGGAAGAACGCGGCGATGTTTTGCCGAGGTATCGGAGAGTCGCCACTCCCCACTAGTCCTCATTGGAGCACCCGTGCAAGGGTGTAGCTCCCCCTTGATCCGCGTAAGGATCAAGTGCTCTCTATGTATTGATTATTCGACACTCCATCGCGGTGAATCACCCACGACCGCTCACAACTTGAGTTGGGTCATCCACAAGCTCTTCGGATCATCACCAAGCTCCCAATCACCACCAAGCCATCTAGGTGATGGCGATCACCAAGAGTAACAAGCACGAACTCTCACTTGACCATGACAAGCCTATGAGAAGGGTGGATGCACACTTTGCTACTCTTGATCTCACTAATGAGGGCTCTCTTTGGGATTCTCAAATCTCAATCACCTCACTAGGACCTTACTCTTCTTGGCACTCTCTAAGGTGTTTCTCAGCTGTTGGAATGAGCAAAAGTACCCCCACACACGAATGGAGGTGGTATTTATAACAAGGGCTAAAAAATGAACCGTTATGTGCCTCTGCGGGGAGACTGGATGCTCCGGTCATGTTGACCGGACGCTCCGGTCAGTACACCACAAACTCCAGTGTTTAAAGTGTGATCGGACGCTGGCCAGCGTCCGGTCAGCACTGACCGGACGTGTCCGGTCATGATTTTCCCTCTCTAGAACCTTACTGGAGTTGATTGGACGCTGGTTCTCAGCGTCCGATCACTTCACCTCTCAGCGTCTGGTCGCGCCAGATAATTTCACCTTGGTCAAATGAACTGACCGGACTCTGCGCCAACGTTCGGTCAACTCGGAACCAGCGTCCGGTCAGTATTTGACCCTCCATTCACTTCGAACTCTCGATCATATCTGAATGAAGTTTGCTCCATTGGATCTAAGGGCTATTTTGGAGCTACCTAGTGCTAGTTTTAACAAGTGTGCACCACACCTAACTCACTAGACTCACCTAGGACAAGCTACCCGTCCATACCCCCCTTAATAGTACGGCCAAAGGAAAAACAAAGTCCTAAACTACTCTAAGTGTCTCATCAACTTCAAATGACACTTAGAACTAGTCCATCCTTAACCTTGTCGTCCATCCTTTGAAAACCGAAATGATTTCTATCGTAGGGGCATGACCACTATGATTGCCCAATCGATCTCCATTTCCGTGACCTAACTTAATTGCCTCTGCAAAACACACGTTAGTCACAGTAATCATGTATTGTCATTAATCACCGAAACCCAACTAGGGGCCTAGATGCTTTCAGGTCGGATGATCATTATTGTAATCAGTGGATAAGTGCCGACCCATGTGTATCGTTTAAACAAACTTGTTATTTTGTTTTGAACGAATTTGTTTTTTCTTCCCTTTTTATGTGTGAAAAGGGGTTCATGCGTTCTAACCCTTCTGTTTGTTAAGACCATAGAGCTTGAGGCGTAGGAGAGAAACTTTGATCACGCTGGTAAGCAAGAGTACCATAGCTGATGGGGCGTAGGCTTCTTGTAGTCCAACTAGCCTTGCTAAGTCATTCGTTTCTTGAAACCTTGCTACTTGGTTTAACGTGAGGAAGGGTGTCGGGGCGGCGATTGTTTCAGAAAGGGTGTATTTATACCCTTATAAGCCCCCGAGTGAGATCTGACCCCTTGTCGTTGCTGGGGTTGGGTGTCAATAAAGATCGAGGAGAGGATAGCAAAATTAGTAAGAGAAAACGTCTCTTGTTTTCACACGTACCCCCTCCCTAGGTTCTGAGCCATCGTTCTATGACTGCGCGTTCGGTCTCCTTGCGAGTCCAACTTTCCTCGAGCCCCCACGCATAGCAGGAGTCAGGTCGAGGGTCGGCTCGTCTTTGTGATCGTCGCCCCGTCTGTGGTTTCTGCAACCGGAGGGGTTGTGCTAACGTCACTTGCCTCGATGGCGCGAGTGATGCGCTCGGTGAGCTCGCTAACAGGCATGTTCAAGTGGAATTTGGGTCTGTCATTGGTGACGGGGCCGACATAGCCCTCATGTGGCATTCCACTGCTCCTTAACCCACTTCCCGGTAGATGCCTGAGCCATTCCAGAGGGCGACTGAGGTGGCCCGATGGCCTCCCCTCAATGGGGATTCTATGGGCTCGGCTCGAGGTTAGGATCGAACGAGAAGGTTGAGATGACCCTGTCCGCTTCTAAGTGGGTCGGGCGAAGGCCGCTAGGGCTTATCTGCGTTTTCTCCCCTGGCTCTGTTCAACATGAGGCGGCCTCAGGCCCTTCGTGAGCTGGCCTTCGAACCCCGGTCAGGTGGATTCTCGAGTTCGGGTCAGGTGGCTCGAGCCCTAGAGCCCCATGGGGGTCGGTAGGGGTCGGGCAGATTTCATGCGTCACCCCGTCCTTGGTTTCAGCAACTAGAGGGGCTGAGCTAACGACGCTTGCCTCGATGGCTTGATAGTCGTGCTCGGTGAGCTCACTAACAGGCACGTCCGAGTGGAATCCAGGTCTGTCATTCGCTGATGGGGTCGGCATAGCCCTCATGTGGCATTTCATTGCTCCTTAACCCACCTCCCGATAGATGCCCGAGCCGTTCGATTGGCTTGGGTGACCTGTTGGCCTCTCCTCGATGGAGATTCTATGGGCTTGGCTCGATGTTAGGATCGAACGAGAAAGGTCGAGATGTCCCTGTCCACTTCTGAGCGGGGTCAGGCAAGGGCCGCTGGGGCTCATCTCGGTTTTTCTCCCCTAGCTCTGTTTGATGCGAGGTGGACTCAAGCCCTTCATGGGCCGGCCTTTGAACCTCGGTCGGTCACCGCTCATGTCGAATGGCACGACTACCGCTTCGTGGCACGACACGAAGCATTGTGATGCAATAATTGCATATGCAATGCTTTGATGTATGAGATGAATGTATGGATGAATGTATGGATGCATGCATGAGAATGGATGAATGATTGTTCATGTACTAGGAAAGTAAAGTGGGGGTTGGTAAAGTTACCTCGATGGCTCGAGTGACGAGTTCAGGAAGCCCTTACGGATATGTCCATGTGGGGTCAAGGGCCAACATTCATGATGTGAACCGTTGTAACTTGCATGAGGCATCCCACTTCTCTGTGGGTCCTCCAAATCCTTCGGGGGAAGGCGAAGGCCAAAACTTCAAAGTGCGGGGACAAAACTTTGATCCTGTTGGTGAGCGAAAAAGCCAGTGGCATTGGGGCATAGGTTTCTAGCGATCCGTCAGTTTTACTTAGAGTTTGTTTCGCTTTTGCCTTTAGTTTTAGCATGAGAAGGGGTCGGGCATCGAGAATGTCTACCGAATAGACACTCTTGCTAGCCCCCAAGCGGGATCTGACCCATTGCCGTTGCTGGGGTCGGGGGCTCGATAGCGAAATTAACATGCGTAAAGTAAGGGTGACCCATCTCTCGACAGCGGCCTAAATTGTTTGATCGATTTGGGTGGCCCACTGGCACATGACTTACCTCGATGGCATGAATGGCGGGTTCAAGGAGCTCTTACTGGATAAGTTGGAGCGAAATCCGGGCCCGTCATCCGTGGCGGTCGGCATACATAACCGTGTGGGGCATCCTGCTGCTCCCTACCCGTCCCTCGGCAGCGGCTAAGCCATCCGGTCACTTGTAATGCCCTGCTAGGATAGGACTTTCTGTAGTCAATGGAGCATAGGCTTCTCGCAGTCTAACCAGCCTTGCTAAGTCCTTTGTTTAAAGTAAACTTAAACCACGGGTCTTAATCGTGAGAAAGCGTCGGACATAGAGACTGTCTACCGGATAGATATGCTCTCATTAGCCCCCGAGTGAGGCCTGACCCCCCGCCGTTGCTGGGGTTGGGTGTCACTAAAGGTCAGGGAGTTCGATAGCAAAACTGATAAGAGAAAGTGTGCGTTTAATAAGGGTAAAAGCGATTTAGTCGCTTTCGATGTTCTAAACAACTCACGAAGACCCCACCGTCGATGGTCTTGAGCTTGTAGGCGCTGGCAGAGCACCTCCGTGACCACGTCACGGTCCCTCCCACGGGGGAGAACTTGTGGTGGTCCTTCTTTGCTTTGGACAAAGGCGAATGACTAGGTCTCCAATGTTGAAGGCCTCACCCCTTTTCTCAGCAGTGGTATCGGCTGGCTTGTTGGTACTTGGCCGAAAGCAGGAGGAGGGGCAACCTCATGCGCTTCATCCGGTTGGTCCATGGCGTCCTCGAGGGACACCTCGGCTCCCTATTCATCATACGCCCTGACCCTTGGTGCTCCATAGTTGAGGTCGGTCGGGAGGATGGCCTTGGAACCGTAGACCATGAAGAATGGTGTGTAGCCAGTGGCCTGGCTAGGGGTCGTCCTCAGGCTCCAGAGCACCGTGGGAAGCTCCACGGCCCATCGTCCGTCAAACTTGTTCAACTGGTTGAAGACCCTAGGCTTGAGGCCTTGTAGGACCATGCCATTTGCGTGCTCGACCTGCCCGTTCATGCGGGGATGTGCCACGGTGGCCCAATCGACCCGGATGTGGTATTCATCATAGAATCAGAGGAACTTCTTTCTAGTGAACTGCGTGCCGTTGTTCGTGATGATGGAGTTCAGGACTCCGAAGCGATGGATGATGTCGAGGAAGAAGAGCATGGCTTGCTCGGACTTAGTCGTGGAGATTGGCCGAGCCTCTATCCACTTTGTAAACTTGTCTACGGTGACAAGCAAGTGGGTGTAGCCCCTAGGCGCCCTTTTGAGAGGTCCAACCAGATCGAGCCCCCAGACCATGAACGGCCAAGTGATGGGGATCGTCTGGAGTGCTTGGGCTAGTAGGTGAGTCTGTTGAGTGTTGTCTCGACACCCTTGGTGTTGCACATCCTGCTTTCGTTATTGACTCTCTGCGGTTAGCGATAGAAGCCTTGTCGGAATGTGTTTCCGACTAGGGTTCTAGGTGCGGCATGGTGACCGTAGACCCAACCGTGGATATCGCTTAGCAAACGCTTCCCCTGTTCGATGGGGATGCAGCGCTGTAGGATCCCGATGTGGTTTCGCTTGTAGAGTTTGCCCTTAACAAGGACAAAGGACTTGGCGCGACGCGCGAGCCATCGAGCCTCTGTCTTGTCCGTCAGTAGCGCCTCACGAAGGAGGTAGTCGAGGTAGAGCGTCCTCTAGTCAACCAGAGGGTCAGGCTCTGTTGCTGGGTCCTCTTTGAGCTCCATGACTTTAGGGTCGGATGGAGCCAATGGTTGGCTAGCCCCTAAGCCCAGGGCGGACGGTCCATCACTGGCTTGTTTTGGCCTCTTGTAGTGAACTGAGGGCTTATGCTGATCGCTGGCGAAGACGCCTATTGGCACCGGCTCTCGATTAGACACCGCTTTTGCTAGCGCGTCGGCTGCTTTGTTGAGACCTTGGATTGTGGTTGAGCTCAAGGCCATCGAACTTGTCCTCCAGCAGGCGGACTTCTCGGCAATATGTAGTCATCTTGGCATCGTGGAAGCTTGACTCCTTCATGACTTGGTCGATGACCAGCTGGGAGTCTCCCTGGACGTCGAGGCGTTGGATGCCCAACTCAATGGCGATGCATAGGCTGTTGATGAGCGCCTCATATTTGGCCACATTATTGGAGGAAGGGAAATGGATGTGGATCATGTACCTCATGTGTACCCAGAGGGCAAAGCGAAGACCACCCCACACGGCCTTTCTTCATCGTTGATCCGTCAAGAAAGTACATCATCTAGTACTCTTGGTCAATGGTTGCTAGTGGCATTTGGACCTTGGTCCACTTTACAGCAAATTAGCCAACACTCGGGACTTGATGGCCATCCGGAGACATCTCGTAATGCTCGACCCATCATTTCGAGTGCCCACTTCATGATTCTTCCCATGGCATCCTGGTTTTGGGCGACCTCACCGGAGGAAGGATGTCATGACCGTCACTAGATGTGACTCAAAGTAGTGGTGTAGCTTCCCTTGGTGATGAGGATGGCATACAGGAGCATCTAGATTTGGGGGTAGCGGGTCTTAGAATCGGATAGGACCTCATTAATGAAGTACATGGGCGCTGTATTTTGAGGGCGTGCCCCTCTTCTTCTCGCTCCACTACCAAGGCGACACTGACCACTTGCATAGTGGCCGTAATGTAGAGTAGAAGGGATTCTCCATCGGTCAGAGGAACTAGGATCGAGGCCTTCATCGAAGCTGCTTGACCGCATCAAGTGCCTCCACGGGCCTTGGGCGTCCATTGAAGTGGTGACCTTCTTCATAAGTCGATAAAGGGGAGACCTTGTTACGCCGGGCGTGAGATGAAAGCGGCTAAGCACGGCGAGGCACCCTATAACTCATTGTACCCCTTTTATGTTACAGATGATTTGCCCATCCTTGTGATGGCGAGATCTTCTCCGGTTGGCTTCGATGCCGCGCTGGAGCGATGAAACTCAAGCGACATACACCTCGTGACCCCAAAACACATTTCTCGGTGAAACTTAATGCCTTTTGCTCGGAGTTTTTGTGAAGGTGCAGCTTAAGGTTGGCTATGACCTAGTTTGCCCGTTTGGACTTGACCATGATGTGAAACCGTCCCGTAGGCCTCAACGGTCCACCCTATGAGATCCCGAAACACTTGAGCATCTGTGATACGTGCATGTGGCGTTCTTGAACTGAAACGATATTGTGACATAGCGAGCGATCCGAATGGGGTGATGAAAGATGTCGTGAGCTAGTCGGACTATTTCATCACGATTTGATGGTACCCAGAGTGCATCAAGGAAGCAAAGGGTTTTGCACCACGAGGTAGAGTCGACTACTTGGTCTATCTTGTGACCAAAGAAGCAGATCCTTTGGGCACACTTTGTTGAGACAGATGTAGTCAACACACATCATCTATTTCCCACTCTTCTTTACGTACAAGAGCGGGGATTGGCTAACCACTAAGGGGTGGTACACTTCCTTGATGAATCCGGTGCCAAAAGCTTTGCGATCTCCTCACCCGATGGCCTTGCGTTTTCCTCCTTCGAAAACAGCGTGGCGTTGCTTCACTAACTTGAACTGGCTGGATCTTCAAGTCATGTTGGTGACCTCACCGAATGCTCGGCATGTCCAGGGGTTTCCACGCAAAGATGTCTTTGTTGGCGTGGAAGAAGTCGACGAGCGCGCTTTCCTATTTGGAGGAAAGCGTGGTGCCAATGTGCACCACTTTGCCCTCAGGGTTGTTGGGGTCTATGAGGACCTCATTGGCGCCCTCCACTAGCTCAAAGACCCGGTCTACCGCTTGGGGTTGGGTGCTTCTTGACGATCTCCTTCCCTTCACGATGGCGCGAGCTCTTTGGAGGCAATGATTGCTGCTTGGCGTGATCGCATCACTCAACCTCGCTTTTCGTGGGCATCTTTGGAAGGAGGTGCGATGGTGATGACCACACCTGGGCACGGCATCTTTAGCTTGAGATAGGTGTGGTTGGGGCGGACCATGAACTTGGCGTAGCATGGTCATCCTAGGATGGAGTGGTAGGTTTCATGGAACCCAACCACTTCGATGGTGAGGTCTCCATCCTATAGTTGGATGGACCCCGAAGGTGATGGGCGATTGATCTATCCAAGTGGCTTGCGACTGCTTTCCGATCGGTCGGATGCGCGCTTTGGTCAATGCCCATAGCATCGGCGTCTCGGCATACTTGATGTTGAGGAGGCTACCTCCATCCATCGAGTACCTTAGTGAGCAGCCGTGCAGATGATTGGAGTCGACCACGGCCCGGGTATCTCCTGGTTGCGATGCGCTCTCCGGTGGTCGGTCTAATCAAAGGTTATAGGCGGACTCGACCATCGGAGGAAGGTAGGTGCATCTGGCTCGGCCCGTGTAGCCCTCATAAGCGTCTGCGAGCTTACGGCGACACTTGGAGTCGTGAGGCATCGACACTCTAAAGATCTGAGGCAGCCATCTAGAATCGACCACGTCCTTCCCTTGGCATCATCTGTGGTGGGTTGGGGTCCTTCCAGTGCTCCCTTTATTGGACCCTCAGGACAAGAACTGCTTCATGTGGTGTGATCCTTGTATAGATGCTTGACGGGAAGGCATGGTTTGGGCATGGCCCCTTGAGTAGCATCTCGAAGTGGTTAGGGGGTGCCCTCATGGGCTTCCAACCTCCCCTATGATCGGTGGCGGCCATGGCGAGCCTCGGCGTCGGCTGCTTATTCTTTTCTTGATGGGATGGTTGGAGGAGCCTTGGCATCCTCATCTGGTTTGCCTTGCCTTTTAGGCGGTCAAAGATTGCTCAGACCGCCTCCTCATCAAGAAGGCATGGTGGTGGCGATGTCTAGGAGCTCCTTGGTGGTTAGCGAGGCCCTTATGTCCCAACTTGTGAACCGAGGGACTCACGGTGGTCCCAGGGCGGAAAACTCCTATAGCGTCGGCGTCGGCGATGTTAGGCGACTCATTACCTTTCTTGGGAGAATGCAGGATGTACCCACGAAGGGTTTCTCGGCCTTACATCCGGTGGTGCTTGAATCCCATGGGTTCTCGAAGCGCTTATGCGTGCCCCTAGAAATTCCCAGAGATCCCTTTGAGGTCCTCCAACTTTGGATTTTGTTGGGCGGAAGGTGTTCCAACCATGTTAAGTCTTTGAATTGACCCGAAACAATGGAAGATTGCGAGACAATGAAATCATCATTATCCGCTCCACCGGCTTGGTAAAAAGCAGATAATCCTCAAAGTCCTGATGCCGGTTTGTTTCCCCAGTATTTGAGATGTTGGTTGGTGGTGGTAACTTGGTGGAAAGCGGCATTGAGGATGTGTCGGCCCAGAGCTGAGGCACCTAGAGAGCCAAAGGCTCAGTCTTCGGTCCTCGCCCGGCTGTAAGTAGCGCCCTTACGCAGAGGTGATAACCCTTGACTAGCTCCCTCTCGGCTCATCAGCGAGTGCGTCTCACGGAAGCATCGAGGTGTCGTGTCCGTCCGCAGTTCTGGCGAGACACTCGTGCACCGGGACCGCTTGTGCACGCTTTGCCTTAATGGCGCCTAGTGGGTGACACGTCCTTGTCCGGAATCACTCTGAGGGCGTCTGGCGGATGGCGTCGAAGCTCACATCAGCGTCTGACTGACTCTCGGAATATTAACTTCACCGCGCTCGGCGGCGTGTGAATCTCTGTGGGCCGTGATGATCCTCGGGCGTTGCGAGCCTCAAAGCCCATAGAGCAAGGCCACCGCGACATCGATGTTACAGCTCGCCCACGAGCAAAGTGTGGGAGGGCTTCATCATCCGTGACTATCCTCCTGTTCACATCGTGAGCCATGGCACGCATTGGCATCCACCAACTCCATGGCACTTTCGATCTCCGTCGAGCTCAGCGTATTTCTGGCTTGAGATGGAGTCATGTTTCCTCGAGCTCTATCGCCGGGCCTTCATTGCTCCTCCACCGTGGGTGGGGTGGGGCCCCCATCTCCACCTCGACCTCATTGTCGAGGTCATTCGTCAGAGTAGCCTCCTCTTCGTGGATGCTTTGGCGTGTCCCTGGGGTACTGTCATGGAAACACTCACGAGAGGGATGATGGCTCCCCTACTAGAATTCGAGCTAGAGGCGGCCCGATTCTCCCACGAGGAGGTCTTGGAAAGACTTGGCGTGACATATTCAGTCATCCCACGAACTCATCGTTGAGGAGATGGGCGTGTGTCGTGCCACAAGGTGGCCATTGATCTCATGACATTACTGGAGGTGAGCAGGGCCTTGACCGTCGGTGCTCAGATGGGTATTCTAGAGAGGCGGCTCCCATCCGGCAAAAGGTGTGCCATGGCGTTGGTGAACAAGAAGGTGAGGTGGCGCGAGGTCTTCCGGGGTGCTCCAACCTCCATAAATCGAAATCGAGGTTTAGTTTGCTCCGGCGTGAAGCCTTGATTGCATGCATCTTGACTAGCTCCTCAAAGCGCATTGGCGATCGCATCAAAGGCGGGTGGAGTGGAGAGGTCGGACGATGGTGAGAGCCGCCGTAATTCTCCCTCTGTCGCCCAGCGATGAAGTCTAAATCCCCAGCGCGCGTACGGCGCCCGGGACCCGGTGACGTTACGATTAGACATCCGTGGCTAGTGTGGATTTGAGACACGTAAAGGCCCCTACCTAGCATGGTAAATGTCGATTGTTTGAGTTGCCACCAACAAGTAAATTTCTACTAATATTCTTGGCGTCTGGCTCGGATGGTGTGCTAAGAGGGCATGGGGTTTATCTTCTTTTAGTTTGGGGCGAGAATGTCCCTACGTCGATTCATTGCTTTCTTTGCTCATGTTACTAACCTTTGAAAGTTCATAGTAGGGGGTACAAATGGCGAAAGAGGGATAGGTCCCAAAGTCTCTAATGCTACCTGGAAAGGATTATTGGTGCGAGAGCTCCGATTCTTTGCTCCAGTTAGCATGTTAGGGATTCGATGAATTGATCGGATTCGAGGTCTCATGGTTGTGTTGTGATGAGTTTGATGTTCGTTGATAAGATGCTTGTGGATCACCCTGCTTTCCCTTTTATAGAAATGAAAGCAAGGGTTATAGCGAAGGGAAAAGAGGAGAGTCGAAGGAAAGGAAAAGATCCCCTCCGGTCATTTGGTCAGCACACTACTATGTGGGTCATAGCCGACCATGAAAATCAATAAAGGATAGCTTCACGTCTGACCTTGTCCGTCGCATAAAATCAACTTTATGCATGTATCTCTCTCCCAGTAGAAAATGACAGCTCACTGCATCTGGTGAGCGTCGTGACGACCTAGTCAGTAGTAAATGCTTGCTAAGCGAGCGTCGCCTGAGTTAAGCCCAACAACCTTACATTGCGACGTGAATCCTGTAATCTGACCGTCAAGCCACAGGTTATATCGGCGTTGCCGATCCACCTCCCCAATTGTCGAGCTTTGACCGAGCCCATATGCATGGACCTAGGCGGTCGGTGGTAGTATGGGTCTCCGTCGGCGAGGCGGAGTCCCTCGGCCTCGAGGAGTCGGCAGGCGGAGTTCCTCCCTAAATTTGGGCGGAGTGCAAACCAGAGGCTTCGAGGCGGCGGAGCCCAAACCCATGGAGTCATGCAGAAGCCCGGCCCGCCAGGTTGGGCAGGCCAGTGCATGACCTCGATGTCGAAGACAAGAGTGAAACCCGCCCGGAAATCAGGTGGCGGGCAAGTAGCCTCGGTGTCAAGGAGAGGTGGAGCCCAGCCCTCGGGTTAGCAGGCGAGGAGTGGGCAAGTGGCCTCGGTGTCGGGGCAGTGGGAGCACCCTCGGAAATTCGAGCGAGGCGGAGCCAACCTC